>OZ024829.1:34381231-34604815 GCA_964016985.1 Anodontia alba
AGAAGTTGTCCTTACTGCCGGGATATTGGTCGACTCGGCGTCTGGAAAGTGCATAGTTTTGGGTGTTTGGGTTATGAAACTGCAGTGATTTAGATACAACAACTGAGCTCCTCGCTTCATCCAGACACTGGCATGATACATTGTACGTAAGCCTGCATTGTTGCTGAGAGATACTTTGAACTCAATTTGAAACATACATAAAACATGCACTCACACACCAAACCGATAATCTGGAGACTTGCCTTATAATGAAACAGTGTTTGCAATAAGTTTAAAACATTGTCCCTACAATTTACAAGTCACAAGAAACAAGTGTGATTCTTAACCTTTATAACGGTGTGACTCTGATCATACATGTTGGCTCCTATCATCATCGTCTTTCTCCTCTGGTTTTCGACGCAAATATTCATTACTTTGCATAAAACAACCACCAGTTATCATCTATTTACTGAGTGTACACGCTAATATCTACATATTCGTTGCACGATGTCTGGTTTAACTAAAAGCCATTCAAATATGGCTTTGTGAGACAAGCGTGTGATACCTACCAAATTGCATTGACACATTCTGTTTTTTATTAAAAAAAAACAAAAAAACTAGATCACTTTAGTCTAAAGTGGACATAGCAGAAAGAAAGGGTAAAAAAGCCCTTTTCCGCCCCCCCCCCACACACACTCCCCCCCCACCCCCCATCCCCCCCCCACACCCCCCATCCCCCCCCCCCCACACACACAAAAAAAAAAAAACACACACAAAAAAAAAAACAAGCTAAACTTAAGGATTGTTTCGTATATTTCCCAGATAATGTATCGTTGCTCTGTAGCTTAAGGGGATTGGATACAATGTACACTTTCAAGTTTTTCCGCCATTTTAGCAACAAGGGAGACAACTTCTGTGACTTCCTATTTGCCTTCCTGCATATCATGCCTCTTCTCTACTCTAAAAGGAAGGGACGTGTTCCCAAGGGGAGCAAATTTCTTCGTTTTAGAGTAAATTCCGCTTTCAAAAGCGGCAAAATCAATGCAAATAGGGTTGCTTCCCTTTAAAAGTGTATCCGTTTCCCTTAAAACAATAAAGTAGTTGATAAAATGTAATAGTTCTGCATGTTATGAATACAAAATGCAAATTATTAGTACAAAATAAATAAATGGTGATATTTAAGTACATGTACATGTATGTTTGTGCGTTTGAGTATATGTACACTGTAAATGTATATATTGATTCTTTCCTCCAGAGGGTTTATAACAAGACATACGCATTTAGAGTTGTACGATATACATAATTATATTAAACATTACGAAAACAAGCCTATTCAAATTATACTGAAAATTTTCCCACCAAAAAATGAAAATGTTCAGATAAAAAATTCTGATATTTTACATATTTCTGCTCAAAACATAGATTGTGTGTACTCGTTAGAACCGCCTCGCTGAGGCGGTTCTAACGAGTACCCACAATCTATGTTTTGAGCAGAAATAAGAAAAATAATGTATACCCCTGTAAACCCCAGTTTTACTATATAAAAGTGGGGTTTAAGGGGGTCAAAATTATATAAGCATGTTTTCGTGATGAATTATTTAGTTTTAAATGTTTTCTGCTTTTCTAAATTTTATACAAATTATAAATAAAAGGCTTGATTTTAAATAATTTTGCAAGAGGTATATTTCAGAAATAGAAACGATGTCACTTTCTTTTACGTTAACACGCCTTAGTGAACTCTACATCAGTAGATAAGATACCTTTTCAGCCAAAAATATTATTATTTTATCTTATTTCTCAAGGAAAACATGGGCGAGGCGCTTCAAATGAGTTCCGACAACAAATGCATTGACGGAAAAATAAAACTTACAAACGCATTACGAAAACACGCCTATTCAAATATACAGAAAATTTCACCTCAAAAACTGGATTTTTTTTTTCAGATAAAAAACTCTAATATTTTTCACGATTCTGCTGAAAACATAGATTGTGGGTACTCGTTAGACCCGCCTTGGGGAGGCGGTTCAACGAGTACCCACAAGCTATGTCTTTGAGCAGAAATTACCACTGTAAACCCGTTTTACTACATAAAAGTGGGGTTTAAGGGGATCAAAATTATATAGGTACAGTGTATGTTTTCGTGATGACAAAATATTGTCTAGATATCCTTCTTATTTAGACTTATATAGGCTATGGTATTTTCATCAAATAATACAAGCGAAATAGGGAAGATTCAGTCAAAACCACATTAAAACAAATTTATTTACTGCAAAACTGTGATAGAAATAACAAACCCCTCGAAGGTGGATTAGGTTAAAAACTGCAGAGTTCTGAAAACACGTCAAAAATCGCCTTATTATGCATACCATCGCATTACCATGTTTTCAATATATATTACAGGATAGTATGTGCTTTATATGTTATAGATTTGTTAACGTTATTAATACATGTATATGTACATTTAAATAAATACATTTAAAACGGTAAATAACATTTGAAAAAAATAAACACATCTACTTGAAAGAATGAACTAAAAACAGAATGCACACTTTAAAGATTGCATGAGTAATGTATTCCTGTATTTATCACACTAATAGTGTTTATGAACCAAAATCAACGGATTCCATAACTTTCATATATGTAAATAAGTTTGGAAGCTACGGTTCAAATTTTGAATATTTACAGAATGAATGACATAATACACAAGCTATACTTAAATTGTGTAAAAACGCATTCTGTACATTCGTTATATTCACTTGTCTCTAACATTAAATGGAACCCATACAATTTCTGAGGGCGTTAATTCTTTCAAAAATGTTTGTCTATCTGCTGAAAAATGAAAAATGTCTACTCGGTCTACTCTAAAAGGAAAGAATTTGCTCCCCGTCCCCACGGGGAGCAAATTCTTTCCTTTTTGAGTGGACCTAGTTTCATAAGGGACTTGGCTAACAGAATAGCAAAACAGGAATCTGCAAAAGCTGTCTCACTTTTATAAAATGTCGGAAAATCAACAAACTGTATCCAGTCCTCTTAAGTCAAGTCATGAGAAAATGGCTCTTACAGCATAGTGAAACTCTGAACATGATCATGGCCTATGCTTCTGGCTTGCATAAGTTCATTCCACAGAACGCATCGACATGTGCAAAAGCCCTGACAGGACTACATGACCCACCAATTCTACAAATCTCTATGAGAATGAACTAGTAATCATAGTTCGCATGATGACCATTCTCTCATGGTGCGTACCAGCTAGTCAGAACATGGAAAGTATTTGCAGTCGACTCTCGTTATCTCGGTCAAAGGGACACTCTGAAATCGAGATATCCGTACCTCGACATATCTGATATGTAGAATTGAGGAAAAATTAAAATTCACAACCACATTTCACAAATGAATATGAACTCTGAATCCTAAAGTTAGTGATATATTGAAACTATTGTGGAAAAGAGGAACAATTTCTCCTCTTTTCCACAATATTTCGTTACCTGTTCTTTGATTTCTATGTTAGAACAGGGACCAGATTTTCACTTCGAGATAAGCGGTTATTCGAGATAAGCGAAGTCGAGATAACGAGAGTCAACTGTAATTGGAATGTATATACTTTCAGAGGAAGCAACTCTGTTAAAACTGACTGTCCCTTTTGGAAAGCGGTATGCTCCAAAAGGAAAGAATTTGCTACCCGTGGGAGCAAATTCTTTCTTTTTCGAGTATATCCTTTTAAAAAAGGCTGGGTGCCACAGGAAAGCAAACAGCAAGCCAGAAAAGAGATCTCCCTTATAAACCATGACGGATAATCTATCGAGTGTTTCAAGTTGTCTTACCCTCACAAGTACTATGTCTTTTGCGTCTTCATGTATGTTTCTCGGTCCATACTGCTCGGCTACACAATATAAAGTTTTTGGAATAAACAAAATAAAACATTACGAAAACACGCCTAGTCAAATATATTGAAAATTTCACCACCAAAAACTGAAAGTTTTCAGATAAAAATCTGATATTTCCATATTTCCGCTCAAATAGATTGTGGGTACTCGTAGAACCGCCTCCCCGAACGGTTCCAACGAGTACCCACAATGGATATTCTGAGCAGAAATAAGAAAAAATATATTCTATACCCCTGTAAACCCAGTTTTACTACAATGTTTATAAAAGTGGGATTTCATGGGGGAAAAACTATATAGGTATGTTTTCGTGATGAAATTATGGAATTCTCTACCGGATCTAGCTTATGGTATTCTGGTACGAGTCTTCAATGTTCGTATAACTATGACTTTAATACAGAGTTTAATTGTTGCTGTGTTTTTCTATTCCTCGATTAAACGCTTAGCATGCTCGGTAAATCTTTCTTCAGACGACATTTGAAATCCTGATTACCGGGAAAAATAAGAATCATGTCATTTATCTCTCGTTTGCTGTATTGGCCGCAGAGAGAGGTAAAAATTCTAATTTCTTTTGAATTTGATCTCTTGATCTAAGTGGAAAGCAAAACACAAGAAAGAAGGATAAGGAAATAAACAGTCGTATTTTAACAACACTACAAACATATAAAAGACAACAAATAAATGTTTATCTTACCTTTGTATATATAAAGAAAGTGTGGCAAATAAACTATCCTATTTTTAGAGCAAGTCCACTCTTAAACCAACAGAATATTATCCAATTTTATAGTTAACAATATTAATAATATTAATAAGCTAAAGTGTGGCAATCATAAATACGATTAAAATGTTTTTAATTGGCAAACAACAATAGAGTTGATCCGTCTACTCCAAAACGAATTAATCCCAAATCTGATTTCCACAAACATTTGTTAGGACAATCACCATGTTAATCTTTTAAACCGTTTGAACCAATAATAAATTAATGCTTTGCATGCTGGGAATAGCTTTCAGCAGACAACATTTGGAAATATTGTACCATTTTTCCGACTGAGAAAAAAAAGGATTTAACACGCAAGAGATAATTTGCATGAAGTGTCAGATCTTATTTTCCAGCAAAAAAGTAAATAAGAAAAATATTTCAAAATGTCGTCCGCTGAAATTTTTACTCAGCATGCAAAGTGTTTAAGAATTCTGTTGAGAGCTTATTTACGCGAAAAAAAGAAGTTTATAGATACATCTGTTTAATCAATTTTCAATTTGCAATGATTAAAGCAGAAAGTAAAGAACTGACTGACTTAGACTATCCGCTGATCGGGATGCAACCAAGAAAATTCCGATAAGACTTTTAGTGTATACTCTCTCTGAAGCAAATGTAAGATACTGTTAGACAAGTAAAGCCGCAGCCCCAATACACTCTTGACTAACTTCCATTAGCAGTTCCAGTAACCAATAATTCATTCTTGCGTGCGGGCGTACAGTAACTAACGCTCTCTGATACCGATAGAGCTCTTTGTTTTCTGAAAACAAAGAAATGGCTAGCACTTCTTAGTTCAAGATAAGTTGTGTACTCAAAAGTCATACATCACGAAAACATACCTATATTATTTTGACCCCCTAAATCCCACTTTTACATAGTAAAACTGGGGTTTATAGGGGTATACATTATTCTTCTTATTTCTCCTCAAAAACATAGATTGTGTTGTATTCGTTAGAACCGTCTCGGCGAGGCGGTTCTAACGGGTACCACAATCTATGTTTTGAGCAGAAATATATATACATATATATATATATATATATATATATATCTATATATATATATATATATATATATATATATATATATATATATTTACTTTTTTGGTGGTAAAACTGTCCGTATATTTGAATATTGAATAGCCATGTTTTCGTAATGATTCTTTGTACCAAAAAATAGAGACGCGTCTAAACCAAAGCCTCTTTGGACTCTCCGTCGAATTGATATTTCAGTGTGCTTGTCCGGCCTGCTAGCGAGGCCAGATGTCTAGTTCTTTGGCTGAAATATCGCTAATGTTAACGAACAGCATAGATCTTGACTAGACCACGCTAACGCTGTTTACATATGAGCCTGCGTAAACCTACAATAAGACCTGTGTGACATGCAAAGCCTCAGCTCAACCTGTACATCCATCCAGTATGTAAAGGGTTCCATAACGAAAACATGCCTATTCAAATATATAGACAATTTCATCTCCAAAAACTGAAAATTTTCATTTAAAAAACTCTGATATTTTTCATATTTCTGCTCAAAACATAGATTGTGGGTACTCGTTAGAACCGCCTCGGCGAGGCGATTCTAACGGTTACCCACAATGTATGTTTTTAGCAAAATAAGAAAAATAATATATACCCCTGTAAACCCCAGTTTTACTATATAAAAATGGGGTTTAAGAGGGTCAAAATTATAAAAGGTATGTTTTCGTGATGTCATTTATCCCTCTTCGGATAGCCTGTAGGCTGTACATGTAGAAGGCGCATGAGATAAGCGATAACTCTGATCAGACTGCGGAATGCACAGGCTGAACAAGCCGTCGCTGGTTGCACAAGTTTTATTGTAGGTTTTGTCGTGCGCTGGCTTAATTATGCTATAATGGCTATTTTCCCATCACGCGGCTCATATGTTGATGGTACAGAATCGCCTGAGCAAATTTACAAAAGTACCTACAACATATGTTTTGATTCAAAATAAATTAAAAAAAAAAGATATATTTCAGAACGCTATTAACCCATAAATGCCTAGCATCCCATAAATGGGACATCGACAAACAGTGTACACCCAGATCAGACGCTACATTTTGCGGAACGTTATTAATCCATAAATGCCCAGCGTCAGAACGTTATTAACCCATAAATGCCTAGCGTCCCATAAATGGAACATCGGTAAACAGTGTAGACCCAGATCAGACGCCGCATTTTGCGGCATCTGATCTGGGTCTACACTGTTTGCATTAAGTTCAGATATTTCTTCAAAACATGAAAATAATCAAAACTAAGCAGACACCCCTTATATAGGAAATGAACCTGTCCAAAGAGTTAAAGTAGAAGAATCCAATCGGCATAAATAGGTTAAAAGTAATTAATTTTGTCTGCAGCTGAAGGATTTGAGCCGGGTAACAGTATTTCCTACAAAATTGTATGTGCACTCAGCAAAGACATAAATCAGCCTGCGCATCCGATCAAAGTCTTCGCTAGCCGCCTGATGGCGCTTTGGATCCTTGGCTACCACACAGTGCCCTGCAAAGACTCTGATCAGACTGCGCGAATGCGCAGGCTGATCTGAGTCTTCGCTGGGTGCACATGCAATATTGTACGATATGTTGTGGCCCGGCTTATTTGTAATGGAGATATTATGCGAGTTTAGATCGTAGTTCGGCCATCGATATCGGATGACTTCGGGAAATTAAATGACCTAGGCTTCCGTCAATCTGTCACGCCGTGTCTATCTGTCCAGCAAAACGGTTCATCTGGTGTAGATTCAATATGACAGAGTTCAAACCATTTGGCAACTCAAGGGTGGCCGCACTGCTCGAGAAATTGAAACAGATCAATGATATAATTTAATGACTCAGCGTTTTGTGTGTTTGTGTGTGTGTGTGTGTGTGTGTGTGTGTGTGTGTGTGTGTGTTTGTTTTGTTTGTGTTGAGGTTTTACGGCCCAGTCAACCAATTGGGGTCATGCCGAGCGCCGTCAGTTTACTTAACCATACTTTTACTGGGCAGGCTTAGTCCTCTATTCGGTTAACCAGTATTGTGCACATTCTTTCGCCAGAAACTGACAACTGCCCTTCTTGAATCAGCGGAAGGGAGAGAATGAGCGTAGAAAATATTTCATGATCAAATCTCCATGAAAGAATGTTGCCGACCCGGCGGGGATCGAACCCGCAACCTCCTGATCACCAGTCAGACGCGCATTCAACTGAGCCAACGAGGCCGGCCTAAATTAAATTGTGTGTGTGTGTGTGTAAGCGTGCGTGCGTGCGTGCGTGCGTGCGTGCGTGTGTGTGTGTTTTGTTGGGTCGATTGTTTACAATGACGCCATAGTACATATCTGTACAAACATTAAAATTTCCTTAGTGTTTTCATCGCGCGTGTGCACGAAGTCCAGGTACGGTTATTTATAGCCGAGCTACTCTTGTCATTGTGACGTCAGAGTGCAATATAAAGAGGGTTATCTGTAAAATCTGGACTGGGACATTCGCAAAATGTGAAGACCAAGATCAGACGCCATAGAACGCGGTGTCTAATCAGGGTCTGCACTATTTGCTTAAATTACAGGAGGTTAAGGGTTAAATAAAACAACTTTAAATACCTGTTTAGGACCATTTTCCAGCCCAAACTCAAGATTATCGACCCACAAGTGCTGTCAGTGCTTTGATTTATTATCGCAAGTCATCACGAAAACATACCTTTATAATTTTTATCCCCTTAAACCCCACTTTTACATAGTAAAACTGGGGTTTACCGTGGTATACATTATTGTTCTTATTTCTGCCCATAAGGCGGTTCTAACGAGTACCCACAATCTAAGTTTTGAGCAGAAATATGAAAAATATTAACAGTTTTTTTATCTGAAAATTTTCAGTTTTTAGAGGTCAAATTTTCCATATATTTGAATAGGCGTGTTTTCGTTATGGACGATCAAGCACAAATAACACTGTAATGCGCCTATGTGATATGTATACCTTTTAACCATAGCATATCTTTTTGTTTTCAATAAATATTGATGTCATTACGAAAACACGCCTATTCAAATACGATTTTCAAAATCGTATTTTGGAAAATTTCACCACCCAAAACTGAAAATTTTCAGATTAAAAAAAACTCTGATATTTTTCAAATTTCTGCTCAAAACCCCGTAGAACCGAAGCGGTTCTAACGAGTACCCACAATCTATGTTTTGGGCAGTAATAAGAACAATAATGTATATCCCTGTAAACCCCTGTTTTACTATATAAAATGCGGTTTAAGGGTGTCAAAGTTATATAGGTATATTTTCGTGAGGGTTCTTTTTTCTCCACAAAAAACAAAAAACAAAACACATATTGTGGGTATTTATTAGAAGCGCCTTGTAGAACTAATGAGTACCCATAACAGATTTTTATTTATTTATTTATTTTTTATTTTATTTATTTATTTATTTATTTATTTTATTTTTTTTTTTATCTTTTTATTTTTTATTTTTGTAGAGAAATAAGAAAATACCTGCATTATCATGATACCCTTCCTATCTAGTGTGTACGCAGTGGGAATTCACCTTTGCTGTATAGGGGATTCATAATGTTTCGATTATTAAGCAAATTAAGACAGTTTTGAAAAATAAAAGAGGTTACTGGAGGTAATACATGTACATTACACAGACTTGTAAGTGTACGTGTAGACACCTGATACTGTGCTCTTGGCCTGACCTACTGTAAATCAAATAGTGTTTTCCTTTGGCTCTGATTGCCAGTGCATATACTTTACCTGCCAACATGTATATATGTGTAGGCATGGGTCTCATCTTTGTTTCATCGAAGTTACTTTAATAGTATTAAATTGGTTATCTGTGATGTAACACTGATTGAGTTAGCAAGCCTCTACGCAAAAAGACTAATTCTTTGTATTTCGAATAATACCAGAACCTGGCATTAATTTCAGGATCCTTTGAAACTGGTTTAAACACCACCCATCCCCATGTTATATTTTAACCCTGTCAACCCTGTAGAATGGTACAGACACCTATGCAAACAGTGTGAACCCTGATTGTTTGCAATTTTATTTTGTTTTTTTGATTAAAATCTCTTTTTGCAACAATGAATCTATCCAAATTCAGAGATGCATCACGATAACATGCCTATATAATTTTGACCCCTTAAACCCCACTTTTATGTAGTAAAACTGGGGTTTACAGGGGTATTTATTATTTTTCTTATTTCTGCTCAAGAACATAGATTGTGGGTACTTGTTAGAACTGTCTCGCCGAGGCGGTTCTAACGAGTACCTACAATCTATGCTTTGAGCAGAAATATGAAAAATATCAGAATTTTTTTTATCTGAAAATTTTCTTTTTTTGGCTGGTAAAATTTTCAGTATATTTGAATAGGCGTGTTTTTGTAATGAAAGAGTCCAATTCAGAAATTCATTGGTGAAAGGGTTAAACCGCTGACCGTTCTCTGGCAGTGGTTCTGATGTTCATTTTTTTCCATTACTTTGTGACCCCCTGCCTGCGGAGCTAATTTATTTGAAAGCAATAGATGCAATGTTAGCAAGAAACTAAATATCGCAGTTTCTAATACAAAATGCTGGTCTCGAAATCTCCTCAGAGTCTATAGATAATAGAATGTCCACATGCGGAATCAAATTACTAAACCGTTGTCATGCTAATGGAACTCATAGACAGAGGCATTAAACTAACCGTACCACTTGTCTAGCGTCATCAGAAGCAAAGCTCAAGAGTATAATTCAGCCGCAATATGAGAAAACGTACGTTTTGACATGTGCGCCAAACAAAGACTCAATTCAGCTGCGCATCTGATCAAAGTTTCCGTTGCCCGCTTGAAGATATCATTACGAAAACACGCCTATTCATATATATTGAAAAATTTCACCATCAAAAACTGAAAGTTTTGAGGTAAAAATTCTGAATTTTTTTCATATTTCTGCTCAAAACATTGTGGATACTCGTTAGAACCGCCTCGGCGAGGCGGTTCTAACGAGTATCCACAATCTATGTTTTTGAGCAGAAATAAGAAATATAATGTATACCCCTGTAAACCCCAGTTTTGCTATATAAAAGTGGGGTTTAAGGGGGTCAAAACTATATAGGCGTGTTTTCGTGATTTTGCATTAATGGCTATCCTTAATGTTATCAGTGAAGATTCTCATTAGATTGCGCAAATGTGCAAGCTGATCTGAATCTTCGCCGGGCTCAAAGGTCCGAAGGTACGTTTTCTGAAGCGATGACTCAATGCATGCACAATGCAGGAAAAGAATCTTTATCATAGATATAGCCAATAGACGCCCAGACTAGCCACCGCATACGCACCGAAACTCCGGGGCTTTAGTGTTGCCTGATTAAATCTTCATTAGATACTGTAAAATCAATCGGCGAAAATAAAAGGCGCAGACTGTGGATTGTAATCTGGGCCCAGTTGTTCAAAGCGTCGTTAGCTTAACGAGCTCGTTAAGGATCATTTCGTTAACTGTTTTAGCGGATTCAATATACAATATTATGATATATTTTGCTGAAAAAGAATTCAGTAGCTTTTGCACTACTCACATTTTTTCAGCAAAAAAATTCAGTATATTTGCGTATCACTCAATGTAAATTTTAACGAATCGTTAACTAACGTTGTTGTTAGCTTTGAACAACTGGGCCCTGTCATCTAGCTGTTACAATGTACGTATATGGCGTAACGTCTTTTCCGCACGTAGTAGACCAGTTACTAGATCCGTGACAAGCAAAGTGTATCGTCTTGAATATGAATGGCAGCAATGTATCTTCAGATGCATGTGTCTGCGAAAAAACATCACGAAAACATGCCTATATAATTTTGACCCCCTTAAACCCCACTTTTATATAGTAAAACTGGGGTTTACAGGGGTATACATTATATTTCTTATTTCTGCTCAAAAGCATATATTGTGGTACTCGTTAGAACCGCCTCGCAGAGGAAGTTCTAACGAGTACCCACAATCTATGTTTTGAGCAGAAATATGAAAAATATCAGAGTTTTTTATCTGAAAATTTTCAGTTTTTGGAGGTGAAATTGTCTATATATTTGAATAGGCATGTTTTCGTAATGTATGGGAAAATTTACCTAGTAATCCCAAAAACTAGGGCAAACATATCTGAGCAAAAACTGGACCCAGATCAGACACCATAACGCGGCGTCTTATTATGGTCGGCACTACTGGCTACTCATACAGCAGTTTCAGAAGCATCGAAAGGCCGTAAAATCCTAAAAAAAATGTCCAGGAATTGCCACAATCACAAAACAAAGCCTACAAATGACTCGAAGAGAGAGAGAGAGAGAGAGAGAGAGAGAGAGAGAGAGAGTAAATAAGCTATAATGATTAGTGCATTCATAACAAAACAAAGAAGAGCTCATCAGCCAACTCTTTCTTCCCAAACTGGGTGTTCGCAGTAAGTGTCAAACACAAGAAGACATCAAGCACGACCAAACTGGGAAAGAGTCCCGCTGCGAGCAGCCACAACGCACCACATAAAACGAACAATACAAGACCTACAGTACCTCTTTAGGACGGTCACTAGGAAACAAAAAAGAAGAAATAAAATAAAATAAAGTAGGAACATGTAAAAATTATCAGCCACATATGAATATTGAAAACACAAGATCTTCAGTGAGATACATGACAGGAACCTATAAGGGATTACAAGTTACAACGAATTGCATTGTTTCTTCATTTCTTTTATTCTACCGTTTCAAGTATATGTATGACACTAGCTATTTATCATTTCCTTGTATACGTTTTCATAGTTATGACAGGGCACAGTAGGATAGGTGTATGCCTTGAAAACAGCTAAGGGACGAGTCTGGCCGTTTTGTCCATTAAATGTTTCAATAGCCTCAGTTATTATGTATGAGAACGACGGTTTCCGTCAACATAAAGTGACAATGTTTCCTGACCATGCCTATTATATGGCATCTCATTAGGTTTACTTGTTCGCGGCTCAGCTTAAGTCGGAAAAAGGAATACACTATTTTTCCCCATAATTGAAATTCTATTCAGTGGAAACGTATTTAATGTATATACATGTAAGTTTGATGTAAATGCACGCTCGTTATATCAGCCCTAATTTCTATCTGCTCATATGGAATAAGAAGAGTTCATATTCCGTGTAAATCCGCAAGAGAGCTTTGTTTCTAAGGTACACTGCTCATGCGTCTAAGATACGCTACTCATGTTGCTCTTGCTCCTAGATCCGTATATTATAAGACCCACTACGCAGAGAGAAGCTACCAAAAAAAAAAACACTCCTGTATCACGTGGGCTAAATCACACTGTCACCAGCCTTTGTTTCATCGGCATAGTATGCAAACAATTTACCATGACGGTATATCATGATCCTGCTGTTCTATCAACGTGGGCAAAATAGTGGTTAGTTTTATGCAGTCTTTTTGTGACTCGATCTCTGCATTGCATGGACTGATATTGTATTTGGCTATTTCGTGTTTTAACACTTCTTACATTAATTTCTACACAATTAATGTCAACAAGTTTAAAATTTTCGAAAACGCTTGCTGTCTTTTCAGCCCTCTTTGTGACTTCAATTCTGTATCTCTGTGTAACACTGTTCATAGATAACTACTTTTTTTTTTTTTTTGTATTTCGTGTAATAACAATTCTTAAACAAATTTCTACACACGTAGTTCTTGGATTCATTGACTATTTCAGCCTATCAAGTTATCGTGTAAACATTATTGTTCTGTTCTCTATGAAACATATAGTTTGATCCAATTAATGTTTGTTTTTAAAACATGCCTAAATAAATCGATTCGCTGATGTGACAGTTTACTGTCATATCTGTTATTGTTCAAAACTGAAGCAGGTTCATTTTCTTGTAGCGACATTGTTCAAACTCCCAGTTCCATTTTTGATACGTTTCTCATAATTGTTTTAATAAAAGAAACACTTATTCGGTCTTAAATTTATCTGGTATCGGATAAAAGTAAGTATATATTGAAAGTATTAAAAGATTCACTTAAAATATTAATATATAAGAGAAGTATTATTTTATTAGCTTTGAATTCTCTGTATAGTATTTGTTAGAAGATGCCCCATGGCTGTGACAGTTGTACAGTTGTACACATATAAGACTTGAGCAGATACAATAAGAAGCACAGTCTGATCAGAGTCTTTGTTGTGCCATTAATGGGTAGCTAAGGACCCAATCCCCCTGCATGCGGAAAGCAAAGACTCTGATCTGACTTGGCGGATGCCATTTTGTTGTTTTTGTCACGAGGTGGCTCAATTCACGAAATGGGGTAATAATAATTATCTAATAGAAGTTTTCATATACATTCGTAAATGTACATAAAATGAACTCTGTCAGTGCCAATTTTTTTTTTTTTTTTTTTTTTTTTTTTTTTAAGAAACTATTAATTGGAAAGAAGTTTATCTGTAAAGTTGAAAGCCAGAATGTCAAACAGCATATATCCAGATGAGACGGCTCATTATGAGCCGTCTCATCTGGATCTATGCTGTTTACAAAAGACTGTTATTACCGCCTGTGGCAGTGAAAGAGTTAAATGGTATTGTAGCCAGTTATGTTCTTATGCTGCCATTTGTTGATGACAGAATAGATTAAAATATGCGAAGCGCTGAACATATTAATGTTTTAAATAGAAGAACTAAATAGATGTAAAATCATTTATTTTTTCAAATACCAATGAAATAATGTATATTTGTCTGTCAGAAAAATCTGAGTTTGTTCTTTTTTTAAACAAACTACTTCAAGTACCCGTGGCTCCTGAGCATTTGGTTGCAGTAACTGTGCTGCAGCAGTTTGTTATTGATTCATTTCTCAATTAAAATTAACTTCAACTTGCGACTGCTGCCTTGAAGCTTGTGAGGCTGGGCATCTCTTTTCCCAGTTTACTCAACAACACATTCGACTATTTGAAGTTACAAGAAATACAAATTATTTCAATTTTTACCGTATTTTTCACGTTTCAAATGAGCTGTCTGTCGCAGATAATGAAGACGTTTTCTCATTGGGTCAGAAAATATTAAGGTATATATTTTAATTAGTATTAAACAGTGTAATTGCCTTTCGGGACTCGTCTGCTTATTCAAACAATGGATGAAAAATAGAAATGTTAGTTAATTATTTCTTGCTTTCTCTTCTTACTTTCTTTCTTCACTGCTATCTCTTTGTTGGGTTTATTTCTGCTGTTTTTACCGCTTTTCATAGTAATTATCATTGCATAACGAATGACAATCAAAACGTTCTTTGTCTTTGTACTTTGGGCATGACGAAAGCAGAAATTGTGACATTATTTCTCAATATAATCTCCCTTTGCTTCGATGCACTTTCTCCAATGCTGTTCCAGTTTCCTTATCCCTTCAAAATAGACAATAAGATAAGAGAAAAGTCCAGGGAATGTCACTTACCAGACACCAAGAGGAATAGGAAACCGACAAATCCAAACAAGCACAAATCGAACAAACGTAGGAAAAGCACTAAGATTAGCTCTCTCTTCCCCAAGTGAGGTAATTGCAATGCAACACAAGAACAAAATGACACTGGGTAAGACATAAAACAAATCGCTAACACCGGGACTACCGCCTTAGAACGGTCAGTGAAGTAAACCACCGGGGGTGGGGGGGAGGGGCAGGGGGGGGTGTTAAAGCACTTTTGCAGCTAGCCAACTTCACCCTGGGTCCCGATGCTACTCTTAATACAGAAATACATAAAAAATCAGTAGGCATAAAAGCTCCCAACTTAGTCAATGCATCAAAGCGAAAACATAAAAATCAAATTAATCACTATAATAGAAGCCTTCTTCTTGGTCCCCAAGGTACTCATAACTAGCATGTATGACGCCTTCATTGCTTTCAAAAGTCTTACAACGGAGGTTAGTTTTCAGACTGGAAACAGCTAGAATAAAAGTAAAAACGGATTACCTGAATGGGCTTAATCCGGAGAAAACGGAGAGTGAGGAAATACCTGGAAGCGGTATTTAGTCACAACAGCCATTTCAACTATAAGACGTGGGTGGGTATATTGTCTTGCAAGAGCAGAACAACTCGAGTCAATTGTTCTCTTCTTTTCACAATCTCATGACTCAGCCGTCTTAGGTCTTCTGTATAATATGCACCATTTATCCTGCAAACTTTCTCAAGATAATTCACTATAATGATAACTCCATGACTATGCATACTCTGCTTTTTGGCCTCAGGATATAAGTGATGGATCCAAGTCTCATCTAGGGTTACAACGACGCTTTTGTTCCTTAGGATAATCGTTATAAAAGAACAGGAGATACTTAGACATATTAAGCCTGCCCTACATCTGACCTTTGGTCAACATACTGGGGACCCATCTAGCTGAGACCTTACACATCCATACGATAACTGAACTGCCCCAATACCTACGCCTATTTATCTAACTATGTCACACATGCTTCTTCTCCTATCACACATAATCAGACTGTACAAAAGATGACAATGTTTTCGTATGTAGTAGCCTCTTTACAGCGCCCAAAATTTCATTATCCCGATCTCTCCTAAGCTCAGCAGCCCAATTCTTCACCGTGCTGTAAGAAGGCGATTCATCCCCAAGGGTTTAATTGTCACGAATTCCCGTCGGGGACATGCCTTTCTTACGGAAGTACTTTAATTGCCCAAATTTTAACGGTCCATTTTCTCAGTTTAGCACACCATTCCCCTGTCTGCAGCGATTTCCTACTGATATTATTAGCTTTAAAATTTTACTATATATTACTAGCATCGTCCTGCGTTTGCATTTATTATTGCTTAACACTTTACAGTATTCTATGCAATTTGCATTCAATGCTAAGAGTTTTATAATCAGAATTATATGACTTTTGTAAATCAAAAGTATTGTCATAGCCTTAATTCCTGTCTTTTATGAAGGACTACATTTTATTGTTAGAACCCGTGGTTCTTTCTATTATTATGGCGGCTGAAAAAAATGTCTGCACAGTCAGCTCAACACTACCTGTACTCCAAGTTTATAACGTATAATACTAACGTCCGGATAATGTGACTATGAAAAGCACATAATCTATTCAGATAGTGAACAGAGTCGTGTCTTGTGAAAATGTTTTCAACGCATATGTTAACAAAGGCCCAAATGTACCTGCGCGCCCGCGAAGTCTGACTAGTTTGATGGCTGGTTTGAATTACTTGTAACCCGAAAATATTCCTGTACTGAATATTGTGGAATACGTCAACGAATTTGAAAGCACGTAATGAGGGTGAAGCCTCGTAAATGTACTGTGCTTATACTTGGACACTGCACAACTCAGGACTTTACATTGACGCTCCACACCCTGAAACGTGTACTCTTATTAGCATTTCCCAGATGCTCTGTGTTTGGTGTGACTTATGTAGTAGTGTAGTATTACCTTCAATAAATATTTAAGTACCTCCAATAACAAAGTATCTGTTCTTAATCTAAACCATAAAATTGCATGTCAGAGGAATTAGTTCAGAAAAGCTAAGGTCATATCGTTAGGTATTGTAAACAGATAACCTTTTTTGCTCTAACAACCTTCTTAATTTAAAGAATACAATCGATATAATGTTATATTCCTTTCTTTACGCGTATGGTCTGTCATCCTGTTTTTTCAAACAGAACAACAAAAGCATTTCCTTTAGGTCATATTGAAATATTTGCAACGTTATTGATACTTTGTTACAACCTGGGTTTTGAACGGTTGCTCTACCTAAATTAATAGGACAAATATCTGAAACACAGTGGAGATCTAGATCAGACGCCGCAGGGTGTATACTTCTTGCCAATAATCCAGTGTGTTTAGACGCAAGAACAGACAATACTTTTTCAACATTTAGGACAAGCATAGATTCCGTATATTATGGGTAAATACGGTTCGACGTTATATCAAGAAATACAGAAACAAGGAAAATTGGTAAAATAAGAAACATGATGGCAAAAGAACAAACGGAAGGAAACATTTACTCATGATCTGTTCTAAGATTGATGTTATTATACTATCAAGGTTGAAAACTTTAGCAGTGTATTATTTGAGGATAATAAAAAGCGTGAGAAGGAAATTAGCCGCACGAAAGGTTACTCACACTAGCAAATTTCATCAAGTTTATATATGTAAAACATTACGTTGTTGATGATTGTTTTGATGGCAGCAGTTGTCATAAAGTGCCTGTGTTGAGGACTTCAAACGTCACCACGCATTTCCATATAGTGTTCATATGCTCAATTTTCCGTCATAGGCGTAACGTTCATAACGCATATGCTTAACACGCGTTAAAATATTTACAATAAAGTGGCTTGCTTCCTTACCATTTGGGCTGCTCTTAAAGGACAGTTATGGGTTTATACATTATACATTATAGGTTACTTGAGAGATGTTGCATTTTGATTTCTTATTCCTTATGAAAACACTCGCTGAAACTGTTATTGTTGTCTGTTTGTCAAAAGGATCCCTAAATGTACTTCGGAATATTTTGAAGAGCGCGATCCCAATGTATTAACCCTAGTCCTGCTGAACCCGGATATACCCTGCCTTTGCAAACAGTGTAGATCCAGATCAGTTGGCTTCTGAAGAAGCCAACTGATCTAGCCAACTGATCTGGATCTGCACTATTTGCCATTTAGTATGTGAATTTACATCAACAATCTGGATCAAGTAATCTGATTGGCTGAAACTTAGAAATGGGTGTGGCATCATAATTTATTCAGCATGACAAGGGTTCAAAATAAGCAATTTTAAGATAGGTATTTTCTCTTTGGATAAGGTCAACAGTAAATAGTATTAGTTTAAATAACATTTTGTTTTACATTTTCATAATTGATGAATATTCAACATAAAGTTCTGCAGTTTTGAGAGAATAACACAGATGCATGTCTGTAATGTAAATAATGGTGGAAAGGAGATTATGATAGGGTAAACGTTACGATATTTGACCCCTATATATAATCTACATTTACGAAACATAATTTTCGACTGAATGCAGTTAGGCCTTTTTTCAAGTATTATTTTGCATAAACAGATTGAGATTTGTCCTTCCGCGACACATTCTACAGTTATCAATAATTCTACCAGAATGCGCAAAAACGTACGCCGATCTGGGCTTTCGCTGTCGGCCTATTCTCAGAAGATACAGTTTAGCTTGACGCAACTCGATAGTCATTTCTTCATACGCAGCTTCCGTTATAAATTAGTCGCTAAATAATCAATTAACAACAATACAGCGGCTCAATGTATAATTCGCGATTGGCTAAATGGATATAAAATGAATTAATCATTCCGCAGGATTCTGTTGTGACTGGTGAATCAAACCAAATGACGACACGCTGGAACAAAAAAACGACTACCAAATAATAGGTGGCGCAAAGACGCTTGTCGTGATAAAAATGATTCTCGCATGCACATTGGTTTTCGTGGAATGTTATTATCATTTTGTTTATCATTTTTCTTCTTTATTTCATCATCATCTTTTTAATAATTATTGTCGTTCTTATATTCAGGTTGCAGTGAGTGAAATGGATAAATATTTAAGGTAGACAGCACACTTACATAAAAAAGGGTAAGACAAAAGTCCAGGGAGTGCCACAATCACAAACCGCAGCCTTTCCCAGGCACCAAGAGGAAGTGGAAACCAAACAAGCACAAATCGAACAAACGTACGAAAAGCACTAAGATTAGCTCCCTCTTCCACAAGCGGGGTAATCGCAATGCTAAAAGGACTGAAAAACACAAGAACAAAATAACACAAGGTAAGACATAAAACAAATCGCCTCGTAGAATAAACCACAAAGTAACAAAGTGTAAGACTAACTAACCAACACACCTATGTAAAAAAATATTTGTTTTAGCTTGTATGAGGCGCTTCTAATAAACACCCACAATATATGTTTTTGTAGAGAAATAAGAAAAGCAATAAGAATTGATACCCATGTATACAGAGCTACGTAAAAAATTACTTAGTCTTGCGTTACTTACATAATATGTAAGTAAAACATTATAGAAAATGTCCAGATATACAAAATCACAATACTTGCGAGATGAATTAATTAGTATTCCCTTGGATTATTCCCTTTTATTACGTTGTATATGTCAAAAAGAACGCACGGTTACATTACGCAAAGAGAATTCACATTGTTTCAGGTTATGAATAATGTCGTGATATTTTCAATAGTTCAGCACTGCTTTATGCAAATCTAAAATGTCGATAATCATTTATAACAACAGTCATCAAATTACTCTAAGGCTTGGTCTGAGAAGTATGAGCATGCGACAAAAGACAAATACTCGTAAAACTGGGCTTGTCATCTTAAGTGACCGTTTAATTGTACATGCCTTAACAGTAATTTTATCGTGAGACTGAAAAAGTCTGAATTTTGTGAATGATTTTGGTAAACATTTAAAGGCCTCATATTCCTCAAAAATAGATGTTTGTTTATCCAAGAAAGGTTCAATAAATTGATATATGGTATAAATACGATCATAATATGTGGAAGTCTGAACATTTTGAATACTTTTGATAAACATTTAAAGGCTTCATATTCCTCAAACATAGATATTTGTTTATCCAAGAAAGGTTCAATAAATTGATATTTGGTTACTTATACGTTCATAAAATGTGGCATCTGACAGCCTGTAAAAATTCACTTAGTCTCGCGTTTTTGAACTGGATCAAAAATGAAATGATCTTTATTGTATCTGAATTAATGTTGCCAACATTGATATACGATACGGATCATTTCATTTTTGATCCAGCTCAAGAACGAGAGACTGACTGAAATTTTACAGGCTGTCAGGCGCCACATTTTATGATTGTATTACTATTTTTAAACCTTTCTTTGATAACCAAATGCTATTTCTAAGGAATATAGAGCCTTTTAAGAGATTTTGAATAAAATGTTCAATGTGTTTATATTAAGACAACAAACATTTTAAACATTATTCATTTGTAAAGGCAGGACAAAATCAAACCTTGAAAATAACAGACCCGATTTGGTTGAGACTTCTTGATAAATAATGAAATATGCAGCATGCCTTACCCCCCTAGCAGCTTTAAGTGGATATCTGTTTTCATTAAATAAATTGATAACGCTGTATGAAGTCATACAGCAGGCTACCTCATAAATGTAGTATCCTCAAGGGCAGCGAGTTCCATTGTTTGAACAAATGTGTCGCTCTAAAAGAATAAATGCATCATAATATTTTTGTCTGCACGTTTTAGTATCGCATGATTTCACAGTACTGCCAAGAATTGCGTTGTTTTTAATTGCATTGCATTATGATAGTATACTATTATTTTATATTTTACTTAATGTCTCAAGGTAAAGGAAGAAGTGCCAAAAACTGAAACATTCACTACGGGTGGAATGAAAGTAAGACAAAAAACAAAGAAATATTTGACAGAGAAAAGAAAATTTCGGACCGAGTGTGAGAGGGAAGACGGGGAAGGGAAGGCTATCACATGTAGTAAAGTATGTTACTGACAGTGTATCCATACAAGTAGAACTATACGGGCTTAGTCTAACTCTAGCTCTTATACTCATTGCCCGAAAATAAATATTACAAACTATGAGAAGGCAAATTCTTAAAACCGTTTGCTACCTTTATTTTCTTGTACACAGATTCAAACATCGCTGGACTTGTATCAAGCGAACCTGCCACAGCACCGTGAAGAAATACATGGAGAATCACAATGCATGATTGAGGTATAACCTGAAAAGTTATATTCATTACAGCTACAAAAGTCGAAAGTATTATCTATCTTTTTATTTTTTAATATGTGAAGTATTTGTACTCGTGCTACAGATTAACATTTTGGTACTGGCTTAACCATTGAGATGGTCAGAATGTCAGTTTATTTACATCGGTGACTTCTTGGAGCAAAACATTAACTCATCATTGAACTTAATTCTACACCACAGTTATACTCGAAAATTACGTGCAAGATAGGACAAATCGACCATGATTAGTGCGTGTCGAAAGCTAATTTGATAAGGAATAGGAGCAGCTATACTAAACAAAGAATAGAAACATTAAAATTTAGGTTTGTTTTATTCTCTAAATTTACAGGATAGCCAAATTCTTCTCATTTGCGATCATATGGCGTATTGAAATTGGGTGGTTAAGGAAATTACACGCTTCGGTAACATATTTAAAAAAAATCACTTCTATTGTCTGTGTTTAGTTTGTTCTGTAATTTTAACGGATCCCTACTCTCAAATAGTTTGTGGCTGTAGCTACGTAAGTGCACAGGGTGTTGCATTTTCGTTTTCATTACATGTCTTATGCTTCGCCTCCACCAAACGGAATGTGAGGAGGAGGCTATACAGTAATCTCTTCATCTTGTCCCGTCCTGGTCAGTCCCGTCGCTTCCAAAATCATTTTTGTTTCTTGCAAATAGTGTTATCCTGGAAGGATTACTGCACAACAGATGTTTTGTATATTCGCTTTATCTGTGGTACTTTTCAATCTTGAAAAAATAATCCCAGTCATATGCATTTTCGCAGATTAATTATTGCCATCTTTGAATAATTGTTTTCAAATCTGAAACATTTAGATATTGCAGGAAAATACATCATAGAGCAAACGTAAAAAAAAAAAAAAAAAAAAAAAAAAAAAAAAAAAAAAACGTTATACATTTGTACAAGAATAGTGGCACCTTTCATACTCCCATGTACATGCCAGTGCAGTATTGGGTTGATGCCTGATGTTTATATCTGTGTTTAGATCCTTCCTGATTCAGCTAGTGATTTTCTGTAGCTCTGTCTGTCACTGCCTGAGGTGTTTTCATCCAGAGCTTTTATCCTTGTTTCATCGCTGTGTTTCAATATAGGGATCAAACATGGGTTTTCATGCATTAACATTCTTCAGGTCCCGAGGGAGGTGTTGAAAACCGAGGCCGGCCGAGATTTTCAATACCTCCCAAGGGACCTGGCGAATGTTTATGCATTGAAAAACCATGATATTCAATCGCTATTATGCATAGCAACTGAAAACATTTGCAACACTTCGCGTTATTTCTTGCACTATTTTGTTTTGCATTTTCACCGATGTCTCGCAAACGCAATTTCCACGGACTATGCTTATTCTAAGGCCAGGCAGTACACATTCCGTAATGGCAGCAAGTCTGTGGCCCCGGTACGATCATATTGAAAGTTGCGTAGTCGTGCATTAACAGCGCGTGAATTGTCTTGTCAATACACGGCATTTTCGCCGGTTAATGCATGGCTGTTAATAACGTGCGACACTGCTTTTTATGCAATAATACGATATAAACGTTTTAATTTTCGGTGTTTAATTGGTCGAATTAGGAGCATGTACACGAGCCGTAAAATCATTTTGTATTTTATTTACATTTGAAACTAGGGTGCCAATAAAATAAATGTAACTTTTTAAGACATCCCACCCGGACAAATTTACTAGCAAACGTTCTAATGAGGCGGTTCTAGCGTCGTTTGCTCTTTGTGTGGCTGCTCATGTTGTGTCTGATTTTTTGTCTAATTGTTTGTTTGATTGATCCAGTCTGGCATAGTAGCCTCCTCGTTGGGCATGAGGGTTGAGGGCGACTGATTACTTTGGTTTTCCTGGGTTTGTGCCGCGTGCGCTGTCTGTCATAATGTGTTTAATCTTCCTCTCAGTGTTATTGGTAGGTTCTGTTCTTTTGCTCTCACTTGGCATCTTCCTTACTACTTTGATTTACTTGAAGGCAATAGAAAATCACGAAAATTATATCCCTTGTAAAATGGTAGAAAATCGTCCAGGATTATCTAGTTCCCTTTAAGAAAAGGACTGAAACTGATCAGGCTGAAATTTTAGTGCATGGTGTTTCAGATCTTTACTGCTAGTCTATTGAAAGTCTATGTTAAATATTCGTGCTTTCTGTCTGTCTAATTATAACATAAACTGAAGACTTGTGAGATCTGAACGAAAATCAGGACTGTACGCCTGGTGACAGATCCAGAGTTGATATAGAATTACGGAACCGTTTTTCTCTTTATTATTTTTTTTCTCCAATAGGGACAATTTGCATGCAATGTCGGATCATGTTTTCTAGGGAAAATCAGTAAAACTCCCAGCTGTCATACCCTGAATTAGCTTAGAAAATGGTAAAAGTTATTAAGAATATGATGGCGTCCTTGTTCGTAAACGTAACATGAATATGGTACGTTTTCTCATTTCGTTTCATTGCAGATAAAGACCTATAATAAAGAGTATATCCGTGCTATAATCACAGACTGTAGGCTAGCAATGCCACAACTACGAGAAGTAAACCAAGTACAGTAGAATTCAATGGCTAGAATATCTTTGGGACCATTGAAAATTGATCGAGACATGGGTAGTTCGAGCCACTGAGGGTTAATCATGCTGCCGGCTCTGCAAGCAAATAGCAGAATTTAGGGATGTTCTTTTTTCGATCTTCTACACAATAATTGTTTGTTGTGTGTACTCATTCGAATCGTCTCGATGAGGCGATTCTAATGAGTAAACACTACATACAATTTCAGGATAAAATATAAAAACAAATCCCTAAATGTTTGTTTTTGTAAGCTGTCGAAAGAATTTCGTAGGGACTTAAAACGAGTTCGATTTTGTCATGGTAAACGAGCCATCGGTGTTCGAGCTACTGAGGTTCGACTGTAACATGGTGCATAGTACATACATAACACAACCAAGTAAAGCAGAGCAATGGTGATAGCAATTCCAGATAGGACACAAGATCAAAGGCGCAGCAAAAGCCACCAATCCCAACAAAGAACGAATACGAAAACGTCTACCGCTTTGGATCAATGAATAGGAAAAGCTAATGCGAGGGGGTTGGAGAGCGGGATAAAAACAATTTTACCGGTATCAAAGGTCTAGAAAAATATCAGACAACAGATTGATAATATCTTTTTCTTCTTTTTTCCAGAAAATGAGGTCTGAGATCTAATACAAATTGTTACCTTAGGTCACAGTAATGTTTACCTAACATGCGTAAAGTTAAATCTTAATGACTTTAACTCTTAATGACTTTACCTACCGTAATAAAGCCCTTACTGCCAAACTTCTTAGGCAGGGCTATCGTTATTTTAAACTTCGTAAGGCGTTTTCGAAATTTTATCGCAGACACAGTGCCTTGTTAGAAAAATATAGCTGAAAACACTTCTGCAACAAGGTATATCGGAACTCGAACTTTACGGTGACTTAGTGTACAGATTTAGAAAAATTGTAGGTAAATCTAACTTTTCGGAGCAATTCAGAAAACTTATTAACCATTATAAAAGAATTGGCTATAGCCTGGATATTATGCGGCAGACTGCATGCCTAGTTGTCAACCCAATCATTGTTGATGGCTATGCTTCACTCTTTAATTGAACGACGGCGGTTCGGGCCTCAGACTCAATGACGGCCTCTTCGTAAAACTTTAACCAGTGGGTTGGGCTTGATGATATGTCTTTGACTTGGCCCGCCGTGGTTCAGCTATTGGTTTTCATTGACTCTGGCATACAGTAGAATTAGCCATGAGTACTCGTCATTGTTTATTAAAGTGATTAATTTGATTTTTATGTTTTCGCTTTGATGCATTGACTGAGTTGTGCTTTAAACCCCCACGGTGGTTTGCTCTACTGACCGTTCTAAGGCGGTGGTCCCGGTGTTAGTCTTACTCTTTGTTGCTTTGTGGTTTATTCTACGAGGCGATTTGTTGTATGTCTTTCTGTGTGTCATTTTGTTCTTGTGTTTTTCAGTCCTTTTAGTATTGCGATTACCTCGCTTGGGGAAAAGAGAGCTAATCTTAGTGCTTTTCGTACGTCTTTTCGGTTTGTGCTTGTTTAGATTTGTCGGTTTCCTCTTCCTCTTGGGGTCTGGGAAGGGCTGCGGTTTGTGATTGTGACACTC
This sequence comes from Anodontia alba, assembly GCA_964016985.1. Lineage (NCBI taxonomy): Eukaryota > Metazoa > Mollusca > Bivalvia > Lucinida > Lucinidae > Anodontia > Anodontia alba. The sequence continues at coordinate 34,406,702 of OZ024829.1, forward strand.
CCTTGACTTTTCTCTTTTATATCTTTTTTAAATCTGAAGGAACCATTACCGTAGCATTTTACAGCATGTCAGGTTTGCTTAATGGGTCATTTTATTTCCGGTCCTGATATAAGCTGAGGTGCCTAAAATAAAGAAATACCAAACTAGAGGTTCTATGTGTACATTTAAGCAGACCAAAGGGAGGGGAATGCTTTTTACATTCAGAGGAGACCACTCTGTTAAAATTGTTTTGCCTCCCTTCTGTAAAGTTAGCAGATTTTTCCTGTTAAAGTAGACCCCCTTTCAGAAGGAACTTCTTGCACAAGAAGATAAATCGGAAGTCACAAAAGTTGTCTTTCTTGTCAAAAAAGGCGGATAGAAAGCATCTGTGACTGGAAAGGTATTGAATAAATCAAATCCACAGATACTTGTCCTTTGATTCGTGTCCTGCAGCATGACAAAAAGGTCTGTTAAGCAGGCTACAAATATGACACTAATTTCTGCAATTGAGATGTAGCATATGTTAATTTACTTGTTTGCAATAATATGATACAGTATATAAGGCATGTTTAATGTCAATACATGTAAACAATAAAATTATTATGTCTTTTGAAATGGTGTGTCAATTTAAATTACGTTTAGAGAGAGCGGTGAAGTGGTGACACACACACACACACACACACATACACACACACACACACACACATATATATATATATATATATATATATATATATATATATATATATATATATATATATATATATATATATATATATAAGAAAAAAGTTACGGCACAAGATGTGAAATGTGAAAAGACTGCTAGTCTTACTCTTTGTTGCTTGCGTTGTGATTCATTCTACGAGGCGATTTGTTTTAAATCTTGCCTTCTGTTATTTTGTTATTGTGTTTTTCATTCCTTTTAGCATTGCAATTATCTCGCTTGGGGAAGAGAATGTGAATCTTATGCTTTTCGTACGTTCCTGGTTTTGTCTTTTTCCTCTTCCTCTTTGTGTCCGGGAGTGGCTATGACTTGTAATTGTGGATCTCCCTGGACTTTTCTCTTACCTTTTTTTCTATGTAAAAAGAATAACGACTTCACATGTTACACATGGTTTAATCTTAATTTTTACTGAACGCGTTTAGCCATACGGCTCCTCAGCGTGTAGTATTGAAACGCTGCTGACTTTGTTGCTTAGTAATTATAGCTAAACAAAGCTAAAGGTTTTCAAACAGGAAAGCTGCTTTGGGTAAAAGATAAACCTGAAAACGAAAATATACCATATGTTTCCATCCAAAACCCGAAAAATCAGAAATTTTTAACATTATTACCAACAACCTACCAATTCTTACAGCAGATAACGTAATGAAGAAGGTTCTGAAGAACACGAAAACTAAACGCCAGCCCCAAATTTGAAAAAGCTTTGGCTAAAGCAGAATTTAAAGGTAATATCTTTACAAATATGGAACGTAAAGTGACCAAAGGTAAAAGGTCAAATTGCAGATTACGTCAGCACATAACAGAGGGTAACAGTTACAATTTCAGAGGTAAAACATTTTATGTCAATTAGTTTATGTCATGTGACGTTGAGAACGTCTTACATGTTATAACTTGTAATTGCTGTGGAAAATATTACATAGGTCAGAAATTAGTAAATTAAGAACTCGTAACACTGTGCATGCGCAACAAATAAGGGATCCGTCCACAGGACAAATTCCGTTGAGTGGACATTTAAACACATGTTGATCAGAAACTCCAAAAGTTCAAATGTTCCCATTTTTCAAAATGAATTCTGAAAGTGTATCAACTAAGTTGTCGAAAGAAAAGTATTTTATCAACTGTTCAAAACCCAATTTAAATGCATTACGTTAGGTTTAACAAGATTTATGATATTTTACGCTGATATAGTAATATGATTTAATTTATGAAAGAAAATAATGAATAGTTTGATGTTGTACTAGGTAAGTTAGTGTGTTTCCTAGTATACGAGTAGTCTAAGACTTATACCTTTCCAAATTAAAGTTAAAACTTTTTCGCAACTGCTTTTGTTTCAGAACAATTTTTTCTTTCTTGTATATGTTTTAAAAGAAAATTTTACATCATAACTTAAATAAAATAATAATTTCTGCAAAATTCTTAGTTTTCTAAACATCCAAGGTAAGTAACCTGTTTTATCTAAAACCCGTTAATTTGTACCGGTAAAAACGTACATTACATTAACAAATGCAGAACGTTAATCTACTTGTTTTTATGACGTTTGACGCTAAAAGCGCCACGTGATTTAATTACAAAGCAACAACATTAGCAATGTTTCATTACTACACACTGAACAGCAGTATGTTGAAACGCGTATATATATATATATATATATTATATATATATATATATATATATACACGCAAAAACATAATTAGATACGCGGATACGCTTCCTGTCTTTGTAAACCATATTCTCATATGATATAACTTGGTATTTGTGGTAGCCCTTTTGTTAAGCACTTAAAGGCAGATTAATTTATAGCAGATAAAAAAAAAACTTTGTTTAAAACTGCATAATACTTGAATCACCCTAAGAAAGTATTTACCGGCTGGCCTTATTTCACTATGCACATGTATAATCGGAAAATGCAGGTACACACTAAATAGGCTTTCTAACGTTGTGCATTGCAACGGCGTATAGCAGCATATTTGGGGAGATTTTTGTCACAGCCACTGACCGACAATAGGCATAAAGTGTGTAAACCAAAAAAACTTAATAAAAGAACGTCTAAAACGAGTTTTGTTTTGTGATTTCATGTATCTAAAAGGCTAGGCTTAGCGGTTTCCGACAACTTTTAGAACGAATAATACAGTTATGGGGATATCAAGGACAGGCTACAACTTTCTGAAGGCACCAAGTAAGGTTAAAACGTTACGTAATGATATCACAGAACAGCACTCTAATGCAAACAGAAAAAATAAACAATAGAAATACCACCTTGGAACGGTCAACATAAAAAACTGTTTGGTGTAGGGGTGAAGGGGTTGGGGGTTAAACCTAGCTTTGCAGGCTCTTTACCATTACCCTTAATCTTCATACGGTTCGGGTCAACTGCGTAGGCGTACCCTAACTCATCATCAGTGCATCCACACAGAAAACAAAAAATAACTTCTCAACACAGTCATGAAACGCAAATGCAGCTCAAAGGTAGTAGAGCAAACTAAAACAAACACCACGGGGAACCCGACCACAGACCAGTAAGGACAGGTACAAAGCATCTTTAAAACGTTTAGGACAGAGCCGTAATTGAGTCACTCTGCGGTCCGATCCACTGCCGTGCAATTCAAAGGGGTATATTATAGCACAATTTTGGCTTTTTGTTGATTCGTGATGCGAAGGTAAATGCAGAAATGCAACTATTAGCTGAAAACAATACATGTCTGCTATTAGATCAGAGATTGAAGAGGTTAACCCACATTCATTTTCACATAATAATCAGGTTTAAAATACCGAATGTGCACTACTCTATCTGTTTCTAGAACTTCTTAAGAGAAATTAAATTATTAACTCCCTGACGTTAAATGATGTTAACTGTCTAAAGAACATTGCCTTAACATGAACTTTGTTATCTGTTTTTTAATCACAGTACCATCGGCAGATGTTTATAGCTAACTTAAGCTTTCTGTAAAATGTTGGAATAGATTATATGATTGTACTCAAATAGTCAGTGTAACAACGTATTTTCGAATGTTCTTAACAACTTTAGCTAAATATTTGATAACATTTGACCTCACTACAGTCAAGCGTTGTTAAACGGCACCATTTATTCCCGTATATGTTGCGTTAAGATGAATATGCGTTGTAAAAATCCATCAATAATAAGCAGAATTATATGTTAGAATTGTTTTAATCCTTTTTCCTCATAGAACATATTTATGTTATGGATATTTGTTAGAATCGTCCCGTAAGGTTATTTTAACAAATATCCAAAATACATGTTTCTTAAAGTAGTAAATACAATGTTCTTGCATACTTTCACATTAATTGTCATCTTTTGAGCGAAGGTTTCGTGCCAGTCCAATTTTTATTATAACGAATTTTGTTGTTAAATAGAGTATCGATATAAAGAGGTTTTATTGTACTATTTTACCATAAATGTGAATTTCAAGAAGACTTCTGAATTTTACGGCCGCCAGAAGAACGTGCATCTTTCAAATTGAAGAAATAAATAAAGAATAGTATGTGAGAGAAATTATTGTGATTTTCTTAAGAATAAATTTACAGAAATTTTATAATACATTACGAAAACACGCGTATTCAAATATATTGAAAATTTCACCACCCAAAGCTGAAAGTTTTCAGATAAAACTTCTGATATTTTCATATTTCTGCTCAAAACATAGATTGTGGGTACTTGTTTGAATCGCGGCAAGGCGGTTCTAACGAGTACCTACAATCTGCGTTTTTGAGCAGAAATAAGAAAATTAATGTATACCCATGTAAACCCCAGTTGTGCTGTATAAAAGTGGGGTTTATGGGGGTCAAAACTATATAGGCGTGTTTTCGTGATAAGGTGTGAAGAATTGTCAGTAGACATTCATCAAACTCATTAAGAAGCAAAAGATATGGAACCACGGACGGATGGAATGCTATCATAACCAAGTCCCCCGATTCACTAGCGGTGGCAGACAAATAATGATAATTAGACGACGACTTTTAAATGAACTCACCTTCGTGAACTTATGCGAGTCATAGCGCTAGATCAGCCAGTCTTAACCAGAGAAAAGAGTCTAAGGATATTGTTATCTTTCTTAGCAAAAATATAAGTTGTGAATACCCATTAGAAGCATCTCAAATATATGTTGTGCATACTCATTAAAAGCGAAACTGCATGGTCTAATGGGTACAACATATGTTTTTATGAAGAAATGAAACAAATATTTGAGCCAGCGCACAACAAAACCTACAATAAGTCTTGCGCGGGTCAGCGAAGACTCAGATCTGTGTCTTTACTGGTCACACAGGTCTTATCCATCACGAAATCTTGCTTCTGAAATTTTGACCTCCTTAAACTCCACGTTTATATAGTAAAACTAGTATTTACAGGGGTATATATTATTTTTTTATTTCCGCTGAAAAACATAGATTGTGGGTACTCGTTAGAGCCGCCTTGCCGAGGCGGTTCTAATGAGTATCCACAATCTATGTTTGGAGCAGAAATATAAAAAAAATATCAGATTTTTTTTTTTTTTTTTTTTTTCTGAAAAATTTCATTTTTTTTTTTTTTTTTTTTTTTTTTTGTGGTAAAATATTTTCAGTATGTTCGAATAGGCATATTTTCGTAATGTTTGTCTTGATTTCCCTCTTATCTAATCTATATATAGAGCTATAAGCCATGGAAGTTTCACCAGATAATATTGGCCAGAAGGAAGAATTGGTTCATTAAGCACATTTAAGACAGATTTTTACAGTAAACGAAAGGTTGCTAGAAGTAACAAACAAACCTAAAAGCCGGTTTAAAAACTATGCATATTCTGAAAGTCGCCCTAATAGTATGGACCCTACATACCTCTATTTTCATTCCATATCATGGGGAAAGTAGGGCACACAAAACACATACTTGTGAACGCAATGTAATAATAATAATATTAATAATAATAATAATAACAACACAAAACACATACTGGTTAACGCAATGTAATAATAAGAAGAAGAATGATAATGATAATAATAATAATAATATTAATAATAATTATTAATATTATTATTATTTTTAAAAGGTTGCAACGTTAAAACTAATATGATAATTATATTCTTTCTATTTGTAAAGTTTTTGTATTTAAAATATGCCCAAAACCATCAGTTTAACAGTGTCTTGCAAATAGAGATTCTCATTGCAATTAGATTTCTGAAGTACAAAACATAAAAAGCAGTGTCGCACGTTATTAACAGCCGAGCATTAACCGGCGAAAAGCCGTGTATTAACAAGGGAATTCACGTGTTGTTAATGCACGGCTACGCAACTTTCAATATGATCGTACCGGGGCCACAGATTTGCTGCCGTTACGGGATGTGTACTGCCCGGCCCTAGAACGAGCATAGCCCGTGGAAATTACGTTCGCGAGACATCGGTTAAAAGGCGAAACAAAATAGTGCAAGAAATAACGAGAAATGTAACAAAATGTTTTCAGTTTTTATGCCAAAATAGCGATCGAACATGGTTTTTCAATGTATTAACATTCGCCAGGTTTCTTGGGAGGTGTTGAAAACCGCGGCCGAAATTCAACACCTCCCATGAGACCTGGCGAATGTTAATGCATGAAAAACCATGTTTGATCCCTGTATTGTAATACATATGACCCTTGAGAGCACTGAGTGCATCCACAACACTGAAAACAGCAGTTCCATGTGTGACGTGTTCTAGATAAGACTATCTAGTATTTTGCCAATAAGACCACATCACTAACCCTCATATTAGTTTTAAAAAATCTCGGAATGGACATCACAAAGGACCAGAAAATATCAATTACACTATTATGAAGTACGAGAGACGTTTTACGGCCGCCACATGGCACTGATACCAGCAGTGGTATAGATTTTAGAGCGAATTACCCTAAAGAGCGATGAAAGCGTTCACAAAACTGAAAACAGCTGGTGTGAAGTTTTTTGGTTTTCTTTTTAGCCGGATTAGCTACTTTTGGCTAACAAGGCCTCATTAATGACCCTCATACAGATTTGTTTTAAAAATCTCGGATGGGGCTCAGTGATCACAAAGGATTCATCACGAAAACATACCAACGAGTAATGCAAACTAAACTACACTATAGTGAAGTACGGGGGGACGTTATAGAGCCTCCACATGGCACTAACGCCAGCTGTAATACAAACCTTCAAATTATTCTCTCTTTACCGAAACATTTTTTGTAACATTTTACTCAGTATGAAATGCAGTTAGATGTTCTTCGTTCGGTATCTGTTGGAGACAAAGCCATTACAGCAGAGATCAGTGCCTCGGTAATAGAGGCTTTAGGTCTAGCAAGACGGGTGTCATCTTTGATAGACCATTTGCCAGCTTTATAAGCGTTAACCCTACTAAATATTGTGCACACAGAAATGGACGAAGGTCCATATAAATCTCACAATTCATTAAATATCTGCTTTGCAGCTATATAAAGCCGAGTAATATATCTTTTTGTCAGTGTTACAAGGTAATTTGTAGAATCGTCGGTATATATATATATATATATATATATATATATATATATATATATATATATATATATATATATATATATATATATATATATATATATATATATATATGACTGTTCGTAAATGTCAAATTTAAATACTTCGGTCACTGAAAATCCATTTGCACGAAATAAACGGACACCGTTAACTATTGAAAACAGGATTGAAGTGCAGTGAATCCTTTTCAGATGTACGCGGAATAAAACTGCGGAACCCCATTAGTGACGAAACATTTTGCAGGACCCTCGTATGCCCTGTTTGTGTGGTAAACCCTCCGTTTACATTTTGTAGAATTAATCTTTCTTACTTTTCTTTTCAGGATTGAAGTGCACTATATGTGCTTTAAATAGACATCATTCATTATTTTAATCAGAATAATATTTTTTACACTGCTTGAACCAATATAAAATAAAACTTCTGCTTGGAGAAAAATTATGTTATCGATAGATATAAGATTATCTTTAAATATCGTTTGTTACCTTTCATACCATTTTATTCCAGGAAATCATCATTTATCACTGGTCAGCATGACATACATTGATCTTTGTAAACAATGTTAACCGAGATCAACATAGCATCTGATCGAATATGCACATTTCACCGACTAGAAGGCATCAGTAAACAATTACAGATTAGCCCTTTCACCCCTGAGTTTCTGAAATGGTCTTTTCCAGCTTTGAACTTGGGCAGTTTCATTGTTAAAAATAGGAGGAACAGTCTAAATTGTAAAACAAAATTGCAAACTGTGTAAATCCTGATAAGACGGCTCGTTACGACCGTCTCATCAGAATCTACACTGTTTGCATAAGTATCTACGTTAGTCTACTGGGTTGAAAGGGTTGAGGTAAATAGATACTTTCAGGCGAGACTTCTCTATCCAAATTTCCAATTTTTTTTTCTCCGCTTTTTGAAAGGTTCAACTCTAAAAGGACAGAAATTACTTCCTTCTAGAGAAAATTCCATCCTTTTTATTAAAAATAACCCCTTTTCATTAGGGGTATGAGGTGCTGGAGAGCAAATAGAAAGTTATGAAACTTTTCTCCCTTGAATACATGGTGGAAATCCACTATATATATTAAGTATTTTAAAATAAGTATACGGGTAACATATAATGGCCCTGTCGACTTACAGACGATGTTTGTATTTTTTTTTTTTTTTTTTTTTTCAGAAATGTTTGTACTCATTAGACGCTCCTCGCATACAATCTACAAAGACACTTCTTATCTATGATACAGTCGAACTTCAATGGCTCGAACATCTTTGGGACCATAGAAAATTGTTCGAGACATGGTTAGTTCGAGCCACTGAGGGTTAATCATGCTGCCAGGCCAGGAAGCAAATAGCGATAATTTAGGGATATTTTATTTCCTTCACAATAATTGTATTTTGAGTGTGCTCATTAGAATCGCATCGATGAGGTGATTCTAATGAGTACGCACAACATACACTTTCATGATAAAATAAGAAAATTTCCCTAAATATTTGTTTTCTTGAGCTAGTGGAAGAATTTCGTGGGGATTCAAAAATGAGTTCGAATTAGCCATGGTAAATGAGCCATCGGTGTTCGAGCTATTGAGGTTCGACTGTGTTTTTGTGGAAAGAAGACATAAGTATCAATTATTGCTGGTTGAAATGCTGTTTAATCTATAGTTGTACATCGGTCTGATCAGAGTCTTTGCAGGACACTCTGTGGATAGTCAAATGTCCTAAGCGTTTTCAGGTGGACAGCGAAGACTTTGATCAGCCTGCCCTGGGTGCACATGCAATCTTTATAGGAAATGTTGTGGCCCGGCACAACTGGTTCTTTTCCGGAGCTTTTTGATAAGATGCACTTAGACAAGCGCTACTAGTTGTCTAATGTTCCTGGCTATGAAATCCATTAGCGACCAGGGATTCAATAACTTATCTGTGCGTGTGATGAAAGAGTATACAGGACTTTGATACATGAAATTGTAGTTTTCCGTATTTTGTTTCCCGATATTGTTTGGTGTAGATCCCAAAACTCTAAAGTGCATTCTTTGTCTGAATGGAAACACGTGTAATCTATATTTCCTTCATTAGTTTTTGCAACTGATAACATTTTTCAGATATCACTATACCCCATAAACATCCACTGTCAGAAGTGTACGAGAGAGAGAGAGAGAGAGAGAGAGACAGACAGACAGACAGATAGACAGACACACAGACAGACAGACACACAGACAGGGACGGGTGGAGGGTACATGTTGCATTTGGTGTGATTCCCGTGGGCGCCAATGTCGACATTAATTGTTGTATGAATCCTGTCTCTTGAACCAATGAAGTGAGCATGCGCTCACTAAAACCCCCCGCCATGGCCATCAGTGATAACACGCAACAAGATGACAAAGGGGTATAACTCTAATAAACCTGGCAGCCCGTATTTTCATATCACACTTATAGTGCATAAAGAAAGGTGTGTGAGTAAAACAAATTTCAATAAAATCTAGAAACAGGTATAGAAGTTATTAAGAAACATACATAATTTAATAGCAAGAACAATAAAGGGAAATAATTCTAAGGGACCTGGCCCCATTGCCCTTATTTTATTTTCCACAATACAACTCGTCATACTTGTCATATGTACAACAGTTGAAGTTTGTAGGTAAAGTATTTCCTGCGATATCTTAAACAGAAAATAAATGCACATCAAAATAATGAAATATAACAAAGGGATATAACTCTAATAAACCTGGCCCTGAAGCCCCTATTTTCATATCACACGTGTAGTGCATAAAGGTGCATGTGTAAAATACATTTTATTAAAATCTGAAAACGGGTATAGATATTATTAAGGAAAATACATAATTTAATAGGAAGAACAACAAAGGAAAATAACTCTAAGGGACTTGGCCCCATGGCCCTTATTTTCTTTCCCACAATACAACTAGTCATACTTGTCATGTGTACAAAATTTCAAGTTTCTAGGTAACGTAGTTCGGGAGACATCTTTGACACAAAAGTGACACAAATAAATGCATATCAAAATAACGAAATATAAAAAAAGGGAATATAACTGTAATAAACCTGGCCCTGAAGCCTCTGTTTTCATATCACATGTGAAGTGCATAAAGTTGTATGTGTAAAATAAATTTCATTAAAATCTGAAAACCGGTATAGAAATTATTAAGAAAAATACAAAATTTAATAGCAAGAACAACAAAGGGAAATGACTCTAAGGGACCTGGCCCGATGGCCCTTATTTTCTTTTCCACAATATAACTAGTCATACTTGTTATGTGTACAAAATTTAAACTTTCTGGGTAAAGTAGTTCGGGAGATATCTTTGACATAAAATTGAAACAAAATAAATGCATATCAAAATAACAATATATAAAAAGGGATAAAACTGTAATAAACCTGGTCCTGAAGCCTCTGTTTTCATATCACATGTATAGTGCATAAAGGTGTATGTGTAAAATAACTTTCATTAAAATCTGAAAACCGGTATAGAAATTATTTAAAAAAATACAAAATTTAATAGCAGGAACAACAAAGGGTAATAACCGTAAGGGAACTGGCCCCGTGACCCTTATTTTCTTTCCCACAATACAACTAGTCATATTTGTCATGTGTACAAAATTTAAAGTTTCTAGGTAAAGTAGTTCGGGAGATATCTCTGACAAAAAAATGACACAAAATAAATGCATATCAAAATAACGAAATATAAAAAAGGGATATAACTGTAATAAATCTGGCCCTGAAGCCCCTGTTTTCATATCACATGTGTAGTGCATAAAGGTGTATGTGTAAAATAAATTTCATTACAATCTGAAAACCGGTATAGAAATTATTTAGAAAAATACAAAATTTAATAGCAAGAACAAAAAAGGGAAATAACTCTAAGGGACCTGGCCCCATGGCCCTTACTTTCTTTCCCACAATACAACTAGTCATACTTGTCATGTATACAACATTTCAAATTTCTAGGTAAAGTAGTTCTTGAGATATCTTTGACACAAAATTAAGAAAAATACAAAATTTAATAGCATGAATAACAAAGGGCAATAACTCTAAGGGACCTGGCTCCATGGCCCTTATTTTCTTTCCCAGAATACAACTAGTCATACTTGTCATGTGTACAAAATTTCAAGTTTCTAGGTAAAGTGGTTCCTGAGATATCTTTGACACAAAATTAAGAAAAATACAAAATTTAATAGCAAGAACAACAAAGGGAAATAACTCTAAAGGACCTATCCTCATGGCCCTTATTTTCTTTCCAAGAATACAACTAGTCATACTTGTCATGTGTACAAAATTTCAAGTTTCTAGGTAAAGTAGTTGCTGAGATATCTTTGACACAAAAAAATGTTAACAGACTGACAGACAGACACACACACACAGAAAAGACAAAAACTATATACCCCCATTTCATACTCCGTATGCCGGGGGTATAATAAGCTTATTCTCACTAATGTGCAGGAACATATTCCAGAGACGGGGAAAATTGACGATCGTACCTATAGTATTTGGAGGACAGTTAGATTTTCATATGCTTTGCCAAGGTAATTTGCCTGTACTCTATCACATTAACTAATTTGTAGATTCTTTCTGAACTTGCAAGGTTGCAAAACTGAGTTGAGTAAACAAATGGTTAGGTTTGGGTGACCATGACCCCATTTTCAGGATCATCCCCAGAGTAAGGATATAATTGCTTTGCCAAACACAGCTTCTCCGTACAGTATGTCATGAATCAAGAGGCATAATTATGCATGTCCATGATACATCACTGGGATGGGGAGGGGAGGCGTTTTATATAGATTTTGATTACTTTGACTTCATTCACATTGGCAAGTAGAGACTCTGCTTTGCATAGTTTGCACATATTATCAGATTTGTACCAAACTTGCATCGATACCTTATCGGGATAGGCCAAGCGTTTATTTGATTTGGGTGACCTTGACCCATTTTTAACTTCCGAACGGGAGTTTGATTATCAAAGTTTTCAAATACTAGCTTATCTGCAGCCTATCTCTTTGAAACTTAGGCACATTTATACCATAATCTATCCTATTTTCTCGTCCCTGATATACTATACGTCCAGTCCAAGATATACACACATACGTGCATGCTTGCCTTATTCTTTAGAAGCGCCAAAACAATGAAAGTATGTCATATTTTGCTTATCGCGTATTTGCTTTATTTGGAAGGACCGCATCTACGAGCAGATGAACGCTTAGCGTGCTGGGTAAAACATCAGCGGATATAATTATATACTTTTCCCCAAAACTCGATATTGACATTCCATGCAAATTGTCTCCAACGGGGCAATGAATGTCAAAGTGTATTTTCTGAGAGACAATAAGAAAACAATATCACCAATTTGTCGTATGCTGAATTCGCCCAGAGAGTGGTACAGATTAACCAAAATATAATCTGATATATAAGCACGTGGGACGCAAGAGCTGAGATTTCAATAATGATGGAAGTCTTTAATCTTCTAGTGGAATAACTACTCAGTTATTCAATAAAGCGTAATCAAAAACTGACTGTTATACAAGTCGAAATCGATCAATCATCTGTTGATGTTAATACGGAAGGAATTGAAGTATGAGGAGCATCATGCAAAAAACAAACCGGCGCAATTTGCAATACCAAAGGCTCAGACCACCCTTTCCACCTGGACAATCTGATTAAGAGATTCGCGTTTCGCCTGCAGGAGGCATAAATACTGTAAAATAATCGGTGAAAACGAAACCCCTGATTAGAGTGTACAGATTATTGCACGATTGCTTTTCAGACAAATGCAAAATGTCCATATGTGATCAACGCGGCTCATATTGATAAACCGTTTCCATGCATTGGATTTTTAAGTTGGAGACTAATTTCACAGCTTATGTTTCATGCATCACTGATTTGTGCTTGAATAACTTCAACTTGAAGAATGCACACATATGGTTTCCTGTGAAGACACAGAATAATCTACGTGTGATTACGTTAACAAGTCTTCATAGTAAACACCCATGATTCCTTATGGTACATATTGAAAATACAGGCACATATATGCAGGTATTCTTATTTAGCGATTTCTTTTATAATTTCGAGCTATCATTCCGAATGTTCACAATAACCAAATTTTCGTCCCTTCTTCATATTATCATATGACGTCGCTATTATTCAGTGGATAACGTCGTAAAACATCCAAACGGACGCCTTTGGAAACAAAGAATACATTACAGACAGAAAATGGGAGTCTCGGTTTTATTGAGACCTTTCACAAGCAATAATGATTTTGTTTGTATTGATGTTTTACGGCCCAGTCAACCCAGTCGGGTCATGTCGAGCGCGGTCAGTTTACCTAACCACACGTTTACTGGGCAGGCTTAGTCCTCTAAGCGGTTAACCAGTATTGTGCACATTCTTTCGCCAGAAACTGACAACTGCCCTTCTTAAATCAGCGGACCGGAGAGAATGACCGTAGAAAATATTTCATGATCAATCTCCACGAAAGAATGTTGCCGACCTCGGCGGGGGTTGAACCCGCGACCTCCTGGTCTCCAATAGGACGGCGCAACCAATTGAGCCATGCGATAATGAAGTTTGAACACTGCTTATGCACTCTAGCGTATATATGAGCAGACCCAATTTTCAAAAATACCACAATGGCCCCAAAGATCCCAAAGGAAATGAAAATACAAAAATATGACCACACGTTATATAAAACTCGGTTACTGGCGCAAAACGTCATCACGTCCTCCGTGAAGATGTAAAGTTTTCTGTTGAAAACGGTTCATATTCTACGGCCATAATACAATTTAATACATTTTTAAAGAAATATGATCAACAGAATCCTACATTTTTGGTCATTTCATCTACAATTCATGAAACCCGCCGAAGGCTCGTTTCATAAATTTCATATGAAATGACCACTCATGTACGATCCTGTATTTATAAAGTGCAAATGTCATTGCCTAGTTTGTGAAGACCTTATGTACTTGTTGGTACTTTTTATTAGGTTTGACACTAACCTTTACAGACAAACTAAGGTTATTCCGTTGGGGATTAATTATGCTCCCATTGTTGCGGATTTCTTCTTATTTTTTATTTAATATGAAAGGACCTCTCTCTCTCTCTCTCTCTCTCTCTCTCTCTCTCTCTCTCTCTCTCTCTCTCTCTCTCACGATTGTATGAAATTTCTTTTTTTTTTTCGTATTTTTGTTAGACAGATTATATAAAGATATGAAAAACCATGCAATTATTTTCAGGGTCAAAATGAAGGAATAAGTTTTATATTAAGGGAATCTGTCTAACAAAGATATGAAATTTCAAACAATTATATCCAATCATATGTATGTGAATCAAAAGATATGAAGAATCATACAATCGTTTTGTTGGTAAAAATAAAATATTGATATTAAGCAATTTACTTTCACTGCCAAAACTTATATATGAATTTTCATATATTTTGGTTCTTATTTTCTGACTAGATATAATTGTATAAAATTTCATATCGTTTTTTAAAAACAAATTTCATTTTTGGAATGTACTCTAATTGGTTATGTACTCTACTGTCCAAATGAAAAATATAAAAAAAAGTCATACAATCATTTTGCAGAATCAAAAGGACTGAATAAGTTTATTATTAGGGAATCTAACTAATAAAGATATGAAATTTCATACAAGCCTTTTGGTAGGGAAACTCAAATACTCATTTTAAGGACAACATGATCTGTTTACAGAAAGATGTATAAAAAATCATTCAATTGGTTTGATAGTGAAAAAGTCAGCAACTTTGTTATGTAGTCTGCTATTCAAATGATAAAGTGTGCAAAATACACAATGAGTTTGCAGAGTCAAAATGACTGAAAAAGTTTTACATTAAGGGATTCTATCTAGCAAAGATATGAAATTTCATACAAATATATCAAAACAGAAAATATATGTGAACCAAAAGATATGAAAAATCATACAATTTTACGTTTGTGGAAATATAATGCTGATTTTTAGCATTTTATTTTCATTATCAAAACGATTGTATAACATTTTCATGTATTTTTATCTGTCTGGATGCAATTTCATGAAATTTTAGATCTTTTTCTTTGAACAAATTCATTAATATTTTAAACTTATTCATTCATTAATGTTGACTTTGCAAAATGATTTCGATTTTTCATGTTTTTTTTGTTGTTTTTTTTTTTCATAGAATAGAAGGGTACTTAACAAAATGTATTGACTTTCATACATTTTTTCAAGGCTGATTGTTTAGTACTTAAAGTGACCACTTTAATTTGACTAACAAAAGGAGTGTATGAAATTTCATTTCTTTTTTCCATGACTTTGATCTTCACTGTCAACCTGTTAATATATAAACTTCATGAAATTTCAGAGCTTTTTTTTAACAAATTCATTTACATCTTAAACTTATTCATTCATTAATGTTCACTTAGCAAAATGATTTCGATTTTTCATGTCTTTTTTCATAGGAAAACTAAAGTACTTAACAAAGTTGTATGGACTTTCATACATTTTTTTCAAGGCTGAGTTTAGTACTTAAAGTGACCATTTTATTTTGACTAGCAAAAGGAGTGTATGAAATGTCATACATTTTTGCATGGCTTTGATCTTCACTGTCAACCTGTTAATATATAAACTTTAATGTACTCGTTCCCATCTGGTTGTTAAGATCGTATGAGTTTTGATAGATTTAGATGTAAATAAGTGCAATTTAAGAACGTATTAATTGGTCAATTTTCCTATATTTTGGATATTGTCCGGTCTTCTATTGCTACATTATGTTTATGCAAGAGTTCTAAAATGGTCCAGCTTTTGAGAAAATATCTATCATTGGATATAGAGATATGTCTGTACGTTGAAAATATGCTGCGAAAAAAGGCAACTGGAATAAATTCCCTTTTTATTTTGAAATGGATTGTAAGCAAATATTTTACCGGAGAGTAATTTACCCATCAATATTTTCAAAGAAAAGATTTGTCTTAAGAGAAAACTATTTTGTGGCAGCATTCATGAAACCAACTCAAAGACTATCATGTAATTTGCTTGCATGTAATGATTATTGTTTATCTCTATAAAGCTTGATAAACAAACCTACTTCAACTGTTAACCATTTCAACTCGATATAGCAAAACAGGTAAGAGAAAACAGATACATATGCAAACGGTGTAATCTTGATGAGACGGATCAGGATCTACACTATTTAACGTTCTGGGCCCAGTTGTTCGAAACTAATGATGTCGTTAGTTGATGTATCGTTAAAACTTTAATCGTTAAATATGGCATATATGCTAATATTTTTGCTGAAAAAAATGTGAGTAGCATTTGCAAAAGCTACTCAAATTTTTCAGCAAAAACACCTTTGAATTAGATATTGTACTTACTAGAACAGTTAACATTTTGACCACTAACGAACTCGTTAAGCTAACGATGCTTTGAACAACTGGGCCCATTTTTTTTTTTTTTTTTTTTTTTTTTTTTTTTACTTTTGACTGATATCCCTGTTTGTAAGTAGATGTGTCCAAACTCAAAGGCGGAAGGATCCATTTCAGAAACGCAGGGGTGAAAGGGTTACTGTGATATCGTCTCATGATTAGAAGGAAGCGAAGACTGTTTAATATCCCAGTAAGCATTCAACAGAAATCTATAGCGGACCGTTATCGGCCCGTCAGGGTAGCTGACGGGCCGATAACAGCCCGCTATAGATTTATAAAGAATGCCAGGTGGGATTGCAGTACACAACAGCCACTGGATACTTCATATAGACCGCTACAATTTAAAGCAAATGAGAGTCCACAAGATGTATGGCCACTAACTACAATATGTAGCACGAAGAAAAAGCAATAAAGAATAGCAGAAGTTTAAATAAAAATACGTACGTGATGATTGTGTATTTTGGTAGAAATTATGCACATTATGGAACCATCCTTCAACAACAAAAAATCAGACGGAATGCTTTATATTATATTAGAATCATATTAAACAGATATTAAGCAGGTGTATAGCTAATGTGATCATCCCGTTTCCATACCCTTTTGTTTATGTAAGTATCTGATAATACTTGTTAACTCACACACAATCTTGATATTGATATCACGTTGAGTGACGGTAACAGTATGTTTTGTTATTGTAGCTAGAAATATATATTGTTCCCTCCTTAAATAAAGTGCATTTGTACTGGTAAAATGATAAAACAGGTATCTGAACATGCTGAGGTCTAGATTTATATTGGTGCAAGAAGCAGAAAATTGTTTAGTGAAACATTTCCTCTCCTAGATATCTAAAATTGAACCATTATTTTGTTTCGTTTAAACAAAATTTTAATTATTCATTTCGTCACACACATGTGCTCTAAATTAACATATAGGAAGTGAAAAGAGGAACCAAACAAGCAGATTACCTTCTTTCTAATCCTATAAAGTGTGTTATTTGGTGTATGTATACATTAAAGTGTTGAAGTGCAATATGTTTAAACTAAATAAACACATAAACACAATTGACCGGAAATTAAGGGTAAAGATTATATATATTTTTCCTGGAATCAAGCATAAGCAAAACAAATACAAGTATAGAAACGACTGATACTTACGTATGACCCATCCATCATTCTTTTTAAAATCTATAGCGAGCCGTTATCGGTCCGTCAGCTACCCTGACAGGCCGATAACGGCCCGCTATAGATTTATAAAGAATGCTTACTTTGGAATTTGGTAATGAATTATAATGGTTCAGAAAGAAGACAATGAGACGCGTCAAGAGAAAAGAGCCTTTATAGCATATGCGATCAGTAAAGGTCCACGAGCCTGAGCATCCGTACAGTCTCGCCAGGACATATGTTGTTCGCTCACGTAAGCGCTATACTAGCAAAGGGAAAACTTCAGCCAAAGAACTAGACATGCGTACTTGCTAAGGGCCATGTATTGCGCACTGAAATATTGATTTAACGGAAAAATTAAAAGAGCCTTTTACTCACGACGCAGCTCCTTTGTCTGTTGGATTAGAGACAGATTTGTATTTATGGACTGATACATACACATTGCCACCTGGATCCCGTCGCACCCTTTCCCATCCACAACGAGTACCACAGCAATATAAGTACGTAGTTTCTAGTTTGATTTTGTTATACATGTTTCAGGTGAAAATATCTAATCACCGTATCTGCGGCCGGGCATTGATCCAGGGCCGCCTGCGTATTAAGCCAATACTCTACCGCGTCGCATTAAAAGTTTGTACGGCAAGGCAGTAGAAATTTATTATATACTTATCACTATAAAATATTCCCACTCTATCTTCAGATTCGTCAGCAAAGCTCCATTTCAGTTTTCAACGACATTTCCCAGTACACTTATGTTCTCCGAGTCTCTATGGGTCATTTACGTTGGGCGCCAGATGTCGTAGGTGAAAATAAAGTTTAATCAACACTTCTACGGCGGTGGATCGAACCCAGGCAAACACTCTACCACTTCGCTATAAAAGGCGTTTTTTTTTGTTTGTTTTTTTTTTTTTTGTTTGTTTTTTTTATAGCAAGGCAGTAAAATATACCACATACATGTACCTATCACTACTACACACAAATGTTTCATTCTTTTTTGAAGTCAAACTACAGTCGACTCTCGTTTTCTCTGTTTCGCTTATCCCGCATAATCGCTTATTGAGAAGTGATAGTCTGGTCCCAGTTTTAACATTAAAATCTAACGGGTAACAAAATATTGTGGAAAGAGGAGAAACTGCTCCTAAGGAGCGATTTCTCCTCTTTTCCACAATATTTTCCATATATATCTATAATTTTGGGAATCAAATTACATATTCATTTGTGAAATATAGTTGTTCGATTTATTGTTTCCTAAATTCTGCAAATCTGATATGTTGAGGTACGGATATCTCGAAGTATTTCAGAGAGTCCCTTGGACTTCGAGATAACGACAGTCGACTGTATTTCGTAAATTGAAAGAAGGGATGATCTTTCTTTTTTTTTTTTATTATTAAAACTGGTTATCATTCAAAATTGGTTTTCTAGCGCTGAGGAGTGTACATTTTTACGTAGATATGTATACGTAATGAACTTACATATATGTTCAACTTGTTTTTAGGATCCTTAATATCGTAAAGGTGTACATTCGTTTGATCTCGTAAACTGTAAACTTTTTTTTATTATGATTTAAATGTGTAGCAGCGTTTCGAACTTTCAATATACTACACTAATTTATTCAGTTGAATAATAGGCACACACATATTTGCGCGTTTGAAAAATAAGAATTTAATAGGATTTACTATATACATACATCTGCTTTATGTATCATTATTATTTTTCGTTTCCATTCATAATTTAACGATATAATGTACGGTAGTGCATCTGTGTTACCGCTAAAATAGTCATAAATGTTTCACTGAATTCTTAAAATGGCGGAACATCAAAATAAATTTATATTAACATATTTTCTTGAATGTTTTTACACAAAAGCCTGAGCAAACAGTTTAGATTCTGATCGGACGTCACAGAACACTGTGTCGGATCATGATCTATCATCACGAAAACATACCTATATAATTTTGACCCCCTTAAACCCCACTTTTATATAGTAAAACTGGGGTTTACAGGGGTATACATTATTTTTCTTATTTCTGCTAAAAACATAGATTGTGGGTACTCGTTAGAACCGTCTCGTCGAGGCGGTTCTAACGAGTACCCACAATCTATTTTTTTTAGCAGAAATATGAAAAAATATCAGAGTTTTTAATCTGAAAATGTATAGTTTTTGGAATTGAAAGTTTCTATATATTTGAATAGGCGTGTTTTCGTAATGACTGTTTGTCCCTTATCCAGCAGTTTTTAGATATATCCAAAAGGAATACAGCTGACTTGTTCAAACTATAAGGATAAGTCTGGTAAGGAGTAAAGATGTCCGGACATCTAAAGAAAATACGGTATTCAAGCAACACTAAGCTGAACATAAGAAAACTTCTTGTATAAAATCAAAGCACTGACAACACTAGTGGATCGATTGTCTCTGGTAGGCTGGGAAAATGGTCCTGAACTGTGACTTGAGACTGTTTAACCCTTATTTTTTTGTAATTTAAGCAAACAGTGCAGACTCTGATCAGACGCCGCGTTCTGTGGCGTATGATCTGGGTCTGCACTGTTTGCCAATGTCCCAGTCAAGGTTGTACAGATAATCCTTTTTACACTGCACTCTGACGTCACAGCGACAAAAATTAGCGCGGCTATAAACAACCGTTACCGGGATTTAGTACAAACGCGCGGTTTGACTTCATTAGTCAATGATTATCACGTGGACAATAACCTTAAGGAAGTTAGTGTGTGTATATTTTGGCTCGATTGTAAACCAAAAATAAGACATTTTGGATGAAAATGCGAATGACCTTACACAGAAACAAAACAGGTTCTGGTGTACGGGTTGCATGTCCTGTCATGTTTAATTTTAGGCTTACGAAGCTATGCATAATTCGCTGTGCCGATTTCGTACAGTAACTTATAATCAGCCAGCGAACCCATAAATCCTTATCAGGATCTATGTTTACCAGTTTAACTTCTACAGAGAAAACAATTGTGTTCTGTACCATGTTTAGATTAAATTAACAAAGGACATTTAAGTGTCAATTTTCTTACTTCTGCACAGAAAATAAATGTTTACAGTTCATTTAAGTGGTCTTCTAATTTAATAATCTGAATATAAGGTTAACTATAAGGTTAACTATTTTCAGTGAACACACACACACACACACACACACACACACACGCACACACACACAGGTTAACACGACAGAGTTTGTTACTACATGTATTTATAATCAGAAGACGGACGACTCTTAACTTTGTATGTGCTATAATTCATTATGCACCGTCCTTTTATGTATCTTATAAAAAAAACGAATTTTAATTAACTGTTTCGAACTTTAATACACTATTTTAGATAGAAAAAAAACTGCATTTTGTACAGTTTTTGTTTTTATTATTCTAACAATTTCCAAAACGTACGTTTCTTTAAAATATTAAATACAAAATTCTTGCATAATTAGTGACTAATTGTTACCTCTAAAGCGAAGGTTTCGTAACAGTAAAATTGTCATTATAACGAGTGTGTCGTTGTATCGAGTGTTGGTATAAAAAAGGGTTGACTTCTAACTTTTTATTTCTAACTTCCAACGTCTGACTTCCGACATCCTACTTCAAATCTATGTAAGCCGCTATCTTGATTGATTATTGAAGTTGTATAATAGAGGTACTGAGGTAAGAAATTGGAAGTTGAAAAAAAAACAAAAAAAAAAACGTGCAGTTAGAGGTAAATCATGAAGTAAGAAGTCGTGAAGTTGGATGTTAAAGATCGGAAATAACAAGTAATAAGTTGGAAGTCGGAAGTTAGAAATAAGAAGTTGAAAGTTAGAAGTTAAAAGTCAGAAGTTGGAAGTCAGAATAAGAAGTCGTGAAATTAGAAGTCGGAAGTAAGCCGTCGGAATTTAGAAGTTAAAAGTAAGAAGTTTGAAGATAGAAGTAAGACGTCCCGAAGTTTGAAGTCGGGAGTAAAAAGTTGGATATTAGAAGTTGGAAGTTAGAAGTTAGAAGTAAGGTTTGAAGTTAGAAGTCCCTCCAAGGCATCCATATACCTGTACAAAATATGAAGACTTTTTTCTCTCATATGCATTACTTCCATTTTACATATAGGAAATTTGAGCCGATTGGTTTGACATTAGTGCATTTGAATTAAAGTAGGCATTTCAAGGTTTCAGTGTATCAATATTCGTGTGTGTTCACTATTTTTATTAAGCACGTGCTAATCTAAATTCTGGCTGAATGTCTATTGTTTGGTACCCTATTTACCGTATGTATTCGGACTGACAGACCTGGGCAAACAGTGTAGACCCAGATGAGACGCCGCACACCGCGGCGTCTCATCAAGGTCTAAACTGTTTGCCATGCATCCAGCAAGTTTTAGATACAACATTGGGAAGTAATTTGTACTTGTTCAAAATTTAGAACATGTATGGTAAGGAGTTTAGGTGTCAGAATACTAAGGGTAAATACGGTATTTGTTTCGAAAATGTTCGTGTTGTGTACATTAGGTAAAACGTTATTTTGCCTCCATCCAAAAGTAAAACGTACCGCAATGTGAAGTTGTTTCGGTTCAAATAACATGAAATGAACACAAATCGTTTGAAATGTAGTTTAAATAACTTTTTGCCAAGATTATTCTCAACTTTTCAATAAACTATACAGTCGAACCTCAATGACTCGAACATCTTTGGGACCATGGAAATTCGTTCGAGACATGGGTAGTTCGAGCCATTGGTAGTTCGAGCCACTGAGGGTTTATTATGGCACCAGTTCAGGGAGCAAATAGCGATAATTTAGGGAAATATTTTCAATGTTCTACACAATGATTGTATGTTGTGTGTACTCATTAGAATCGCCTCGATGCGATTCTAATGAGTACACACAACATACAATTCCATGATAAAATAAGAAAAAAATCCCTAAATATTTGTTTTCTTGATCTATTGGAAGGATTTTGTAGGGACTGAAAAAAGAGTTCGAATCATCCAAGGTAAACGAGCCATCCGTGTTCGAGACATTGAGATTATAATGTATTTTATATAGCTAAAATACGATATACGTCGTACATTGCGGTATTGAAAACCTGAATTATAGAACGACACGATGCGGCCCGCGAATAAGAACTTGAGAGCGGACTCAGTCCCATGTCTGCTCTTAAGTTCCAACGTTTAACATGAGTACATGAGGGATTATGCAAGAACAACATCCCTGTAGTGCTTTATGACTGAGTAGTCTATGGATTTTTAATGTTAAATGTATGATCGCGTCACCTACCAATTGCAATATGACTTTATCAAGAAGTTTTATAAACACAATCTGTAGATTTAACCCCCGTTGTTTCAGCTTTTGTGACTTCCTCTTTGCCTACTCCTTCCTCAAATGTGCCAGCGCACGACAAAACGTGAAATAAGACTTGTACAACCAGTGAAAGCTGAGATTAGTGCGCATCTGCGCAATCTGATCAGAGTCTTCCCTGATCGCATGTGCCTTTTACAGCCTCCGCGCTATCCAAAGAGGGTAAACAAGAACAATTGCCACACTAGGTGAATGTTTAGGCTGATCAGAGTCTTTTACAGGTCACATTGGTCTTATTGTAAGTTTTATCGTGCGCTGGCTCATATACAAGTAAAGAATTTGCTCCCCTGAAAGTGTATTGTCTCTCCGTTAGGAGCACGGAACCATTTTAACGAGAAAAATTAAAGCACTGACAACACTGGTAGGTCGATTGTCTCCAAATGAAGGCTGGAAAAATGGTCCTGAACGAGGACTTAAGACTGTTTCATTTAATCCTTAACTTCCTGTAATTTAATCAAACAGAGTAGATCCTGATCAGACGCCGAGTTACTGATTAGGGTCTGCCCGTTTTGCCAATGGCTCAGTCCAGGTTTTACCGCTAATCCTCTTCACACGGTATTCCGATGTTACAGCGACAAGAATAGCGCGGCTATGAATTATATCTTAGATTTGTGATCGGAACCATTTTAGCTATGATTTACAAGTCACCCCGTCCTACTAAGTTTCCAGTCGAATGGCCTTTTGGTTCGGAAGAAGATGTTCAAGAATATTTGCAAGGCTACAGCCATCTTGGATGTCTGATCGACACAATTTTAGTTATTTTTGAATTACAAATCACCCTCATTAAGAAAACACGCTTATTTAAATATATAGAAAATTTCATCTCCAAAAACTGAAAATTTTCAGATAAAAAACTCTGATATTTTTCATATTTCTGCTCAAAACATAGATAGTGGGTACTCGTTAAAACCGCCTCGGCAAGGCGGTTCTAACGAGTACCCACAATCTATGTTTTTGAGCAGAAATAAGAAAAATAATGTATACCCCTGTAAACCCCAGTTTTACTATATAAAAGTGGGGTTTACATCACGAAAACATGCCTATATATTTTGACCCCCTTAAACCCCACTTTTATACAGTAAAACTGGGGTTTACAGGGGTATACATTATTTTCCTTATTTTTGCTCAAAAACATAAATTGTGGGTAATCAGAACCGCCTCGACGAGGCGGTTCTGACGAGTACCCACAATCTATGTTTTGAGCAAAAGTATGAAAAATATCAAAGTTTTTTATCTGATTTTTTTCAATTTTTGGAGGCGAACTTTTCTATATATTTGAATAGGCGTGTTTTCGTAATGAAGAGGGTGAAAATTAAATAGGCATGTTTTCGTGATGCTTTTATTTCCTTCCAAGTTTCGAGTCAGCTGGCCTTTTCGTCCTGGAGAAGTAGTTCAAAATGCATTTCCAAGATGACCGCCATAATCGGTATCCTGGATTCCAGATGAAAAAGATTTTAGTGAGTTTTTGATCTAGAAGTCGCCCCGATACTTCTTACCGAATTTTGAGTCTATTGGCCATTTGGTTCAGGAGGAGAAGTTCAAAATAGAAAATGGCCATGGCGGCCATCTTGGATTTCCAATCTAAAGTATTTTAGCTACATTTGACCTACAAGTTACCTCAATACTTCCTATCAAGTTTCGAGTCAGCTGGACTCTCCTTTCAGGAGAAGAAATTCAAAATACATTTTCTAGATGGCAGTCTTGGATTTCCGTTCGTAATGATTTTGTTTTTTTTTTCTCTACAAGTTATCCTGGCCGGCCTCGGTGGCTCAGTTGGATGCGCCGTCCGACTGGAGACCAGGAGGTCACGGGTTCAACCCCCGCCGAGGTCAGCAACATTCTTTCGTGGAGATCGATCATGAAATTTTTTCTACGGTCATTCTCTCCCTTCCGCTGATTCAAGAAGGGCAGTTGTCAGTTTCTGGCGAAAGAATGTGCACAATACTGGTCAACCGCTTAGAGGACTAAGCCTGCCCAGTAAACGTGTGGTTAGATAAACTGACCGCGCTCGACATGATCCCATTGGGTTGACTGGGCCGTAAAACCTCAACACAAACAAACAAACAAGTTATCCCTATACTTACTACCAAGGTTTAAGTCAATTAGCCTTTCGGGTCAGGAGAATAAATTAAAAATATATTTTCGAGATGACATCCACGGGGTTATCTTGGATTTCCGATTGGAATGATTTTAGATATTATTTAATCTACATGTACAAGTCACCCTGATAATTCCTACCAAGTTTCGAGTCAATTGATCTTTCGGTTCAGGAGAACAAGTTCAAAATATATTTTCAAGATGTAGCCATCTTTGATTTCCGATTATAACGATTTTAGCAATTATTTAATCTACAAGTCACCCCGATACTTCCTACTCAAATGGTCATTTGGATCAGGATAAAAAATTAAAAATAGATTTTCAAGATGGCGGCCATCTTGGATTTTCTATTCAAACGATGTTAACCTTTTTTTATCTACGTCGTGCCAGTGTTTCCTATTAAGTTTCATATCAATTGACCTTTCTGTTCAGAAGAAGAAGTTCAAAATATTTTTTTCTAAGATGGCGGCAGTGGCGGACATTTTGAATTTTTGATCGAAACTATTTTGGCTGTATTAGATCTACCTACAAATCACTCCAATACTTCCTACTAAGTTTCGAGGCGATTGGCCCAGGGATGTTGGAGGAGTAGTCAGTTAAAGCAAATTGTTGATGCCGCACGACGGACGACTCACGACGCACGACGGATGGCCGATCATTATAGCTCAGCTTGAGCACTTCATGCTCAGGTGAGCTAACAATAATAAACCTATAAATGAATTAAGACAAATCACTGTATAGCTATTAGTAGGTGTACTAATCGACTCTTGTTAAAGGGAAATGATACATTTTCAAGAGAGACAACATTAACAAAATTATTTAGCCCATTTCTGGAAACGGCTGTATAAACCTGTTTGTGCATTCTATAATCCAAAGGATGCTGTGAAAGAATCGGATCACCGCTGTGTGGAACCTGGTTTAGATTGTGTCTATTTGAAGTGCGTTGCTTGAAACACATGTCAGAATAGCTACACAACATAACCAAACAACGGTTAGCCAAAATGCCTCTCAAATAACAAACAGTTTGGCAGCGGCCATTGACATCAGTCATCCACTTGTTAACCAGTAGCTAATTGTTACTGTGGCATTAATGTTTCCGAACTGACAAAATATGATATAGTATGTCCGTGCCAACAAAAAAGCTAGTTGAGCGTACCTGAAATGAGCAGTGGTACGCGTATGGCTGGCTATGCATTCGCGCTGTCTGTTCAGATCTTGTGCATTTTACACTGTGGTGACTGGCAGGACTGTCGGCCTGATTTCCTCAATTGATAGAGCACCTGACATGCAAGCACTTAAAAGTTAGACGGAGACTTGGGGTGTGGTGATTGAAAGGACTGTCGGAAAGTGGGGTGTTGATATTGGGAGGACTGTCGGACTTATTAGCTCAGTTGGTAGAGCATCTGAGGACTTGCAAGTCGGAGGTGACGGGTTCGAGTCCTGCACCGGGAACTTTTTTTCCTTCTTAGTGTAGTTCAACACACTCTTGTAGGTTTAAAGAATACGTACCAAAAATATTGCAGCCCAAACTTGGCCAACCGAATGTCGTTTTTTCTCTTGATATGATGTCAATAAATCAGAATTGGCTAACTGCTAATAATGCATCCTTATTACTTAGAAGTAAAACAAATGACGTACATGACTTACTTGGCTAAAGCGGGGGCCTTCTCTTTATCGATATAAAAGTACTTTCTGGCATATGCGCCCAGCGGATTCAGATCAGCCTATACATTCGTGCTATCTAATCAGAATCTCCGCGGCATTTTAGATCTTCAAGAATGCAAAGTTTCTTCACGCAGACAAAGATGACTCTGATCTGACTGCGCGGATGCGCAGGCTGATTTGAGTCTTCGTTTGGCGCGCATGTCAGAAGGTACGTTTTCTCACGTTGCGACACATATGAAATATTTTCTTATAGATCTATGCTGACTTCAGTTTCGAGGTATTTTGTCGCGACTATGAATTCGTCTGCAAGAGTGCCAAACTGTTTCTTACATTCAACCGTCTCTTAAGAGACGGTTGAATGTAAGAAACAGTTTGGCACTCTTGCAGACGACAAAAGACCTTGTCTTCTGCATATGTCTTGCTTTTACAGCGTAAAATATCTCCCAAATATACTGAACGAATAATGATCATACAAATTTTGTTTTATATTGCAATGTATATTACTTTAGACAATTGTATTCAGTTTTATGAATGTGTATGGTCATAGCTCTCAAGGGTGATTCCTTTAAGAAACTATTTATCTTCCCTACAGTTGGTGTAATTGTCCTGTGTCGACAGTGAAGCATCTCTTTTCACTTAACTATAGTGAATTTTATATTTTCTGTTCCCTTGTGATCATTGAGCTCCTTCCGGGATTTTTTTAAAAAAAAAAAGTGGGTCACTGAAGAGGCCTAACTGGCCGAAACTAGTTAGTATTAGTGTTTCCACTGTTTATCGATTATAATCGATCATCAGTCACTTTTGCCTCTTGTGACTGATGATAGGAAAGATTTTTTATAGTCAGCTAGTTGGAAAATTCTGTTTTTAGAAACATATTTTTCTCACGTTTTATTTTTATGGGCAATTTATAAAGAAAGGAATTCAAAGCTGTCTATTTGGGTCATTCTAGATTTTTGGCCAAAAAAGTGAAAACAAATGATGAAATAGCCTTAAATGTCAACCCAAAAGTACTGATATTTTTCTTATTTGTCCATAGAAACATATATATATTGTGGGTACTCATTAGAAGCGCATTGCGGAGGCGCTTCTACTTTCATGGAGAAATAAGAAAAATATTATCTAAATAACCCTCTTATTGATCTGGAGCAATGAATAAGTACCTGGACGAGAGCTAAATTATGAGTAAATATATTTTCTACAAGTCGATTATTAATCGACGATCAATCGGTTTTACAAAACTGATAACCGACTATAAAATTCTGGCCGAGCCCAACACTGGTTAGTATGGCCCAGAAAACTTGACACTGTTTGCTGTTTGTATTAATATAAGGATCGCTGATGAGGCCTAATTGTCCGAACCTAGCAAGTCAGGTCCTCATTACGAGAACAAGCCTATTCAAATACACTGAAAATTTTACCACCAAAAAAAATGAAAGTTTTCAGATAAAAAATGCTGATTTTTTTCATATTTCTGCTCAAAACATAGATTGTGGGTACTCGTTAGAACCGCCTCGACGAAGCGGTTCTAACAAGTATCCACAATCTATGTTTTGAGCAGAAATAAGAAAAATAATGAATACCCCTGTAAACCCCAGTTTTACTATATAAAAATGGGGTTTAAGGGGGTCAAAATTATATAGGCATGTTTTCGTGATGTTGACATTTCAGCCGTTTTCAGTTTTGTGAGTGTGTTCATTTCTCCCAAAGGTTATTCTTTTTAGAATCTATTTGCATATGACAACGAAATTGTTTGTTGTCCGTGCATTGACTATTGACCAGTGCCTAGTTGGTCAAAACTAACCATGTCGTTAGTTAATGTATCGTTAATTTTTTTATCATTAAATATGGCATATACGTTAATATTTTTGCTGAAAAAAATGTGAGTACATTTGCATTTGCAAAAGCTACTCACATTTTATCAGCAAAAATACCTGTAAATTAGATATTGTACTTACTAGAACAGTTAACATTTTTGACCACTAACGAGCTAGTTAAGCTAACGATGCTTTGAACAACTGGACCCAGGTATAGAACTTCGGGCGCAATTAAGCATTTGATGGAAAAACAGTGTGACTACTACATGTATACATGTATATCTTTAACCCCCAGTTTATCATTCGCACACCGCCGTCCGCCCCTGGGTCCTGCTCTTTTACATCATACTTCGCTCTCTGTTAATATACTAATCAGATATGCAGCAGGCGACATTTTGATTTTTGGCTTATCGGAAGGTCTTAAGGAGGCATGACTTTTCGCCATTTTCAAAGGGATACAACGTTGTCATTTCCTGTTTGCTTTCCTGCAAACAAACCTCTTCTGAAAAGTGGCTTTCCAAAAAACGAAATAAACAAGTCTGCAACGTCTGCAACGGGAATACTTTATTTTCGTTTAGGGTAAACATTTTTACAAACGGAGGCAAACATTTGATTTACAAATTTGCCTCTTCTGAAGCTATATACACCCCTACCGTTAAAGATAACCTCCTTCCTGACAACGACGTCATAAATGTTGATGATCGTTACTTGATCAGGTTTTCACAAACACACCATTAGCCGACTTAAAACTTTCGGTGCCAAATTTCAGACGACATTTGTCGTCTGCTTTTTTTTATTTTAACAAACTATTGTTTGGAAATACGTTTATATGTAAAGTTGACAGACTGACTGTCAAACAGCGTAGCTCCAGATGAGACGGCTCAATGAGCCGTCTCATCTGGATCTATGCTGTTTGCAAAAACCTATTATTACCGCCTATGATAGTGGAAGAGTTAATACCCGCAATATTTTACCGTAGTATGCGGGCAAACATGCCAGGACAAGCAGTGAAGACACAGATCAAACTGCTCCTAAAGTATGATGAGAGTCTACACTGTTTGTCATTGAGCTAGTACATTTTAAAATATTACCAGGCAGTCAGATAGAGTTGTTCAATTTTAGGACAAGTACACTCAGGATTTACGATGCCTAAATACTTAGACCAATTACAGTATTCGAAGGACATAAATAGCATCATGTTATATTACATAACCATAGTAATTTACACATGTCACGACGACGATAGAGTTTTGAACAACAAACACTGCAAGTGTGGCACAGCAAACAATATAACAGAGTATAATTACCAACAGTTCAAGTCTGAACTGTGAAAACGTGCATACAACCATTAACACATTTTTACAAATTATTACACTTTACATATAATATCGTAAGAGGAAATGGATGCACTGTCAAGGGAAGCAACTCTGTTGACATAGTATGGCCACCAGTGTGAAAAGGGTCCACTATAAAAGGATAGAATTTACTCCCAAGGGGAGCAAATTCAGAAGGATTTTTATACCACATATAAATACCCTAACAAAAATATTAAGGCCACAGTTCCAATTTTATATAATGGTTGTTGAACACAGGTCATATTAATAACTCAAACAAAGTGCAGTCAGTTCCTAACAGAAACTTTACGACAGAAAGCTTGCCAATTAGAAAAAAGAGGCTAATTCCTTTCGTTATTAAGAAAAAGTTGGCATCCTGCTTTATTTAATTAAAATATATGGCAGACATTGCCTCTTCGTCAGTCAGTTTCAACGGAGATGTTTTAGTATCGCAGCTTGTCCTTGATTATGTGACAGTTTGTATGCGTATGTCCTCAGACGGTGAAATACCCGTTTATTATTTGAAAAAAAATATATATAAAAAAGAGTTGAACATTAATGCTTTTATTATTATTATTATTATTATTATTATTATTATTATTATTATTATTTATGTACAGAGTTAAATTGAGATATGGGGGCAAGTCAATAAGTAACCAGCCTATCCCATTTCCAATTGACCGAGACACCCATGATTTTTATGCCTTTTTTCAATACATATTTTAGGCCTGAGGGCAAAATTGCACCCTTATCGTGTCATTCGCTCATAAGATATTGAATGTCAAACATGGCTAGCGATGCAAAAGTAAGCTTTTCGTCAAAAGTTGAGTACCGTGCTGTAATTCGGTACTTATATTTGATTGGGAAACAGGTCAGGAAATACATTGCGAGTTGACCAATGTTAATGGGTCTTCTGCACCATCGTATGCACAAGTTAAATTCTGGGTTGGGGAATTCAAACGCAGTAGAACGTCTTTAGAAGACGAAACCAGGTCTGGATGCCCATCAGATGCCCCCGATGAAGAAATGTGTAACAAAGTACGGGATCTGATGTACTCTGATAGGCGAATTAAGGTGGAAGAAATAGCAAATGCATTATACATTTCACATGGTAGCGTCTCAACAACTTTACATGATCGCTTGGGTATGCACAAGCTAACAGCCCGTTGGGACCCAAAATCCCTTAGCGACGAACAAATGGCATGCAGAGCATCAGTATACAGCGCATTGTTGAAGCGGTTTAGCCAAAGAAAGATGATTTCCTTTCACGTCTGGTGACTGTAGATGAGACCTGGGTCCATTATTATGAGCCAGAGAATAATGCTCAAAGTCGCCAGAGTGTAGGGTCGGGGTCTCCGAGGCCAAAGAAGTTCAAAACGCAACCCTCTGCTGGCAAGGTGATGGCAACTGTATTTTGGGATGCACAAGGCGTTATTATGTTGGACTTTCTAGCAAAGAAAAGTACAATAACAGTTGCGTATTATGCAAACAATAACAGTTGCGTATTATGCAAATTTGCTCGACAAACCGAGAACTGTGATCCGTGAAAAACGCCGAGGTAAACTCTCCAAAGGGATTCTGCTCCAACAGTACAATGCGAGAGTGCACACTTGCAAAATTGCAATGGATGCTGTTGAGCGGAATGGTAACGAGCTAATACCGCACCCCGCCTATTCTCCGGACTTAGCTCCTAGTACAGTGGTGACAGCGTTTTTCATGTCCACGGAAACGCATGCAAAACGCTTTTTAACGGTTTGGAAACGCAGCGTTTCGACCACGTTTAAACGATCGTTTACAGTTTTAGCCAATCAGATCATCGTTTCTGAAACGTTTCAAGCGTTTCAAATATTAACCAATCACATTAGCGTTCGGAAAACGCTGTCATGGAAACCATGTCTGGTTTCAAACGTTTTAGCGTTTGCAGAGTTAGCCAATCAAAATCCCGCGGACTCAATTTATTTTACATCTTTTTTTTTTTTTTTTTTTTTTTTTTTTTTTTCCAATTTCACTTAATTATAATTGTTATAAAATTAATAAAAATAATAGTCAAATAATTTTATGGAGACGAGTATCTGATGCAATAAACAGGAAATGTGTTTTGACGGACAGTGATAGTGGCCGGACTCTGTAGCTCAGTCGGATGCGCTTCAAACTGGTGATCAGGAGTCGCGGGTTCGATGCTTGCCGGTGCAGTCAGGTAATAGTTGTTTGTTGCACACTATTTTCTCACCTGAGACAAACACTGGGTACATAAATATTTCGATTATGAATTACATCAAGTGGTATTAAAGCTACTTGATTATATTGTATGCAATGATTAGACTCACATTAATGAATGTAATATTTGTAATAATAATAATAATAACGATTGCTAAATATATATTTTCAAGTCACGGTTTTGCAGATTAACATTTCACTGTATCCGCGTATACGGGGAGTTCCCTGTCCAAGATTGCGGCTAAGTAGCGGTTGGAAAAAATCTAGAGTAAATATATGTATTTCGTTATATTTTCCTTCCGCGATGATTTAGGATGTTAGATGGTGGCAATTAGCTATTACAGACACAATTTAGATTACATAACACGCTAATGACCATAAACAGATAAAAATAAGAAGTTCTTGGTGACTTTGGCCAACCTTATAGGTAGGGGCCTAATAAGGGGAAATTATTGACATTAGTAAAGTTTATGATTAAAACATAGAAACAGATAAGGTCGGTAATTTGGCGAAAGGTTGGTGTGCATTTTTTTTTCTTTTTATTCATTAAAATATAGCTGGTTGTTTTTAATAAAATCGCCTCGCAAAGGCAGGTCTAATGAATACCCACAACATATTTTATGGATAAATTATGGATAAATTAACACTTATGTCTTAATATGCTAGTTTATCATCAAATTCCCTCTTCTGCATAAATTTCCATTAGCACAATTTCAAAGCTTCGTCAAACTAAAAGATAATCACTAAAAAGGGTATAATAAATAAATCCATTGCTCAGGAAAAGGATAATTTTGGAGCACTTTTTTTTTCGCAAAGACATTTAAGAATTATTTACCACGCTATGGGGCAGTTTCAGCAGACAAGAAATTAATAAGATTTTGTTTTTATTTTTTCTGAAAAATAGGATTTGAAATGTCAAATGCCATTTTACGGGAAATATAAGAACAAAATCTTTATTTTTCTTTCATTCCCAGCAATGAATAATGATAGGAATGCCTTTCAACTTCCAGTTAAGAATGATTGATTATTGATTTTTAAAAGTACTGGAAAACACGGTGTGTCTTAAAATGCAATATACAACGGAAAAGGAATTTAACAGTTTTTGGCAGAATCACTTTAATTCCTGCAAAAAAGAATGGACTTTCAGTGAATATGTGGATCAGTCTGCACATCCCGCAATCTTATCAGTCTGTGTTTTCTGGACGAAGAAGCAGTAGATCTTCTAGAGCGTGTGGTGAAGACTGATCAGACTGTGCAGACGTACAGGCTGATCTGAATATTCACTAAACAAACAGAGTTTGTAGAAATAACTGTGTTTCAGAAAATTCAGTTTGCGCAATTGCAGAAAGTAAATATTCACATTTTAGGATACAATCATTTTTTTTTTTTTTTTTTTTTTTTTTTTAAATTTCCTATCAGACTTATTATACAGTTCTCCATCAGTAGAATTAGGATCCAGTTTTTGAAGTGTTCGTATTTACTTTAAAAATAAGTAAATAAATAAATAAAATAAATTAGGTTCATTTGAGAAACTTTATGATCGATTTATGATTATGATCATATCTTGTATTTTTATGTTTCTCCTCCAGAAAATATATGGTTGGTACTCATTAAAATTACCTCTGTGAGGTGATTCTAATAAATATACACAACAAAATTATTTTAATGGAAAAATGAAGACACACATCAATTATTATTAAATACTCTATGCTACATGAATCTGGAGTACTGTGCAATTAATGCATATAATATCATGATATTTTCCAATTTTTATTTATTTACATATTTTTTTATTTATACTATCTCCTTTTTGTTCTTTCAAATGTTACATAATATTAGCCTGTGTATTTCTTAAGGAGGGTGAGGTATAGGAAATACTCATTCCATGTATTGTTTATTGGAAGTTTTATGATAATTTAAGATAATTTAAGATTAAGATTTAAGGATCATCACGAGCACTGTTTTATCGGAATATATTTAGTTTTGATTTCCAGTCATATTTAGACTGTGTAACTGTTAAAAAATTTCGAATAGCTTTGACCAGATTAAGAGTTTCATCACACAGATTGGAAATAGAGGCGGGGAGGTGGTCTAGGCCGATAAGGGTAGATATTAATGAAAGGAAATGTAGTTATTGTAATGTTTTAGAAGACGAGTATCATTTTGTATTGGAATGCTCTAATTACGCACATCTTAGAATTTTATATATACCTAGATATTTTCGGGTTAGACCAAATATGCGTAAATTTGTTGAGTTATTAACGTCAAACCGGAAAAAAGATATTCGCAATTTGGCTATTTATACATATAAAGCCTTTAAAAAAAGAAATGAGCTTGTATTTTTAAGTAGTTTGTAAAAACAATACTAGTGGAATTCTTTCTCATGGGTTTTAAAACGTAGGTTTCTGTACTTGTTTGCAACTGGCCATATTGTGCTTAGAGGTATTTGCCAATCATAAAAAAGAGATATATTAAAATGTTACTGGGCATGGTGAGTGAGGGTAAACAGACGGAGTTTGGGAGAGGAGATAATTATCTCCCCTGGCAAATTCCCTTCTGGTTCCCACATAATAGAAATTAAATGTTAAAGTTGTTTGATAAACAAGTTAGTCTGGGACCAGGCTGAGTGAATACGTAGACTGAATTGAGATTTCATTTATTCAATTTGAGTTTATCCAATTTATTTGTAGTTACACGATGATCGAGGTCAGGGATCGACCTATGCGATCTGATTATGAGATGGCATAGGCTGATCTGGGGCTTTTCATGGATACCAAAACCTCAGATTTCGGTATTTGTTTGCACTCTGTCTTATCGAACATAAAAGTAGTTGTTTCTTAGGGAAGGCGGGGTATTCTTTGCTATTCAGCATGATTAGTATGGGTAAACAGGGAATTTTGGGAGAGGAGATGGCCATCCCCCCTGGCAGAATTCCTTACTGGTTCCCACATAATATTAATAAAACGTTTGAAGTTGTTTGATGACCAGGTAAGCCTAGGATTCAGACTGCGCGAATGTGTAAACGGATTTTTTGATTTTGTTTTGCAAATTTGGGAATTTAACGTATAGTTACCTGTGATAGAGCTGATCTCGGATCAGCCTGTGCAATTGGGCCATGTGGTTGCATAGGCTGATCTGAGACTTCACGCCTTACATACCTGTTTCCTTATATTATATGCTTTTGTCAACCATGTAAATGAGGGATATCCGTGTTTACTTACGTGATGGAAGTGGGTAAACAGGGGGAGTTTTGGGAGTGGAGATAATTGTCTCCCCTGTCAAGATTCCTAACTGGCCCCACGCACATCATATATAGCTATGTAACAAAGTAAGTTATCATTGATGATGAGAAACCATATAGAAAGATATTTGGAAGTGTGTCGGTGCGTACAATCTCTCCGTACAGTGCATAATAGTGATAATAGTATATTGAAATCTTAAATATGTTGAACAGCCTAAAATCACTGTTCACAAAATGGAAAATGCAATATTGTTCGCCATTTCTGTACTTTATGTACACACTTAGTTAAATGCATACCTGTAGAACTCAAGGGCCAGTAGGCTTATGTTTCTGAAATAAATTATCTTATCTCTTATCATTATCTCCTAATATTTAACCTATTGTTACTGAATGAACTCACCCACCCTATAAACTGGAAGATTCTAATTTCGATTTTAGGTATGCCAGACTATGTTATGTAGAGAAACAAATGGTTGAACTATTTGCAAATAGTGGATACCCTGATCAGACGTCACGTTCTGCGGCATCTGATCTGGGTCTCCACTGTTTGCCAATTACCCTTTTAGGAGTATCCAGACTACAATGTGCTATAAATGCAACATTGATTAGTATGTTCATCCGTGCATTTTGATCTGGTTCGTTGCAGTTCGTCTGTACATTTTTATTATCATTATTATTCGAAAGGATCTGCTGTTTCTCCAGTGCATCGTCTTCTAATATTTAAGTATAGGTTGCAATATGCAAAATACTAGATTAGAATGTGCATCCGCGCACTCTGCTCTGGGTCATTGCTGCTCGTCCATACATTTGATCTTCGTCTTCTAATATTAAAATATAGCGTTCTTAAGGTTAACAGCTTTGCATATACATGCCAAAAATGTTTTCATAGTGAGAATATACTTTCATGAAAGCCCTCCAGCAAGATATTTGCCGACTGTCCACATAATTGCCATGATGTGCACAGTGCATCGTATTCGAAAAATAATGGCCCAAACAAGTAAAAATGGACCTATTTATATTTTACAAATCTGATCAGTCTGTGTATTAGATGGATACTGAGCGATTCATGTATTACAGTATTTTATACTAATGACCTGCTCATTGAACTGAGAAGACACCATTATGCACTAGACTGATCCACTCACTGTAATCTGAGTAACACCTATGCTCAGAGCGACGTTTTCACTGGATAAGGATTTAATGAAAGGATTAGTATTGGTGACACATAATTCTAACAATAAATTTCAGTAAAGCAGATCATCTGTTCCAGCACAATTTGTCTAAACGACAGTGTACATTTCATTTTTAAAAAAGGTGGGGGCGTAAGGGGAGGGACGTGAGGGGGAGGGAGGGGGGTGAGAAATATTACTCAAATCAATAATGGCAATTCACAGGTTCGACGTAGTTCAGACTGGTGTTGAAAGTCTTTGATCTTGATCCTGCTGCGCAAGCTGATCTGGTTTGGTCGGCCCTGGTTGAATATATATTAGTCCCTTGGAATAGAAATAAGAAACGACCTTTTGGTATTTGAGAACAGCTTAGACCAAGGTGAACCGGCATTTCCGCGCAGTCTGATCGTGGTCTACACATATCACCAACAGAATGGATTATGTCAATGATTCATTGTCCAGTTGAACCTTTATCACTCTCTGGGCTAACTCAGCAGATGGCAAATTCATTACCTCTTTTCTTATTTTCTCCCGTAAAACAGGTTTGACATTTCACGCAAATCTCCACTGAAGACAATTTGCAGGGAAAGTGAAGTCCTGTGGAGATAATATGTATGAAAAGCCGACACCTGTTTTCAGGATAACATAAGAAAAATACTTCAAAATGTCATCAACTGAACATTCTGTACATTTCATGCAAATTGTCTTGAATAGAGACAACTGGCATGAAATGTCAAATCCTGTTTTCTGGAAAAACGAAGAAAATGTCATCACTTTGTTGTCTGCTGAATAAACAGAGTGGTAAAGGTTAACATTTAACCTGCTTTGTTTAGATATAAGCAGATGATATTATTATTATTATTATATATTTTTTTTTGATGTGAAAAGAGTTTAACTCACTTTAATTTGGAGACCCAAAACAGGCTATTGGAAAACAGTGCAGATCCAGATCAGACACTGCAAAATGCGGCATTTGATCAGGGTAGCCATTGTTTGCACAGTTCAGTCATTTTTCGCTAGGATTATCTAAATCACATAACCTGACATGCCTAACATTGAATTAGACTCTTCCAATATAGAGTGTGGGGGAGTCTATTTGGACATATATACTCTTGTTGCATCTTTTCACCTTTTCCCATGATGCTGTCAAATTGTGCTACATGGAAGACAAATAAAGAACTAAACTTTTATAAGTTTTATCTCTGGCATTTTTACTTATGGGATTATTTCCTATGACATTTTACCAGGTAGCCTCTGGCATTTTTACTTGTTGCATTTTTCCTCTAACATTTTTGCATATGGCATTTTCAGCTCTGGCATTTTTACCGCACACCTTAAAAACAAAATAAGTGAGAAAAGTCTGCCGATTTAAATGACAAATCGTAGCCATTTACATACATCTAAAATTATGCAATAATAATAATAATAAATAATAATAATAATAAATAAAAATAAAATAAAAATAAAATAAAAAAAATAAATAAAAATAAAATATAATATAAAAGTAAGATAAATAAAATAAATAAATATTTTCTTGGTTAAGGCATTCTGATATTGTCAAATCATTTGCAGGCAATTTGTATGAAATGCCAAAATCTGTTTTCAGGAAATATATATAAACTTCAAAATGTCATCTGCTAAATATTTTATACCGAGTACTATGTGCTAAAACATTTAATTGTCAAAAGACGTTGATTGTCATGATTGCAGTGTAAAAATAATAGGCTTCACAAAGTATAATAATTAATCATGTTAATTCTTTCGAAAATACCAAAATATATTTTATAAAGAAATTATAAATAAATAAAATAAAATAAATATAATTTTAATACGTAGATACAGAGTACTTTAGTTGTTATAAACACGGTTTAATACGGTCCAACAGGTATTTATGATTCGATTGGTCTAACATACAAACGGTGCGAAACGGTCAAATGATTGGCCGAAACGGAAAAAGCGTTTCGATAAGGCAAGCTGATTGGCCGAAACGGTGAAAAGCGTTTCGAGAAAACGTTTGTATCTCCTCAGTGCGCATATGCAAATTAAGCGTTTGAGTGAAACGCTTTGCTCTGTAATTTAATTGGCCGAAACGATATGAAACGCTAGAAACGTTGTCGAAACGCAAACGTTATGCCACGATTTTAAAACGCACCCCAAACGCATAAACGGACAAGAAAAACGTAATCGCTACTGTAACTATTTCCTATTTCCAAACTTGAAAAAGGATATCCGTGGACGTCATTTCCGGTCCAACGAAGGTCGTGGCGGCAGCTGAAGAGTGGGTCAGAGACAAGGACCCTGGCTTCTTCAGTTCTGAGCTGATGGCACTGGAACACCGTTGGTCCAAGTGCATCATTCTAGAGGGCAATTACATCGAAAAAGAAGAGACCGATCTCACCCAGAAATAAGTTAGGCTGTTTTTTATTGACTCACCCTCATATGTTCGCCTATAACTTATGTGTTAGATAACTACTGGCAGTATTAGTTTGAACGGTGGATTGTGGCCAGTTCTGTACAAGGTGTGTCTTGCATAAAGAGGAAAAAATGCAGGGACGTGCTGTCTGGACATTGGTCCTCCATACGTTCCTGTAGCATGGGATCCTTAAAGATGTTTGGTAAGATACGGCTAGTGCAATTGAGTTTGTTCACGACCTACTGTTCTAATTTCCTGATTTCTCTATTTTGTGGGATATCATCTTCTCCATATAACGTTAATTATATACACAATGTATTTGATTTTTTTTCTTTTTTTTTTTTTTTTTTTTGTTTTCGTTTTTTGTTGTTGTTGTTTTTTTTTGTTTTTTTTTCTTTCAGGTAATAACAGAAAATGCTTTTGTATCTTTATTGATTATGTCATATGCCATCGAATATGTTTGTATTATATCCTCATGGGCTTTCACGCCTACTGGAATTTTGAAATAAATCTATTCTATTCTATTCATATTCACTTTCATTCATCCGAATTTTAGTCTGGAAACCCCTAAAAGTGTTCTTGCAAACACGTAAAATTCGGCGTCTGATCAGAGTCTACATTGTTTGCATTAAAGGAACTAATTTCTTTAAAACGTATGATAATAATAATAACAACCAGACACCTTAATATTGGAAACAGACCGGTCCAAAGAATTGTGGTAGAAACTCCTGTATTTACATGTAATGCAAACAGTGCAGATTGATCAGACGCCACGTTGTGTGGCGTCTGATCTGGGTCTGAACTGTTTGTCAGTTACCCTTTTGCGGGTCTCCCGACTGAAATCGGTTAAAATAACAGTTTATACTTAGATTTGTTCCATTCATGGCGTTAATTGCTGTTTTATATAACCCGATATTTTGTAATAACACATTTGGCAGTATGATAGAAAGAGACACTTTACATAACGGAAACATGCCTATTCAAATATACTGAAAATTTTACCACGAAAAAATGAAAATTTTCAGATATTTTATTTTTTTTTATTTTTCTTATTTCTTCTCAAAACATAGATTATGGGTACTCGTTAGAACCGCCTCTGCGAGGCGGTTCTAACGAGTACCCACAATCTTTGTTTTGAGCAGAAATAAGAAAAACAATCTATACCCCTGTAACCCCCAGTTTTACTATATAAAAGTGGGGTTTAAGGGGGTAAAAATTATATAGGCTTGTTTTCGTAATGATTAAACATACCGTTCTACACATCTAAACAAATGGCGAATTCCGTGATACACATCAATACAAATGTCAAAGAACATGAATGAATAAACATTTTCTGGGCTCAGTTGTGTTTTTGGAGCAAAACCTAACCTCCACAAATAATGTGAATACTTGTTTTTATTTTATCCGATGCAGTGCAGCGGAACGCAAACAATTTACTGATAAAACATCAATTCACAAGTCGTCTGGTACATGTACGCTGATATGGAACATTCACAAATTGAACATTGGAGTTTATTGCTCCAAAATTAATTATATACATGTACACGCAATTAAAGTTAGGTTGCCGTTTGATTACATTCATGGTTCATATAATATTTATACACGTAACTATCAATTCGTGCAAATTTTACGACAACAAATAAAGAACGATCGTATGCACGAGGTAACATGCACTTATAACGTGTTGGTTTATTGTGAGCAATAATTTAAAAGTCCAATTAGGAAATAAAACATTTATGTTTACAGTGTTTAAGTTGCTTTCAGAAATAAGTTGTTTATTATATAACTATAAATACTGAATGAAGGTTAAGTACGATAAATCCGAGGAGCAAGCGTACAGGTACAGGTGTCTCTTGAAATCGGCACACCTACTTGATATTGCATGCTAATTTGGATACCGTCTACTGCTACACGACGTTGCTTTGACGACCTGTTAGGGCAATGACGTCACGCAAAAAAATGTCATTTGTGCAGGCTCTCAATCTGATAATAAAATACTTATTTTGAGGTTACTAAAAGCTGAAAATGTACCAAAAAATTTTGGTTATTTTTAAGCTGTTAGAGTCTTATTTAAGAAATAACCACAACAGATTTATCTGATCTTAAGCCAAGCAAATTTTGTGGGGCTGTACAAAATGGCCAGCGCCATGCAAAAACGCGTCTTCGGGCATATCCGAACAGTGAAGGCCCAGTTCAGCCTGCGCGTGCACGCAGTCTGACCAGGGCTTTCGCTATTCGCTGCCAGAATCATTGGATTCTACAGAAAGTTTCAGAGGAGAGCAAAGGTACGCAGGAGACCTTGCTCAAGCACACGATGATATGAATCCGCACATTTTGCGCATGCTCGAAGGCACGTTTTCGCTCGACACGCCTCCCATAGTAAATATATGAAAGCCTTACCTTGATTATTTCAATGATTCCAGTATAAATGACAGTCAACCACATTACGAAGGATCTACAACATTCCAAAGAAAAAAAAAACATACATTCAACTAGTCATACAGAATAAAGGCTTAACGCACTCTTTCGTTCCTCAGCGGATATCTAAACGGGAATGTTTAATGATTTAACCACAGATGTTCAATTAAATTTTCGACAGGGCATGACATCTTAACGACAGAACCCACACAGGGAAGGTCAAGTTCAATCTGCGCATCTGTGCAGCCTTTGTTATGACATTTAACAGTGACATTCACTAATATAGGCACACAAAGGGTATCCTGGATAGAGAACCTTTCTTTATATATATATTGTATGACCTAGACAACCGTTCTGTACCTTTGCTGTCCATATATGGCGTAAAGTACATTTTTTTAGGATTCCTCCTTTTATTGGGAGGCTAAAAACAGTCATTTTACCGCAATCAGAAGTTCAAGAAAGTAATTGATCTTCACCACGAGAAAATATGTCTTGGTGCGTATGCGGGCAACGAAGGCCCAGATCAGACTGCGCATAAGCGCAGTCTGATCTGGGCCTTCGTTGTCCGCTCTCAAAAACTATTTGATACTCCATAATATATGGATGTATAGCCTAGGTCTTATTACATGTAGTAATATGCTTCGCTGATTGAACAGGATCATCACTGTTCGCATTAACCTCAAAGACACGTTTTTTCAAAGTGTGGCTCGATTTCAATGGTTACTGTATTTTGATGCGGGACGACAGGACAAGGGTCCTTAGTTTATATATGAACAACAAAAGTGGAGTCTGATCATGAGCTTCCCTGTTAGTGATAGATGTTCTATTGATACATGTACCATGTACTGGCAAAAGGTATAGACTGGTTTGTACTTTTGATATCAAATCGATTTTCTAATGGTAAGATTCGACAGGGCCGAAACCGTGAAAAAACGTACCTTCTAACATGTGCACCCAAAGAAGACTCAAACCAGCCTGTGCATCCGCGCAGTCTGAATAGAGCCTTGATTCCGCCATCGAATGCGCCCTGTGAAGATTCTAAGTGACTGCGCGAATATGCAGGCTGATCTGTATCTTCTCTGGACGCACTTGTCCCATTACGAAAACATGACTATTCAAATATACTGAAAATTTTACCACCAAAAAATGAAAATTTTCAGATAAAACATTCTGTTATTTTTCATATTTCTGCTAAAAACATAGAACCGCCCCGACGAAGCGGTTCTAATGAGTACCAACAGTCTTTGCTTTTAGTTTCATTCCCTCCGTAGATGATTCTACGCATTACGAAAGCACGCCTATTCAAATATATCGAAAATGTCACCACCATAAATTGAAAATTTTCAGATAAAGATTCTAATATTTTTCAAATTTCTGCTAAAAACACAGATTGTGGTACTCGTGAGAACCGCCCCGCCGAGGCGGTTCTCACGAGTACCCACAATCTGTGTTTTTGAGCAGAAATAAAAAAAATAATGCACACCCTGTAAATCCCAGTTTTGCTATATACATTTAAAAGAGGGTTAAAGGGGGTCAAAATTAAATAGGCATGTTTTCGTGATGCGGAGGTACTTTTTCTGACGTTGAGATTCGAATATTTCCACTTCATTAAGGTGTCTCATTATTTGTTTATTATTCAGTTCAGACCGTGCATTCTTTTTTCTTCTCGGTCCATCCCAGGCGCAGTGGGATACTTTTAATTGATTGCGACGTGGTTTGAGTGTTACATTATCTAAATACCGTTCTGTTTGAAAGAGAACAATGGAAAATTGAATTGGAATAGGTTATTGGGGTCTAACATAAAACCACATCTTCCTTAAAATGACCAGATCGCATATCAACAATGAACAATTATGCATGCATTGTAGTCTTCGATTCGCGCAGTCAGATAACAGACTTCAGTTTTGTAAGGAGAAACGTTCTGTGCGAGTATACGAAATCATTCGCGCGAGGCCGGATCGAGGCTTCATCATTTGCCAACGCAAACGTGTGTGTGTGTGTGTGTGTGTGTGTGTGCGTGCGTGCGTGCGTGCGTGTGTGTGATATTATCAGAGTCTCGACAATATTTCCCTTCCAGCAAGTTTTCGTCTCTGATATCTGATGCACATTTTTTTTTGCCTGTTTGTAGTGTAATCATGCTGTACGTATGTCTATTAACATGCATGTGCATGTACTTGCAAAAAGTACATTTATTCACTTAGTAAATAAAAATAATAAATAAATAATCAAATTGTGCAGAATTGTACCGCACACTTTTAAGGCAATAAGTTGCAAAAATCTATTTTAGTGGTCAATGTTTGCAGCCATTCGTGTTTGAGAGAAATGTAAATTCGCGAAAAGCCGCAGCATAAGTGTTTGTTCAGTTTACTTTTTGCTTTAGTTAACAGTATTATTATTATTATTATTATTATTATTATTATTATTATTATTACTAATGATGTTGTTGAATATTCATGACCAGACCAAGTAACGCTAGGCAAAATGTAGACCCGGATAAGACGCCACAGAATGGACATCTGTTCGAAATGTAAACTGTTTGCAATAAACACAAGAATTGTTGTAAAAGGGAACTACCAAAATAGAATAAATCCATACCCGCTTTATTTGATAACGAAGCTGTGCAAAGAGGATCAGCACACAACAAAACCTACAAAAAGACTTGTGCGACCAGGGAAGACTCAGATCAGCCTAACCATCCGCGCAGTCTGATCAGTCTTCGCTGATCGCATGTACCGTCTACAGACAAGGCTAACCAAGAGGCATAAACGAGAACCGTACTTGATGGATGTACAGGCTGATCTGTCATTGTTGGTTACACAGGTCTCATTGTCGGTTTTCTCACGTGCTGGCTCAAATAGAAGAGCCCACTGGACACAAATGGGTTGATGAAGTACTTAGCCACAAAAGATATCATTACGCTGGGTGAGTGCCAAACTGTGTAGAACCTAAACAGACGCCGTTGTGTCTGGATCTACACTGTTTGTTCAGCTCTATTTGTTCGAATTGGGTAAATACTGAACTTTGTAGCCAGTAGGTTTTACAATACACAAGCTGTCATCAGTACGAAAGACCGATAGTGACATTTCAACTACATTAATTCAAGGTTTCAACTTCACGAATTCACGATTTCAACTTCACGAATTCACGATTTCAACTTCACGAATTCACGATTTCACCTTCACGAATTCAACTTCACGAATTCAACT
The DNA here is from genome assembly GCA_964016985.1 of Anodontia alba. Classification (NCBI taxonomy): domain Eukaryota; kingdom Metazoa; phylum Mollusca; class Bivalvia; order Lucinida; family Lucinidae; genus Anodontia; species Anodontia alba. The sequence goes on from OZ024829.1 coordinate 34,451,381, forward strand.
TCACGAATTCACGAATTCAACTTCACGAATTCACGAATTCAACTTCGTGAATTCACGAATTCAACTTCACGAATTCAACTTCACGAATTCCACTTCATGAATTCACGAATTCAACTTCACGAATTCACGAATTCAACTTCACGAATTCAATTGTTGAATTCCTGAATTTGAATTCGTGAAGTTGAATTCGTGAATTCGTGAAGTTGAATTCGTGAATTCATGAAGTTGAATTCGTGAATTCGTGAAGTTGAATTCGTGAAGTGGAATTCGTGAAGTGGAATTCGTGAATTCGTGAAGTTGAATTCGTGAATTCGTGAAGTTGAATTCGTGAAGTGGAATTCTTGAAGAGAATTCGTGAATTCGTGAAGTTGAATTCGTGAATTCGTGAAGTTGCAATCGTGAATTCGTGAAGCTGAAATCGTGAATTCGTGAAGTTGAAACCTTGAATTAATGTAGTTGAAATGTCACTACCGGTCTTTCGTGCATCAGTCTTAGAATTCATGCTTGCATTGAATGCTGTATCACACACGGTTTGGATTTAGTTTTATGTAATATAATAGGAGCACTTTGCCATCGGGATTTGATGCATCGGATTTACAAAAGCAGTGAACATGTATGAGAATGAGCACATGTAAAGTATACTTTTTTATTGTATATTACGAAGGAGCATTAGGGCCACATACACTTTTATTTCTGCTGATAGTTATCTCGAAATTTCGACTTACTATCTCGAAATTTCGACATAATAAGTCGAAATTTCGACTTAATAACGCGAAATTTCGACTTAATAACTCGAAATTTCGACTTAATATCTTGAAATTTCGACTTATTATCTCGAAATTTCAACAGAAGATCTCGAAATTTCGACTTAATAACTCGAAATTTCGACTTAATAACTCGAAATTTCGACTTAATATCTTGAAATTTCGACTTATTATCTCGAAATTTCAACATGATATTTCAAGTTGATTCTTCGTTTGCAATTCCACACCTGGTAATCTCGTAAGGAGTAGCCGCTGGTTATGCAAAATGAAGGTATTTCCAGCTATCTGGACTATGAAATACTTATTAAACATATCAAATAAGACGCACTGCAACCTACGTCTACTTTGAAATACACAAGATGTTAAATTTCCTTAGCATTTGTTCCGGGGACCCCATTGTTTGTACTATTATTTGAAGAAAAGGCAATAAGATATGTTTATACTATATTGGTCAGTCCCCGTACATGTTATTACAACTGCGTAACTCCACGCGCAACTGGCGCTGCTGCATTAAAACCTAAAATCACTTCAAGAGAACACAAAATTGAGTTTCTCAGACATACGGGTTTAGAGTTCCAGGCCTGGCAGGCTAAGGTGCCTGAGCGTCCGTCTGTCCGGCCATCTGGCCGTCTGGAGTTATCTTACTTACTTATTCTCTGGATGCACGCCTTATTATTATTATTATTTATTTATTATTATTTTTATTTATTTATTTTTTTTTTTCATTATTTTCGCATTCTTTGTTGAAAATCACTTACTAGGGAACACAAAATTGAGTTTCTTAGTCTTATGGTTTAAGAGTTATAGGCCTTGCAGGCAAAGGACCTTATATTGCTCCTTATGTTTGCATTCTTTGTTGAAAATCACTTACTAGGGAACACAAAACTGAGTTTCATAGTCTTATGGTTTACGAGGTACAGGCCTTGCGGGCAAAGGGCCTTATATTTCTCCTTATATTTTTTATTCTTTGTTGAAAATCACTTACTAGAGAACACATAATTGAGTTTCTTAGTCTTAGTCTCATGGTTTAAGAGTTACTGACCTTGCAGGCAAAGGACTTTACATTTCTCATTATTTTTTTATTCTTCGTTAACTAGAAATGGATCTCTAGTCATTGGTCATTGCATGCAAATATTCAGTCTTGTTTCAATATGGATGCAAATTAAACTGGGTATCTTGTCTATACAAACCTTTGTAGGACAACATGAACATGCAGTTTCACGTTTTCAAATCTGGTGAGCTTTGAAGCCCCTGGGCCTTCTGATGCCCAGGCCACCAGCGCGTACAGAGCTTTGATTCAAAATATGTCTATGGAATTTACTAAAAATCAATGAATCAGGAGAATGTATCCGTTTGTTGACATTTGGATGTCTCGTAAGTCATGGCCGGAAGCTCGCATAAGGATTTTTGAGTGTATAACCAGCGGCTACTCCTTACGAGATTACCAGGTGTGAATTCCATTCAAGAGATCTTATGTCGAAATTTCAAGATAATAAGTCGAAATTTCAAGATATTAAGTCGAAATTTCGAGTTATTAAGTCGAAATTTCGAGTTACTAAGTCGAAATTTCAAGATATTAAGTCGACATTTCGAGTAACTGTCGACATTTCGAGACCTTATGTCAAAATTTCGAGATGATAAGTCGAAATTTCAAGATATTAAGTCGAAATTTCGAGATATTAAGTCGAAATTTCGAATTATTAAGTCGAAATATCGACTTATTATGTCGAAATTTCGAGATAGTAAGTCGAAATTTCGAGATAATTATCAATAGAAATAAAAGTATATGTGGCCCTAATGCTCTTTCGTAGTATATTTTGCTTACTTTATGTATTCTCGCAAACTCGTTTCGGCCGTATGACGTTTCCCCATACTTCAATATAGTGTACGCATCACGAAAACATGCCTATATAATTTTGACCCCCTTAAACCCCACTTTTATATAATAAAACTGCGGTTTACATTGGTATACATTATTTTTCTTATTTCTATTCAAAACATAGATTGCAGGTACTCGTTAGAACCGCCTCAATGAGGCGGTTCTAACGAGTACCTACAATCTATGTTTTGAGGAGAAACATGAAAATATCAGCGTTTTTTATCTGAAAATTTTGGTATACATTATTTTTCTTATTTTTATTCAAAACATACATTGCAGGTACTCGTTAGAACCGCCTCGATCTATGTTTTGAGGAGAAACATGAAAATATCAGCGTTTTTTATCTGAAAATTTTCATTTTTGGTGGTAAATTTTTCAGTATTTTTGAATAGGCATGTTTTCGTAATGGTTATATTTTCTTGTCATTTGTGGCCATTGAGATATGCATATTACTGATGAGGCTCATCAGTCCAAACTAGCTATCGGCCCTGAAAAAATTCAGCTGTTTTTCTTTTTGAGTATGTCCATTACTTTAAGAATATATTTCATTTCTACCAGAAAATTGTTTCATTTGAATGCAGAATAGCGGTTACATGCGATTTCGACCGGTGATTATAACTTCAACACTACTATTGTCTGCTCCCAGGGGCGTAGACAGTCTTAGTTTACCATTGCTTCGGTAGCACTTCATGAAAGGTCATTTACTTGTCCGGTGCTATTTTCAGTTGTGTGCTAAACGTTATTATAATCAAGTATTAGTTTTCACAAAAAGGTCTAGGTCAAAGTGCTACTACTATTATTTCTAGCAGTCTAGTACAGTAGTAGTAGAAGTAGAAGCAGTGGTAGTACATGTAGTTGTATTAGTAGTAGTAGTTGTAGAATAAGTAGTAACAGTAATCGTGCCAGTAAAAGTTCTATACAATCTACAATTATAGTCGACTCTTTTGATCTCGACTTCGCTTATCTCGCGTAACCGCTTATCTCGAAGTGATAATCGGGTCCCTGTTTTAACATAAAAATCTAACAAGGGGTTACAAAATATTGTGGTAAAGAAGGGACACTGCTCCTAAGCAGCATTTTCTTCTCTTTTCCATAATGTTTTTAATATACAGTCGACTCTCGTTATCTCGAACTCCAAGGGACTCTATGAAACACTTCGAGATATCCGTACTTCGACATATCAGATTTGCGGAACTGAGGAAAACAATTAATCGAACAACCACCTTTAACAGAATGAATATGTTATTTGACCTCATAAGTTAGATATATTGAAAATATTGTGGAAAAGAGGAGAAATTGCTCCCAAGGAGCAATTTCTCCTCTTTTCCACAATATTTTGTTGCCTGTTGGTAGATCTCTGTGTTAAAACAGGGACCAGATTTTCACTTCGAGATAAGCGGTTATTCGAGATAAGCGAGTTCGAGATAACGAGAGTCGACTGTATCTCTAACTTCAGAAGTCAAATTGCATATTCATTTGTTACATGTGATTATTCATTTTATTTTTTCCTCAATTCTGCAAATCTGATATGTCGAGGTATGGATATTTCGAAGTATTTTAAACAGTCCCTAGGATTTTGAGATAACGAGAGTCATCTGTATTATGTTCAGCAATTTCATTATTAAGGTACTTCATTATTATAGTAAGGCCTAGATGCCTTAGTTTCATTTCGGTCTGAACAAAAAGCACATTTTCTCTTGACTCAATTTCGATACTTTATAGTAGATAGATAGCTATCAGATTCGGAAACACCTCAATAATTCACATTTGCATGCGGGCATTCTTGTGAGGGATGTTCACCAATGTCGGAACCTCAGTAAAGGGAGTCCGACTGGATACACCTGTATATATTCTGCCATTTTAACAAGAGGGACCGCTTTTCTGCCTTCCTCTTTGCTTTTGAGTCAGCATCCAAAAGCAATAATATGCTTGCAACGAGAACATATTTGCCTCCCAGAGCTGACCCCTTTTCAGAAGGGAGGCAATTATACCCCTCCTGGAAAGTGGTCTCCTTTAAAAGAGATACACATTCTTTACTTTTAAAGTGGTCCCCGCATTCATAAGGGAAACAAAACAAGTTTTGTACAGTTGTCTCCCAAAAAAGTGTATCAATTCCCCTTAAACTGCATCGATATAAATGCGAATCAACAATTGGACAACGAGAATCTAGCAGAACTTTTTGCACGACCTTTTATAGACAAACACTTATATAAGGACGCTTGTGTTTTATTTATAGGTAGTATGGATAATTAATTTGCCTTCTAGCTCTCTTATCAATTGATTTATTGACAGTGCAAAGACTTCAAGCCCCCGGAATAAAAGTGTAAAAATCAAAAATGCAAGCTTTGATGGAGTGTCTGAATTGCATGCAAAATAAATGGACAGGAATACTTTGAACTAGCTTACTAGGACAAGTGGTAGAAAACGGTCGACTATCGGCTTGAAATTTGAAGGTCAAACCAAAAAGCTGCCATAGGACGTTTTACAGTGAACCCTCGATACAACGACAGCATTTGTTCCACAAGAGATTGCCATTTAAATGAATTTGCTGTTGTAAAGAATTCTCAATGAGTCAAATAATATGCAACAAATGTCATGTTTAATTTAATTTCTTTATATACCATATGTTTTCGATATTTGTTAGAATCGCCTCGGTGAGGTAACGCTATCAAATATCCAAAACATATGTTGCTTGAAGTACTGAATAATATTGTTACTGCAGAATTTCTGATAAACTGTCACCTTTTGAGAGAGAGTTTCCGTGCTAGTCAAATTGCCAGTATAACGAATTTTGTCGTTGTATCGAGTGTCGGTATAATGAGGGTTGACTGTACAAGACAGTTTATCACATGTACATGCATTTGTACCGCGCCATGTAGAAACATGTCTCCCCGTACCTCACTATAGTGTAGCTTACATGTTCTGGCCCCTTGTGACCATTGAGCATTTTGGAACTTTTTTTTAGATTAAATGAGGGTCATTGCTCAGGCCTCATTGGCCATGACTAGCCCTGAGGTTATACAACTTTTTTTTTTCATACTCAACTCAGCTAACCATGAAATTTTCTTTCCTAATAAATATGAAACTGCCAATAGTTGGCATTTTTATATTATATTATCAGAGAAATTTTTATGCTCAGCTATGTCTGGCTAGAAAGAATAAGCAATTGCTAGTAATTTATTAGCAGTGTTAATTTCATGCTCAGCTGAGTTGAGCATGAAATAAGTTTTATCGCCTCGGGGCCCAGCTAGTCTGACCCAGAAACCATTGATTTCAGGAATTTTAAGTTGTCGATTACATAATCAGGGTATAAACCGAATGATTCAGTAGGGTTACTTCATTTATCCCTCTCTCCCCTTCTGAAACAACGCCACCTAGCTTCCACAGCGGTCATTAATTCAGTCTTGTTATGGCTGTATCGACAATCAGAAGGTCCTCAACAGGTTGTGCAGATATCTTCTCTGATCGCATTTAGAACTGATATGGACCCTTTCCTTGCCTTGCGTATGATATCATTTAAGAGGAATTGATTCACTTAAAATGGAAACAACTCTATCAAAATCGCTTTGCTACCTCCTGAAACTGCGTCTACTCTTCAAAGACAGAATTTGGGAGCAAATACATGTGTCAGAGGGCCATGACAAAGCCACTCATTAAATGGTCGGTTTTGAGGTTAACGAATATGCATACACCCAAACACTCCAAGACGGAAGTAACGCGATAAATGTATCGGCTTTGTTTATGGTAATTTGATTACATTAGATTTCTTTTTAAATTTTACATAAACTACTTAACCCATAGTTCTAGATAAGCCCGTATATCACCCAATATATTAGGCTGTCAGTAAGCATTCAACATAAATCTATAGCTGGTCGTTATCGGCCCGTCAGTGTAGCTGACGGGCCGATAACGGCTCGCTATAGATTTATAAACAATGCTAGCTGGGTTGTGTTTGTGTCGATTGTGTACAATCTAGCCAAAATATAAAAACGCCAATATTTCCTTAAGGTAATTGTCCACGTGATTATCACTGACCAATGTAATCTTTTAAACCGGAACTTGGACATTGGCAAACAGTGCGCGGCGTCTGATCAGGGTCTGCATTGTTTGCTTAAATTTCAGGAAGTTAAAGATTAAATTAAACAGTCTTACGTCCCCGTTCAGAACTTTTTTCCCAGCCTACGCTCAGAGACAATCGACCCACCAGTGTTGTCAGTTCTTTGATTAATTCCTTCTCAAGAGACGCTTCTAACGAGTACCGAATACATATGTGGAGAAATTAAAACAATATTTATCATGAAACACCGCTTATCTGCAGCTATGTTAATTTCATGGCATTTTCTCCACATCATAAGAAAATGGTTTGGTTATTGAACAAAATAAGTTCGAGCGACCTAGTAAATCGTGCTGTAAAAGATAAATATCGCATTGAAAGTCCTGATTGAAACATCAATGGCTTAAAATCCGCCCAGTAATGTGGACCCCTACATACCCCGTTTTCACTATAAACATGTATATTATGTTAGAAATGCGGCACACGTTATATAGACTTGTTCATGTAATGCTTTATTTTTAATGACAGGTTCTATCTGTCATTCTTCGTTGCCACGCACGGTTTTAGAGAAAGTGACTTTGACTACTATTCAATATCGCAGTCATCCGCGCACAACAGCAGACCCAATGTTTCAATGTGTGTATATTAGTACGCCATTGAAGAGCTATCCACACAAAAGTAGTGCAACTTGTGCTTGATCTATAGCGAGAGTCGCTGAGAAAACCCGCCTTAATATATGTGCGAACAACAAAGGCGCAGATCAGCCTGCGCGTCCGCGCAGGCTGATCAGCACCTTTGTTGTTCGCTATAGCTCGTTACTTTTTGACGAAGCAGCGTCTCACAAACTTAAATGGAGAACAGAATGATACCTGGAATTTATTAGTTTCACATAGAATCTGTCATTTCAGGGCTATTCAGCCCTTTGATTTATTTGAGCGCATTCCATCATGACTTATCTTAGTTGGCTGTATCTAACATTGCATAGCGAACAGCAATCACGTGCTGTTGAATCAAGTAGACGATATACTTAAACACCACCCAGTTTAATTAGGATACAAATGCAAATATTAACTTACACAAAAATTCAGCTTTACGCTCGCCAAAGAAATGACAAGATACTCGTAAGCGTGTTAGACTGCCACAATGAACTAGCACATAAATAATTAGAAATAGATGCAGAAGTGAACGTGCTGCGAGTCTGCGATTTTCTTTCAATTAATTACTATATTTCATGATAGATGGAGATAATTAGGCAGGTTTCAAAACAGACGTTGGATGAAGATTGCAAATCTTGAATTATGTACAATCAAGCAAAAATTCCGGCTTGCATATCTGCTGTATTATTTGATTTGTGGCACATTATTATCCGAGCTTTCTTTGTTAAGACTTTATTTTACAAAAGGTGGGGTGTTATTTTTGCATGTAAGTATTCGCCGTCTTCTCAAGGGAATAATTTTTTTCTAAAAGTAAATTGATATACTTTCAAGAGAGGTTATTCGTTTTGCCTTGTCTCCCGTCTGAAAAAGGTTCTATTCTAAACGGAAAGACTGTGCTCCCTGCTAGAGCAAATTCCTTCTTTGTAGATTCATTTTCAGAAGAAACTGGACTGGTGCATAGAATAGGATGTCATGAACGTTGTATTCCTTGTACAAACAATTCAGAAAACTACTCAGGTGTATCAAGTCACCTTAGAATTAAGCCCCTTTTGTAAGACATTCATACCCCTGGGTAGCACATTTTTCCGCTGGGGCGGTCTCTTTAATTGCTCTGAATACATCTGGTTGATTTTCTGCTGCTTTGAAGGGAGACAACGTCTGGAACTCTTGTTTGCCTTCCTGTTAACACAGCCTCTACTAAAAAGGCACCTACACGTAACGGAAAGAATTGTTTCCTTTTAGAGTAGACCCTTCCAGACAGGCACAAAAAATTTTGACAAATTTGTCTCTCTTGAAAGTGTATCAGTTTCCTTTAAATTCGAAAACCGCATGACCATTCCCATGACGAAAACACGTCTATTCAAATATATTGAAAACTTCACCACCAAACACTGAAAATCTTCATATGAAAATTCTGATATTTCATTTTTCTGCTCGAAATATAGATTGTGGGTACTTGTTATAACCGCCTTGCCGAGGCGGTTGTAACGAGTACCCACAATATACGATTTTGAGCAGAAATAAGAAACATAATGTATACCTCTGTAAACCTCAGTTTTACTGCATAAAAGTGGGGTTTAAGGGGTCAAAATTATATAGGTATGTTTTCGTGATGCCTTCCCAGATGGCGCAAGAAATGGGACTATCTACAAAGAAGACAAATGTCCATATGTGTTGTACATGTGACAAAGACTGTCTACCATAATTCTTTAAACTTTCTTTGTAATCAAACTAAATAAAATATATAAAAAGGAGTTGTTATAGAACAGAGTAATTTTATTTACCAATTAAGGTCCCTCGCGGGTATATAAAAACTACATATATTTGATTGAGAAAACATAAAGAGAAGCAAAACAAAAAAAAAATAAAATAAAAAAATAAACACACAAATCACAAGACACACAGAGACATGAAAACATAAAATGAACAGTGTACATGTATGTGAATTTATGAATCCCAACGGCTAAAAAGGTGCCTCTTCTAACTGTATAAGTTCTCTCTTCAAAACAACTGCTAATATCAGTCCCTATAGTTGCAAACATAACTAAACCTTCTTGCAACAATATCCACTTGGCTGTTCCAATATCGTTCAATAAAACAAATTTACCATTCAAATTCATCATATGATTAAACAAAACAAGCCTCTCAGCGTCATACAAAAAAATTTGGGTTAAAAAATGAAACTCGTTTTCGACAGCATTTATATCTCTTCTCTCTTTTTAAAAGTTTTTTTTTAATATCTCCAAGTTTCATATTAAGAAGGGGTTAGAGAAAAGTCCAGGGAGTGCCACAATCACAAACCACAGCCCTTCCCAGATACCAAGAGGAAGAGGAAACCGACAAAACAAAACAAGCACAAATCGAACAAACGTACGAAAAGCACTAAGATCAGCTCTCTCTTCCCCAAGCGAGGTAATCGCAATGCTAAAAGGACTGAAAAACACAAGAACAAAATAACACAAGGTAAGACATAAAACAAATCGCTTCGTAGAATAAACCACAAAGCAACAAAGAGTGAGACTAACAACGGGACCACCGCCTTAGAACGGTCAGTTGAGTAAACCGCTGGAGGGTTAAAGCACTTTTATGGCCAATCAACTTCACCCTGGGTCCCGATGCTACTCTTATTACAACAGTTAAACAGAAAGCAAAATTGGCACCTGTTGAAGACTATGCGAGCAAATTCACTGATTGCCTTTTTGTTCTAAATTTAAATAAGGTTCTTTACCAAATTCGTTCTTAACACTAAAGTATGTATCAATTTACCCTAAACCAATTTCTGTTATTTTTGTTCGTGATGCCAAAACGATCTAAACCTTTCTTCAACTTCCCCTTTACAATATTGACAAGCTGCGCTTCACCAAGATTCCTACACATGAAGTAATACTAAGACTTAATTACTAAAGAATATATACTGTTGATGAGTACCAAGTTTGGATGCCTTTACTATGTAGATCCTTAGCTAATATGTATGCTTCCTTAAGTAAACAATCTGTAAGATGTTATAATCTATACAAATATTTAACAACTGATACGATTATTGAAAAAGCATAGGGTATCGGCCAGTTGCTGAGAGCAGCAAGATTTAAAGAATTTTTACATACCCCTAAAATATATTTCAAGTAGCTGTCTTTTGATTTATCTATGATATTGTTCTTATCTACCTAATCAAATAAAAACACACTACTTTTTTTGCATGCAACGCTATTTGTTTTAAATAACCCCCACATTTCAGAACCATATAAAAGTATAGGTTTGATCATATAATCATATAATGGAAACATTTGTTTGTGCTTGGTTCGCCAAGAATTGTCAGATTAATGAGATGATTTTAAAAGATGCTTTTATTGACCTTTGAAAATATCTGTTTGACCACAATTAAAGTTTTTACTTACTGAAAAAGATGACACCTAATTACCGATAGTCTCTCACATTCTCAAGACATTCGTTACTGAGGAAGAAAGTATTCTGACCTATTCTTCCTAATTTATTAAAGATTAGAACTTGTTTTTGAAACGTTTACCTCCAGACACCAGTCTTGACAAAATTCATAAAGCTAATTTAGCTTTTATGTAAACCTTGAGCTGAAGATGATAGCAATACAATGTCATCAGCATACATTAAACAGTTCAATGGTACGTTATTGATATAAACCTGGTCTGATGGACCAGTAAGATATCACAATAGGTCATTAATGATTTTTGTTAAAAAATTTGACTAAGCACATCTCCTTGTCGAACCCCTACATTAGAATTAAGGAATATATTGCGATATTCACCCAGACGGACATATAGTTTGTTTTTGCTATAAAGATTACTTATAATATCATAAAATTTACCATTTATGCTCATTTTTCCAGTTTGATCTGTAAACGGAATTAAATATTGTATGGGTAAGTCATTCTTAATTTCAGATGATAATGGTACTGCAAATTTTAAAAGGGGGAATTCGTTAATTGTCAAATATAACAAAGTAAACATGATTGATTTTGTTTCGAACGATATATATTTTACACAACTTCTGTATTTAACATGCTGTCAATAGTACTTAGACGGATTTCCTATTTTGTTTGCCTCGCATTTTGTCCTGTTTATTGTCATCCTGTGTTTGATGATTCCTATTTGGCATTGTAATCATCTTGTGGTTGTAATGTGTGTGCTTTCCGTCGTGATTTAATTACTCGTCCTCGTGGTATCATTGGCAGGCTATATTTTGTGAGGCCGAGAATTTATGTGAAACATATCTTAGCACATTATTTTGTTCGGATATGTACATGTTACAAAATGTGATTAACAGTCATTTTGACATTTTATTAACTCAAGTTTAAACGTGTATACAACAGACAATAGTCCTTTCTTGTAAGACGTAGTAGTGTACAAGTATAACGGGGTTATCGGTACACGTTAAACCATAAAGCCCTAATTGTTATTGCAGCAGACGTCATTTTGAGAAAGAAATATTTTCAAATAAAAACTCTTGACTTTTCATGTGAATCGACTGCTTATTTTCTCTGAAAAATAAAATAAAATAAAAGTTCATCTGCTACAAATTGTACTTCGTGCTTAAAGTGGTAAACCTTTGCCATTATTGCTTATCGCATCTTCTCGTGCTGGCGACTTTACGACTGGTTTTTGATTGAAAACTGTATGCATTATTAATTCAGACAGCAAAAATAAAAACATTGACCGAATGAAATCATCCTCCCACGGTCATAAAAGAAGTTCATTGACTGAAAACGTTAGATTGTTGTTAGTTTTACCTGCTGACCCGCAGACGGCAGTCTGCAGAAGAAACACCGTATGGCTACATATGTATTACCGGTTTTTTGTTAAAGCTTAACAATCTTGGTGAATTTTTCAGCAGACAATATATAGAAATACTTTTTCTTTATTTTCCCAGAAAGCAGTATGAAATTTCATACAAATTGTCTCCATTGGAAGACAATTTGCATGAAATGCCGAATCCTGTTTTCTAGGTCAAATCAGAAAAATACCATCAATGAGTCGTCTCCTGAAGTAGCCAAGGGAATGTGGTAAAGGTTAATCCTCTGGGATTAGAGAATTTGCCATCAACCTTTGTATGACATTTCATTTGGAAACAAAACTATTCACATTAAGGGAATTAGTCGGGACTAGTCGCACTTGGTAAATTTTCCTACATTACTTTATACATGTACAAAGGAGACACTTCTGTGATGTCCTGTTTGCTTTGCTTCCAAACAATCCTTTCTGAAAACTACCAGTCTTTAAAATGTGCAGAGAAACAAGGGAAAGGGATGCGCATCATCTTCAGGGGAGGCATCTCTGACAAATCTATTTCATCACGAAAACATGCCTATATAATTTTGACTCCCTTAAATCCAACTTTTATATAGTAAAACTGGGGTTTTCAGGGGTATACATTATTTTTCTTATTTCTGCTCAAAAACATAGATTGTGGTACTCGTCGTGGCGGATCTAACGAGTACCCACAATCTATGTTTTGATCAGAAATATGTAAAATATAAGAATTTTTTATCTGAAAATTTTCATTTTTTGGTGGTAAAATTTTCAGTATATTTGAATAGGCATGTTTTCGTAATGTTGTCTCCCTTCTTGAAGGGAGTATACTCTAAAAGAAAAGATTTTGCTCCTCCTTAGAGCAAATTCTTTCCTTTTATAGTAGACCCCTTTTCAGAAATGGTTTGGTGTGCAGGAAGACAAACAGGAAGTCAGAAAAGTTGTAGCCTTTGTGGAAAATGGCGAACAATCCACAACTCTGTCAAGTCCCCCTAAGAACTCATTATAATCAGGCAACCTTGAGGTAAAAGCTTAAACAGCTATCTAATTCTCTTTAACGTCATGTTTTCCAGACCTCCGAATTAATGTAAATGTAATTTCTGTTTTATTGCTTGTTTCAATGTATATATATCCTGCCGCGCCATGAGAAAATGCGCTGTTGTACATATCATCTTGAAAACATGCCTATATAATGTTGACCCCCTTAAACCCCACTTTTGTATAGTAAAACTGGGGTTTACAGGGGTATACATTATTTTTCTTATTTCTGCTCAAAAACATAGAGTGTGGGTACTCCTTAACGAGTACCCACAATCTATGTTTTGAGCAGAAATATGAAAAAAAAAATATATCAGAATTTGTATCTCAAAATTTTCATTTTTGGTGGGATAATTTTCAGTATATTTGAATAGGTTTGTTTTCGTAATTTACTGAGAGCGTGCGAACAGTCTGATTAAACGTTTCATTCTTTAGTTCCTGAAGTGGCCTCTTCCATCCTTGAATCTAGACACGTCCATTGATGCAAAACGGGGTTTCAGTCTAAAATCAAAAATCAGAATAATGGCAAACAGTGTAGATCTTGATGAGACGGCTCGTTTCGAGCAGTCTCATCTGAGTCTACACTGTTTACACAGGTATCTGTTTTTGTCAGCCGAGTTAAAAAGAGACTTATAAAGTCTGATGAGAAGAGACAAAAATATGGCGTGGTCGGTTTGGCATGGTATGGTGGGCAAAACTAACAGCTACAACTGATACCAGTCTAGGTTGAAAAGGTAAACGATTTCGCTGACAGCTCATACGGTCATGGAATACTGAAAAACATGTCAGTTTGATGCATGAACCCTTTTCCGATTTTACGGCTTTCACTGGCTGATCTGCTTCTTTGCTGCCTCGAAGACACCTTTAGCCATGGCGCGGCTAAGTATATATATGAGACCCAAAGTGAGAAAGCCCACCTTCTGACGTGCGCCCAGCAAAGACTCAAATCAGCCTGCGCATCCGCGCAGTCTGATTAGAGTCTTTGTTGTCCGCATGAAGAAAGTTTGCATCCTTGGCTATTCAAAAATGCGCCAGGAAAGATTCTGATCAGACTGCGCGAATGCGCAGGCTGATCTGAATCTTCGCTGGGCGCACATGTCGGAAGACCCGTTTTCAGACGTACGGGTCTTATGAATGGATCATTAAATGAGTTTTTGAAACTTTCACATTAGTCAGCGTATCATTTGTACATGAGTCAATAACAAGCAAGAAAGTGTTTTCAGGCATATGCAACGATTGGATGCCAATATCAGCTTACGAATCCGCGTATTCTGCTCAGATCATTCGTTATCCCCTACTGAATCGTAGGACTATGAATTTACACATTCAGGTTCATCATTCCCTTTTGCGCGGTTTCATTATAGAAATTTAACTATTACTCCTATGAAATTGAACACACAGACAATGCGTTATAGTAAAACAGGACACTTAGATATTGCAAATAAATGCCCAGATGTGCCTAAGTATCTGAATCTGTGCATTTCGCATATTCTAGAAACATCTGTGCCCCGGGCGCTGCCACGTTAATCCTGTCAGACATGTTTCAGTAATGTCTATTAACTTCAAAGATAACTGGATACATTTCGTTCATTTTCAGCTATGGGAGACTTTCTTTTTATTACAAGTTTGCTTGTTTTTGTACCCAAGCCGCTAATCAACCGCCACACCCCACCCCACCCCGAAATCTTTAAATTTCTTCTCTGAAACCACTTGACCAATTTCCACCAGATCTCACATGGGGCCTACTGTCGTAGGGATGTTGACAATTTGTTCAAGCGGTTCGTTCTGCATCACTGAACAAGATGGCTGCTATGCAAATATATGGTAAAACACTTAAAACTCGTCTTCTCCAGTACTAAGAAAGCTTTGAGGCTGAATCGTAGTATACTGCATTGGGGACTCAAGGTCTACCAAGTTTGTTAAAATAATAAGGCTCGGATGACCTTTGACCTTTTATGGTGTGGTCAAATTTGTGACCTATTCGCTATGGCAATACTGGAAGACTGTTGCATGGCATTTGCAAATATGCTGGTGTGCGAATTGTGGCCCTTGGGCCTCTTGTTTCTGTTAATGATGCTGTTGAAAACGTAATCTGACTTTAGTTGTTCCTGAGGCTGTATGACGCCATTAAACAATACTTTTTATACGGTCTTTTTATTTAAACACGAATTTACAGCAAAAGTTTTGATAGTAGGGCATTAACCCATTTAAGCCTAGCGTCCCTTAAAAGAGACATTGGCAAATAATATATATCCAGATCAGACGCTGCAGAACGCGGCGTCTGATCAGGGTCTACATGGTTTGCATTCAATACAGAGATCTCTATAAAACATGTTAACAATAAAACTAACCAGGCACCCCTTCTATTGGAAAGGGACCAGTCCAAACATTTAAGGTAGAAGAGTCCACTCAGCATAAATTGATTAAGTGATACACTTCCAAAGGGGGCAATTCTGACAAAATTGTTTCATTTCCTTTTTCAAAAGGGGTCTACTCTAAAAGGAGAAGAAAATGCTTCGAAATTATATCCGTTTAAAGCATTACGAAAACACGCCTATGCAAATATATAGAAAATTTCATCTCCAAAATGCTCGACGAGGCGGTTCTAACGAGTACCCATAATCTATGTTTTGAGCAGAAATAAGAAAAATAATGTGTTCCCCTGTAAACCCCAGTTTTACTATATAAAAGTGGGGTTTAAGGGGGGGGGGGGGGTAAAAAATATAAAGGTATGTACAGAAAGTAACAAAAGTAGTCTCCCCTATAAAACTGGAGGAAAGTAAATTAGGTGCATCTAGTGCATTAAATCTCTAGTTGTAAGAATATCTATAGTATATAAATTCTTTTTATCTACATGAATGGGCGTGCACACATTGCACCTTGAAACTACGCCAACATGTTCTAAGAATGAGATAACTCATAATTTCTTACATAATTTGCATTTAAATGAAAGATTTTATCTTCTGAAATATGTGGAAATATGTGGAAATTAATTGCTTGAGATAGATACGTTGGAGTGATTACAATTGGCTACATTATAAACTACTGCTCAGTTTACTTTTCAATATTTTTACTGCTACTACTACTACTACTACTATTACTACTACTACTAATAATAATAATAGCGGTTTCCAGTTGCCAATTTAAACACTGTGAGGTCTCATTAGTTTTTACCATTTCAAACTTTCGTTTTTAACCCTAACCGATCTTTATTTACATACTTATAAAAGATTGTGACAATACAAAATGAGACAGAAAAAAACATGTCACCTAAATGCATTCACAGGAAGTATTTTAAACAGAAAAGCATCTCTGGGATTGATAATATACTGAATGCACAGAAACGACTCCGAATGAATCACACTACTTTTAAAACTCATACCGTTCGAAGTGATCCGGGTAAAAGGATCCCTCGGTAAAATCGTCGAGGACAGACAAAGCTCAGCTTGCACACATGTCTGCCTGATCTGGTTATACACAATATATATTCAGTGCTGAATATATTATGTCTAAATTGAATATAATCTCTTTGAACTGGCGCAAGCACAGGCTGATCTACGTCTGAGATTGACATTAAAGTGTGAAGACTCTTTTCTTGTGGCATGTTATTACTCAGAAACAACTTGAAAGAGATGCCAAATCAAGCATTAAGGCACAACAAATAGATCCGGGCTTAATTAATTGGAAGGTATATCAAAGAAAACCCACTGCAGGTGTTGGTGCAGAACCGAATAGCTTACTTTTGCATGCAATGCGTAGATTCCATGGGTGCGACGTTGCCAAGAAAGCTAATAAACCTACATAAGCCCTAACGTCAAAAAACGTACCTTCGGACATGTGCGCCCAGCGAAGTTTCAGATCAGCCTGCGCATTCGTGCAGTCTGATCAGAATCTTCGCTCGACGCATTTTTGGATAGCCAGTGGTGCAAAGTTTGTTCATGCGGACAATGAAGACTGATCAGACTGCGCGGACGCACAGACTGATTTGAGTCTTCATTGGGAGCACATGTCCGAAGTACGTTTTCTAACATTGCGGTCAATGCATTTCAGCTGAATTTTCATTGTTCACTATAAATTCTAGACATTGCAAACAAATGTTTTCTGAGTATTCAAACCTCTGTTACAGTTCTGTAAATTATGGTATTTACGTTCAAACGTAACTATTTAGACAACTTTCAACTAATGGTATGTTCTTATATTTCCTGTAAAATATGATCTGATACTAAGGAGACATTTTGCATGAAGCGTCGATCATATTCTATTTTCTAAGAAAATCAAGAAAATTATTTCAAAATGTCATTGGCTGAAAATTTTACCCAGCATGCAAAGTCTTAAAAAAGGTCTACGGTCAACATGTTTTGCCCTGTAGATTCCGTTTTTAATATAATCAGCTATGATTGGACAGACTGCTCTGATGCACAGACTTTTACTGTTCGCACATGACAATGTCGCTTTATTATAGCCCAACTCATACAAAGTGCTAGCTATCCCACTTACCATACAACCAACGACAAAAACTCGTGAAACGAAATGTTTTCTATATTCCAAACTGCGGGCGGTTATAATAAGTGTCACAAACTGTTTCAAATAAGTTGCACACATTCGCATTTAAACTTTAATATACACGATCCGCCACTTGAGAATACGTCTCTTCTCACATGTACGTCCAACGAAGACACAGATCAGCCTGCGCATCCACACAGTCTGATTAGACACTGAAACTTTACATCCATGACTGTCTTAAATGCGGCCATAAAGATTATGATCAGACTGCGCGAGTTCGCAGGCTGTTCTGAATCTTCGCTGGGCGCACATGTCCGAAGGTACCTTTTATGTCACGTAGAAAGTTAACAACCATGTCTGTTTGATAATATCATGGCATTTAATTTGTGTATTACACCTTATTTATCATTTTCAATCGGATTAATTTTTAACGAATAGCTTCATTTAAAATAAACACGTTAGCAGTCAAGAGTTGAAAAGAGCGAAAACCTTATGTATCTTACAGATTACCCAGGTAGCATTCTTTATAAATCTATAGCGGGCCGTTATCGGCCCGTCAGCTACCCTGACGGTCCGATAACGGCCCGCTATAGATTCATAAAGAATACTTACTGGGTAGTAAACACTTAAAGTTATATTTTGTTCTTTTCCGTTGTTTTTTTTTTTTTTTTTTTTTTCTTTACCAAGTAAAAAATTAATACTATCTACAGGAACTGTCGATTTAAACCTTAGCAAAATACATATCATAACAGACATGGCACACATAAGTAGTTGTCTTCTGGTAGAAAAAATAAAACACAAAAAAAAAACAAGATTTATACATTATACATGTAGCCTAATCAAGTAATCAAGATAATACCTTGTTGCCTCGAGATATTATCTTTTTTTTTACTTACCATCAAAATAATATACCAGTTGTCCCCAGGGATAATACCTATAGCGTTTGCCCTAAATCCTGTGGTCTCGAGATAATCTATTTCCCTAAAGACAATATGTTATTACCTTGAAATTAATATCTTGTTTCACCAAAAACCTGCCTTGTGGCCCCAAAATCTGTTGTTCCTACGAGATAGTATATGTAGCAATTATAGTAACTTGTTTCAGTTTAATATATTTCTTATTAAGAATAACATGTACCTCAAGGTAATATCTAGTTGCCCTTAGACTCAAAATAATATAAACCGAGGCACGGCATTTCCTACAAGATGAGTGACCAGTGAAGACACAGACTCAAACCAGCCTGCGCATCCACATAATATTAATATTGATGCGCAGACATATAGGGCCTTAAGCTTCCACGGGGAACAAAATATCAGATTAGCCTGTGCATTAGAGCGGTCTGACCTTCATTGCGTTGTCCGCCGCTAACAGATTTAACAGATGCTGCAGAATATATCGTCAACCTATTTTAATCGTTGAAACGCATGTTTTAGCATTTGTTTTTACACTTGAACACATATACATGTACCCTTAATTTGATTAAATATAAACAAAAATGGAGACGTCTACAAAGTCAGATTTTCCAACCATGGAACACTGAAATTATCATTGACCAAAACGAAAACATGCCTATATAATTTTGACTCCCTTAAACCCCACTTTTATATAGTAAAACTGGGGTTTACAGGGGTATACATAATTTTTTTTCACATTTCTGTTCTAAACATAGATTGTGAGTACCAGTTAGAACAGCCTCGTCGAGGCAGTTCTAACGAGTACCTACAATCTATATTTTGAGCAGAAATGTGAAAAATATCAGAATTTTTATTTGAAAATTTTCATTTTTTTGGTGGTAAAATTTTCAATTTCGAATAGTCATGCTTTCGTAATGCAAATTTAAACTTCATCTGAAATTAAACAAAACATATATACAACCGGAAATAAAAAAAAAAAAAAAAAAAAAAAAAAAAAATGCAGATTCGATTTTGGTGCCATGACTTTTTTGTTAAGGCGTCTACGTTGAAACGTCACTGTGGACATGCTAACTAGTATAGGTTTAAAGTTTTCATAAAAAATCTGTGAAAATTGTTTAGTTACACATACGTTAAAACTTTTGATCGAAATCATTTAAGAAATTCTATTATTTCTATTGTTTTACTCCTAAAACGAACTTGATATATATATATATATATTTTTTTTTATTGACGCTAGTATATTATCTTTCAAAATTGTGTAACACTGACAAAAATTAAAACAGTTTCATTGGTCTTACAAGAGTCGACCTATGGCTTTCTTATAAGTTTTGGTTGACTGAAGTCCTCACCATTTAATTTCATTACGAAAATATACCTATTCAAATATATTGAAAATTTCCAGATGAAAAAAATTCTGATATTTTTCATTTTTCTGCTCTAAACATAGATTGTGGGTACTCGTTAGAACCACCTCGACGAGGCGTTTCTAACGAGTACCCACAATCTATGTTTTGAGCAGAAATGAGAAAAATAATGTATACCCCTTTAAACTCCAGTGGTATAAGTATGTTTTCGTGATGTTACCCTGCTTCCTCTAGAACAAATAGCATTAGTCTGCAAAACAGAAAGATGAAGGAGCGCTAATACACATTGATTTCTGTAAGGAAAGTTAACTGGAAGTCTCAATATTAGCCCAGCGCCCCCTCCTCCACCCCCTTGGTAAACAGAGTGGAATAGGGTTTAGACAAAATCAAATAATTGGACAGTTAGGTTTGAGCCAAAAGAATAGACTTAGAGTAAACTCTTTGGCGATTCCATTACTTCATTTTAGATTGTCACCAGGTGTTCAGTCGGACTTGTTCGAATATCAGGTTAATACAAGTAACAACTTTCACAAGAAGTTTGAGTCTATGATAAGCACACATAAGTGTTGCATAAGCACACATTAGTATGTGCTTTAATGTCATTGCTTTAGGAACAGTAGGAAAGTATGAGATATTTTTTGCATCACGTGTTTGTTTTAGTAGAAAGCAAACTAATGTAAAATGTACATGTTCTGTGAATGAAAATACTGACATTTACGGTCATTGGCAGTTAAGCAGCCATTGGAAGATTTCTAAGCCCATTCATTTTAAGCAATCAATGGTAGACAGCATTTGACAAGTCCATGGCGTTAGAGAAAGTGCTGCCGGAGCGCTGGCAAACTCTACATTTCGAAAACACACCTGTTCAAATAAACTGAAAATTTCACCACCGAAAACTGAAAGTTTTCAGACAAAAATTCTGATATTTTTCATATTTCTGCTCAAAACATAGATTGTGGGTACTCGTTAGAACCGCCTCGCCGAGTACCCAAATCTATGTTTTGAGCAGAATTAAGAAAAAAATGAGAGCAGAATTAAGAAAAATAATGAACACCCCTGAATTTTGAGCAGAATTAAGAAAAATAATGTATACCCCTGTAAACCCCTGTTTTACTATATAAAAGTGGGGTTTAAGATGTCAAAATTATATAGGTATGTTTTCGTGATGAAGATTGGCGTAGATAAAGACGGTAGGTAATGAGTTAAGGTGTCCGAGTATCTATCAATTAAGGATGATTAAGGTAAAATGTAGTTAGTCTATGGTAATAGACCTCTGACGGAATGGCAAATCATTAGAGTGCTCCTTAGGATCAGTTTTCAAAGCATTTCTGACCCAAGACATTACGAAAACACGCCTATTCAAATATACTGAAATTTTCACCTCCAAAAACAGAAAAATTTTAGACAAAAAATCTGTTATTTTTTCATATTTCTGCTCAAAACATAGATTGTGAGTACTCGTTAGAAGAGTACCCACAATCTATGTTTTGAGCAAAAATAAGAAAAATAATGTATACCCCTGTAAACCCCCAGTTTTTCTATATAAAATTGGGGTTCAAGGGGGTCAAAATTATATAGGCCTGTTTTCGTGATGACTAGGTTTTTTTTACACTGCTCAGTATCAGTACATAGTATCTTAATTAACCCAATAATGCCTTGATATCGTCAATGAACTCTTCTATCACGAAATGCCAGAAGAAAACAGTATATACAATGTAGGTAAAGTGGTATTACACAGATATTGTGTTCTAGGGATGCAAATAAGAAACATGAAAACAAATACCCAGAACTGGGTCTGTTTGAATTTCACTGAATTCTAAATCTAACATTTTTGCATTGTATGTATTGCAGATATGGGTCACAATGTCATATATGAATAGCCCTGACAGAGCGTCTGGTTGGTTTTATACGTATACAGTTCCAGTATTAAACAGTTCTACATTTTTTGCCTGTTTCTAAATAGTAACATTTTTTTATTTGCCAGCTTTGAATCCAGAATTGGTCAAAATGTATAATTCAAGCAATTCTGCAGTAAATACGTATATTTTCTATGGTTGCCAGTTTGAATATAAAAGTAGAAGACTGTCTAGGGTACAAATTTCCTTTATAATTGCCGTGACACAAGATCTGTGTCAGTACCTTCGTAGAGGTGGAGGCGGATTTCATGACACATAACCTTCCATTCCTTTTATTTTATAATTTTTTTTTTTTATTTATTTATTTATTTATTTTTTGGTAAGTGTGTGTGTGTGTGTGTGTGTGTGTGTGTGTGTGTGTGTGTGTGTTTTATTATATATATATATATATATATATATATATATATATATATATATATATATGGTTTTTGTTTAGTTTTGTTTGTGTGTTTTTTTGTTGTTGTTTTTTTTTGTTTTTTGTTTTTTTTTTGTTTTTTATTTGTTTTGTTTTTTTTGTTTTTTGATTGTTTTTTTTTTTTTTGTTTTGTTTTTTTGTTCTGATTTTTTTTTCTTTTTTTATTTTTAGAGCTACTGCTATCAGGCAATTACCAAGTATTGACCAATCGAACTTTAAAAATAGAACAAATGGCTGTAGAATATTTGCAAAACTGTATAAATATATAAGGGATATTAATGGAAGTCTATAGAATTTAAACACATGTACATACACAGTGAACTTGAGTAAAGTCTCTGAACAGACTTGTTTGATTAGAGAATTTGACAGGCTGTTCATTGAAATACAGTCGACTCTCGTTATCTCGACTTGGCTGATCTCGAAGGGAAACTATGGTCCCTGTGTTAACATGGAACTGTAACAAAAGGATAAAATTATTGTGGAAAAAGGGAGCAATCCCTTCTCTTTTCCACAATATTTTCAATACTTTCAGGAGTCAATTTATAATTTCATTGGGAAATGTGGTTGTTCGATTTATTTTTCCTCAATTCTGCAAATCTCATATGTCGAGGTACGGATATCTCGCTGTATTTCAGAGAGTCCCTTGGACCTCGATATGAGAATCCGGTAGTAGTTCACTTCGGTTTTGGGATATAAACGACATGCTCCGACAATTTAATAAGTGATCTCGACCCGAAAAGTACAGATATTTTCTAATTTCGCCATGAATACCTATTACGATACGCATTAGATTCGCCTCGCCAAGGCGGTTCTAATGAGTACCCATAATATATGTTTTCATGGAGAAGCAAGAAATATATATACATGTACATATGGAAACTCCATTTATCACGAGCTTACGTCTCTAGCTTCAAAGTTATGTAAGACACACAAGCAATAACAAGGATATTGGCAAACAACGTGACAAAAGGCCGCGTCACACACAAAAAAAAGGTGTTCCCATAATTTATTTGCAAATTAAAAGTCGATATTAGCCTGCTCATCCACGCCTGCTTATCCTCGCAGTTCGATAAGAACCATTAGTGATGCCATAAAAAGTTTCCAAATTTTACAAACGAACAGCGAATGTACTGATCAAACTGCACCAAACGGTTGTTGTCAGCTCCGTCTTGCACCGCGCGATTGAAATCGTGAATAATTTAGACACTTATTAGCTTTTCTGAGCACAGAAAACATTAACAATGTCGTCGATCTCTCTTATATTTGCGGTTTAATAATCAATTCATCTAAATGCACACAGTGACATTTCCATTATTTCATAATACACGACGACAAGAATAATTCTGATACATGTATAATAAAAATACATGAAGAAATTTATCAGTAGATGAAAGCTCTGCATGCTGGGTAGAACCTTCAGCAGACATTTTGAAATAGTTTTATATATATATATATATATATATATATATATATATATATATATATATATATATATATATATATATATATATATATATATATATATATGTATATATATATATATATATATATATATATATATATATATATATCCCCGCACCCCTCCGTCCCCCCCCCCCCCCCGACAAACCTCTCCTTCACACACCCTTCAGCCCCCACCTTCCCCCGCCCCCGAAAATAGGCTTTGATAATTCATGCAGATTCTTCTCCAGTTCAAGCAAATTGCCTTCTTTGCATGAAATATCAAAACCTATTTTGGGGAAAATAAAAATATATCGTTAATTTGCCGTATGCTGAATTAGCCCGGAGAGTGGTAAATGTTAAGACGCCTATATGATATGGGTACGGCTTAGCTAAATACCTTTCTTTGCAACAAAATATTAAGATTTGCCATTTCTCCATGGGTACATGGTGTTGGCATTTAAGAAAAGCGCAGATATTGAAAATACGCCAACATTACGAAAACATGCCTATTCAAATATATAGAAAATTTCACCTCGAAAAACTGAAAATTTTTAGATAAAAAACTCTGATATTTTTCATATTTCTGCTCAAAACATAGATTGTGGGTACTCGTACATTATTTTTCTTATTTCTGCTCAAAAACATAGATTGTGGGTACTCGTTAGAACCGCCTCGACGAGGCGGTTCTAACGAGTACCACAATCTATGTTTTGAGCAGAAATATTAAAAAATATCAGAATTATTTCATCTGAAAATTTTCAGTTTTTGGTGGTAAAATTTACAATATATTTGAATAGACGTGTTTTCGTAATGAAATGTTAGAAAAAGTATTGTAGAGAGCTAAATTATCCAAATACATAGGGCAAATACGGTACATGTTTTATTTTGACAATCTTTCTGCACTAGTCTTTGTTTACGTTTAATTTTGCAGAGTGTTGTCTGGTTTCCGTTGTGTGTCTAAGCATATTCTTTCTATTTCCTACATACTAAGAAAGATAGTCATAGATAATGATGAATAATTCCTAGTCAAATAAAGTATCGATTTATTTATTTTCCGTTTTCATCATTCTCCGAAAACAAAGAGATAAGTGGTAAAACATGAGGTACCCGTATTTACCCGTAATATTTGAACACTATCTCCTTATCATGCTTGTTCAAATATTTGAAAAAGTCAAACTTATTACCAGTTGGTATTTTTAAAATCTCGGCTCTTCTGAGTGAGTGTGTCAAACAGCCGAGACCCCGTCATGAGGCTATGGTCTTCATCGTCTTTAGTCATACAATATTCATTACGAAAACACGCATATTCAAATATATAGAAAATTCCACCTCCCAAAACTGAAAATTTTCAGATAAAAAACTCTGATATATTTCATATTTCTGCTCAAATCATAGATTATGGGCATTCGTTAGAACCGCCTCGCCGAGGCGGTTTTAACGAGTACCTACAATCTATGTTTTGAGCAGAAATAAGAAAAAATAATGTATACCCCTGTAAACCCCAGTTTTACTATATAAAAGTGGGGTTTAATGGGGTCAAAATTATATAGGTATGTTTTCGTGATGTTGATCCGGTCTAGCTGCCTACACTTAAGATAAATACGACATAGGGGTCTCACTAACTGCCTCAGTTACATGTGCCTGTTTAAAGTCCACACTACTATTTTCCCTTCCTTTAACAAATAGGGGTTTTAATGCAAACAAAAATGCAATATTCTGTTTATTGTCATACATGTCATTTCATATAAATAGTATTTACCTTTAATATCCGATGATACAGGTCTGTGAAACGGTGTCTAATCATGATCTAAACTGTTTGGTACTCATCCAGTTTGTATAGTAAAATAGACTTGTGTAAGTTTTAGGACAAGTATGGTAAGGAACTACGATGTCCAAATATTTAGACTAGATAATGTGCCTATATAGAACAATCTGAGCAAACATGTAGGTCCTGAAATGACACCGCAGGACATGGCGTCCAATCAGGGTCTACAATGTTTACCACTCAGGCTATTGGACCTTCAATTTGATAACAAGTATATTGTGAGTAGTTAAGATGTTCAAATATTTAGAGTGAAAAAGAAACAAAAAAAAAAAAAAAAAAAAAAAAAAAAAAAAAAAAAATATTTAGTAGTACATGTTTCATTGCAAAGTAGCGATTCCCCAGAGAATCCTGCTGATTGTAAAATACTTATATTTCAACTTAAATCCACACCATGAACATACCGAAGTGTTTTTCTGTAATCTAAAATGTAAAAACTGAAATAAAGATTTTTTTACCTCGGAACGATTGATGAAGAAGACCAGGAAGTGCTATAGTACACAGCAGATTACGGTCTTCGTCCATTACCCTCTTTTGGATAGCCTGGAAGCTACATAAGGCACATGCGATAAGCCAAGACTCTGATCAGACTGCGCGAATGCGCAGGCTGATCTGAGTTTTCGTTGATCGCATAAAAATGTATGTCTTATTGTCGGTTTTGCCGTGCGCTGGCTCAGTTATTATATTTTCGATGTGGGGTACCGCCGATAAGTCAAAGTTTCTGTGCACAGTCTATTTATCGCTAAATACGCTAAAGGCAAGCAAAAATGGCAGCAAGACCATTCACCGTAAAATATTTTAAACAAACAAAGGAAAATCTGAGATTTTAATGGCATTATCACTCTCGTGGAGAACATTTGCCTCCATCAAAAAACTCAGAACTGTCCAATCGAAACCTATGAAATGAGAAAAAATGTCTGAATACGTACTTCTCGTATGTAAAATAATGCGGTGCCTCTCGTAGTAAGGTAAAACAGCTAAGAGAAATCCGCCTGGACTTTGCCATTGGTGAAATAGAAAGACTAGTTTATTACAAACTTGAAGTACAATCAACGTACAATAAGTCAATGAACGTTATTAATGCAACATGACAATGTTCAGAATTACATTATTAAAAACAAAGCAATTACATGTAAATATATTTTGTGTGATTTGAAAATGGCCTGGCCATTTTCAGTACAATCACGCAACCGTAGATTACGAAGACACAACATGTGGCGCAGAAGCAAATGACCCGGGGTTCAGCATTTCCTATAAAATAACATTGCGCACAACTTAAGTCAGATCAGCCACACCCAGCTTATTCAGATCAGCCTACGCAGGCCACGCAGTCTGATCAGAGTATTTGCAGGACACTCTGTGAATTGTCAAGGAGCCAAAACGTCCTCAGCGGACAGAGACTCTGATCAGTCTGGTAGAATAAGCGGGTAAATCTGAGTCTTCCCTGGGTGCACTTGCAATCCTTGGCTCAAATTTCCGAAACAAAGACGTAAATGAGTCAGCGCTCGACAAAACCAACAACAAGACCGGTGTCACCGGCGAAGACTCAGATTAAGCTAATCATTCACCCGGTATGGCAAGGGTTTTCATTTATCCTTACATGGATAGCCCGGAGGCTGTAGAATGACATGCGACCAGCAAAGACTCTGATCAGACAGCGCGGATGCGCAGGCGGATTTGGGTATTCGCTCGTTGCACAAGCCTTACTGTAGGTCGTGCTTTAGCTCAAATATATATATATATATATATATATATATATATATATATATATATATATATATATATATATATATATATATATATATATATATATATATATTGCACCCCTAAACTCTGCACATGGCTGTAAAATGCACTGGGCTGTAAATGAGCCAATAATACATATTATTCCCGTTACTTAGACATGCTTATAGGATCATCCTATGGGGCAAAGTTAAAACTACATTGTAATATCAATGAATTAGTGTCAAATTAATTATTTCATTCCTTACTGTATTCATGCGTGGTTTAAAATGTCTGGAAAATTTCATCCTCCGTGACCCACAAAAATATACCGTACCGCATTTTTTCTGTAATATGGTCGTATGTAGCTAATTGTCGGAATCTACATTGTTTATCTACAAAATGCAATATGGGCTGAACACTGCAATCAATCAACAACTTGAAAAATATCCTTCAACAGACTAGTCTGATTTTACGTTGTTTGCATGGCTCGTTTGTATCTGCAACACGGTACGTATTTTCTTGACAAGATTCTGACCCATTTTCCCGTTTATTGTAAGGTTAAATGCGGAGAAAAAATAACTAATTCTGCGTAGAAACTCATTACTACTCATAAAGCAATTAAGTAATATATTATTAATATTTGTCATAGTATATGCTTTTGTGACTAGGACGGAATGATGTGACGTTGGGTCGGTCCTCAAACTAAATGACGGGTCCCTCCTCAATCTCTGTGGTCGGGCCCATCGTGGTCCTGTTTGTGGTTTTCTCGTGTTCTGACTTCCGATTGAGCCTTTGAGCCATTTGCTTTGTTTAATCACAGTGATTTTAATTATATGTTTTTTAGCTGTGATGTTTCATATAATAAATTAATAGGCACAGAATCCCTATGCGGGCTGAGCATTTTTTGTTAAATTTACAGCCGCATCGGAATTAAGGGTGCGTATTCGCGCGAGTAAAATAGCTTTTAGCCCTAAGTAGTTTTCCTTCTGACCGTTCCGAGGCAGAGTTCCTGTGTTGCAGTTATTCTTTGTGTGCGCGTCGGTGGTTTCTTATGTGGCGTCTAGTTTGTCATTACATTACGAAAACACGCCTATTCAAATATACTGAAAATTTTACCACCAAAAAATGAAAATTTTCAGATAAAAAATTCTGATAGTTTTCATATTTCTGCTGAAAACATCGATTGTGGGTACCCGTTAGAACCGCCTCGACGAGGCGGTTCTAACGGGTGCCCACAATCTATGTTTTGAGCAGAAATAAGAAAAATAATGTACACCCCTGTAAACCCCAGTTTTACTATATAAAAGTCGGGTTTAAGGGGGTCAAAATTATATAGGCATGTTTTCGTGATGTTAGTTCCTCATCTTCTTTTGATGCTTCGGGAATGCTGTGTTTCGTGGTTGTGACATTTTCTGCATATCTTAACTTATGTTCTTGACCAAAAGCCTTTCCAAAACAATGCAATAATACCGAAAACAAGAAAAATCAAAGTAGTGACAGAACTGGGGACCTAAGACTTTCCTTTAACCTTAACTTCCTGAAATTCAAGCGAAGAGTGCAGGCTGATCGGACGCCACATTCTATGTCGTCTGATTTGGTCTGCACTGTTTGCTAATATCCCAGTCCAGGTTTTACAGATAATCCTCTTTAAACGGCACATTAACGGCACAGTGACAAATATAGCGTGGCTGTAAATAACTGTTACCTGGATTTCGTAAAAACGCGCGGTTTGATTCCATTGGTCAATGATAATCACGTGGGCAATAACCTTAAGGAAATTTCGGTGTATATATGTAAACAATCAACCCTAAAACGCCTCAGTATGATTGACACTCTGTACTTAAGGAGACTGGATACACTTACATGGAGAGGGGGAGGCAGCCCTGTCAGTTGATTTTGCTTCCATTCTGGAAGGGGTTTTCTGTAAAAGGAAATAATTTGCTGCCTTTTAAAGCAGACCCTTTTTCAGAAGGGACTAGGCGTACATGAAAGCAAACAGGAAGTCATAAAGTATGCCTCCCTTGTATTAAACGGCGGAGACTACAAAATATATAAATTCTCCTTAAGCAAATAGCAGCTTGCGCCTTTGTGCACGCTAAAACGCATTTCCAATCTGTTATAGATTCAAGATATGTGACAGCATGAATATTCTAGTGGAGTCTAGTCTGGCCATTTGTTGTTTAGATACCGTTTGGTTTAAGACGGATAACTTCAGATCAAATGTCCAAGACGCGGATACTCAATAAACCGGAAGAACAACATTTGGGAATACTCAATAAGTCGGAAGAATGTCCATAACATTTGAGCAAGCGCTAAAAAGGTGTCGAGGAAAAGTGGAAAATGGTACAAGGGTACTGAATAGACTGCATGCTCTCTTCTGCATGTCTGTAGATAAGCATGTTTCCTAGCTTGACAAAGGTTCGACGAATCCACCCTAAATCTGTATCTATTCACTCATGACATTTGGACGATTTTCTTTTTTTTTTTTTTTTTTTACCATTTGTACAATATTACATTTTTGTGATTTCCTGTTCATTGGTTTCTTCAACTGAATTTCTTCTGGGAAAGGATCTACGCTAAAGGAAAATAATATGCCCCAAGAGGAGAGCATATTTTCCATTTTAGAGCAGACATCTTTTCCGAAACGATGAAAAACAATTCGATCGCATCTTTTTGGAAAGCCTGTACTTGTATGTCGGACCTTAGAGAAAGCATCAACATTGGTACAACTTCGCATTCGTTTCAAAGCCCAGAGAAAGAAAAAAGAAAAGAAAATACATGAGAGAAAACACCCAAAACATGTTTTCTTAAAAATAAACTATGCTGAAATTATTTTGCAGAAATGTATTAAATGAAATATTTGTTCGGATTGAAGCTGATCAACACTAGCGAACGAGTTGCTTACTTCACAAAAATTGCGGGAAAACGGCGCCGACTCGTGCAGCAACAAACAAATTAAAGGCAGCTCTCGATGAAATACCAACAGCAAAACGTTCGTTCGCGGAGAAAAGCAAGCAAAAACATCGCAAATCGCCTATATTTAGACTTACTTTGCGTCTTTTCCGCGCTGGTAAACAGCGCAACCGGAACAAGGCTACGCATTTAGAAATGGGTTTTCCGAAAATTTTGACGAAAAATAATATGTTTTCTTTTCATCTAAAAAAAAATGCTTTTGTTGTCATGACAAACGTAAGCTTCTAAATTCGAATAGATTTTAATTTGCGTTCTGTGCATAATTATTATTTATTTATTTATAGAATTTCACTCGGCAATTCCCGGAAGTGTTGCAGACGACACACGTTCTTAGCAAAATAATAATTTAAGATTTTAAGACGTGAATATTAAAAAATAATAATGACTTCATATAATTTCAACGAATATATTCGGGGTTGCAGTAGAAAATGTAATTATAAAAACATCAATTAATCAACTCAGCACGCGCGACAAATACACGCAGTGATCACGCAGCCATCAAAAGGGTGCCGCGACACTTGACACGGCTGTCAATAAAACTCCCGCAAGCGGAAAGTGGGACGTCCTTATAGCTCAGTCAACACAGGTAGCGAATTTCCGGTAAGTAGGCGGGGCAAACATCATACAACTGGTTCAAAGTGGGCGGGCCTTTTGACAATTTTTGGACGTCTCGGGTATCGATATCGGACGGACAAAAGAAATTTCGGACGTCTTTGAAGTTCAATTTGGACGTCCGGTGGCAATCTCAGGGCGTAATATACGCCGTACGTCCGCTTAACGGAAGCCCTGAACAACAGATACACAGCCTTCTAACGTACAATAAACTCAGTCTTATAACGGACAAAAAAACACAGCCTTATAACGGACAACAAATACAGCCTTTTTAACGGAATACAGCTTTATAACGGGCAACCTTTTAACGGAATACAGTTTTGTAACGGACAACTTTTTAACGGAATACAGCTTTATAACGGACAACTTTTTAACGGAATACAGCTTTATAACGGATAACTTTTTAACGGAATACAGCTTTATAACGGACAACAAAGCACTTCAATCTGAAATGATTTTATTAGCATTCAATCCGCAGCCAAAGACTTGATACAGGTCTAGCTACATATAGATATTTGTCCTATCTCTATTTTGTATTCATCTGTAACATATAAATTGGCTAAAGGTTTTAAACTTTTCCTAAATGAAAGGTGGAGCCAAAAGTATATGTGAATATACCTAAGAATGCTACAATCATGAAGCACACATCACGAATACATGCCTATATAATTTTGACCCCTTAAACCCCACTTTTATATAGTAAAACTGGGGTTTACAGGGGTATACATTATTTTTCTTATTTCTGCTCAAAAACATAGATTGTGGGTACTCGATAGAACCGTCTCGCCGTTTGTTTGTGTTGAGGTTTTACGGCCCAGTCAACCCAATGGGGTCATGTCGAGCGCGGTCAGTTTACCTAACCACACGTTTACTGGGCAGGCTTAGTCCTCTAAGCGGTTAACCAGTATTGTGCACATTCTTTCGCCAGAAACTGACAACTGCCCTTCTTGAATAAGCGGAAGGGAGAGAATGACCGTAGAAAATATTTCATGATCAATCTCAACGAAATAATGTTGCCGACCTCGGCGGGGTTGAACCCGCGACCTCCTAGTCTCCAGTCGGACAGCGCATCCAACTAAGCCACCGAGGCCGGCGAACTTCAAAGAGACCTATCACGGGTATGTAGGAAATCACGGATTGTCTGAAAGAAAACGAAATATGGTTACATCACCTACTTATTTTGAGCATTATATAATAGGATCTAATGTGCTAATGTCTCGTTCAATAAACATAGATTAGGTCTTCTATTTGACTAAAGTAAATTTTCCTGAATACTGTGCCAGACTAATCTAGAAAATGTCATTTATTAGCAAAGAGAGAAGCCAAAAAGAACTGTTCTTTATTATGCAGTCAAATAAAACGCATCTAAGCATGCTGATTAGGATTTCCATCGCTATTTTTACTGATTGTGGGGATTTTAT
The DNA here is from genome assembly GCA_964016985.1 of Anodontia alba. Lineage (NCBI taxonomy): Eukaryota > Metazoa > Mollusca > Bivalvia > Lucinida > Lucinidae > Anodontia > Anodontia alba. The sequence goes on from OZ024829.1 coordinate 34,483,658, forward strand.
ATGAAGAAAAGGTTACATATACGGTGATATGCATTTCGATTGTAATTATTAATAAAGCACTCAAACTGCTGTATGTTTATTCGACATAATTCCCGCACTGTGCGCTAAGGTTTTTCAAAAGTACTTTAAAAACTTGTATAAAATATTCACCTGATAAGGATACGATTTCAAGAAATACCAATGGATCGGCAGAAGACTTCATGAATAGCTTATTTATTGATATATTATGCGAGTTTGCTTCTGGCTTTCTTTATAAAAGAACATATGTTGTTCGTAATCATTTGAATTGCCTCGACTTGTCGAGTCAATTAATAATTGTCAACAACATATGCTTTTATAAAAAAAAAATGCATAAAAGTACACAGGCTGTAATCTGAAAACTACAAAATTCCTTGACTGAACGCTAATAGGGGTACGTACTGTAGTTAGATAGAATATGGTATATAAAATGTTTTGCGCCATGAGAAAATGTGTCTTCGGGGCATATGCGAACAGCAAACCTCCCTTTCAGCTACATGCTGTATTCCACACCGTCCGCCCAACAAAAAAGGTAAGAGAAAAGTCCAGGGAGCGCCACAATCATAAGCCGCAGCCTATCCCAGACACGAAGAGGAAGAGGAAACAGACAAAACCAAACAAGCGCATATCGAACAAGCATACGAAAAGCACTAAGATTAGCTCTCTCTTCCCTTCTCCAAGTGAGGTAATCGCAATGCTAAACGGACTGGAAATACAAGAACAAAATAACACAAGGCAAGACTTAAAACAAATCGCCTCGTAGAATTAACCACAAAGCAACAAATAGTAAGACTAACACCGGGACCACCGCCTCAGAATGGTCAGCAGAATAGACCACGTTGAGGGTGGGGTTAAAACACCTTAAAAACTCACAAGTGAAGGTAAATAGAATATTAGAAAAGAGGATCATTTGAAACGCAAACAACACATTAAAAATCGAAAATAAGGTATGAAATGACAGTCCAATGCAAAACGAACAATAATAAGAGATCGAAAACAACGAACATGAACTGTAATAAAAATACCGCCCTGACCACAATACAACTGCTGGAAGCTTAATCCTAGTTTATCAACCGTCGCCCTTAAACCCTTTCACCCCTTAGTTTCATAAAAGGCGTTTTCCGTATCTAAATTTGGATAAATCCATTGTTGTAAATGATGATTTCAGTCAAAATCAGTAACAAAATTTCATACCATGTAGATGCTGATGAGATGGCTCGTTACCAGCTGTCTCATCCAGATCTGCATTATTTGCAAAGATATCTGGCCCCGAGGTTATAAAACTTTTTTCATGCTCAACTCAGCTGAGCATGAAATTTTCTCTGCTAATAAATATGAAAATGCCAACAATAGTTGGCATTTTCATATTTATTAGCAGAGAAATTTTCATGCTCAGCTATGTTTAGCAAGAAAGAATTTTGCATTGTTAGTAATTTGAGATTTATTAGCATGAAAGATTTCATGCTCAGTTAAGTTGAGCATGAAAAAAGTTTTATAACCTCGGGTCCTGTATTGGTCTGTAGGGATGAAAGGGTTAATCCTGATACAGTTCCAGGTACACAATACTGGTCACTTCGCCATCGGTATCCAAATACGTCAGTGGATCAATACACCCAATAAAAATATAAATCAGATTCTTAACACTATGATGGGACACAGGTTGGGAATAAAGTAAAACTGAAATTCAAGGCGAAAGAATACCATTGAGAAAATTGCGGTGAGCCTGACCAAAGACGAGTAAGATCAAGCACAAACCTTCTAAGAATGTTCAAGACATTACGAAAACAAGCCTATTCAAATATACTGAAAATTTTACAACCAAAAACTGAAAATTTTCAGATAAAAAAATCTAATATTTTCATATTTCTGCTCAAAACATAGATTGAGGGTACTCGTTAGAACCGCCTCATTGAGGCGGTTCTAACGAGTACCCACAATCTATGTTTTGAGCAGAAATAAGAAAAATAATGTATACCCCTGTAAACCACAGTTTTACTACATAAAAGTGGGGTTTAAGGGGTCAAACATTTATACATGTAGGTATGTTTACGTAATGTTAAGCGGCCAGACCTACCACCGTGCAATTAAAGAGGGCAGCAAAACTTATAAACTTATAAACGTCTCCCCGTATAACACCATAGTGCATTATATTTTATTTTCTTTGGGATAATTGGGCCCATTTTATTTGAAAATGTAGTTCTGTTCATGTATACGCTAGAGGTGTAAGCAGTGTTGTAAACTTCATTACTGCTTATTAACAGTCTCAAAAAAAAAAAACACGAGACTCCCATATACATGCAGTCATGTTAGTGGCTGTAACAACCAATATGAATGTATAACTGCTAGACTGCTAAAACAAGGCTATATCATGAACATTAACATCACAAAAAACATGCCTATATAATTTTGGCCTCCTTAAACCCCACTTCTATATAGTAAAACTGGGGTTTACAGGGGTATACATTAATTTTCTTATTTTTGCTCAAAAATATAGATTATGGGTACTCGTTAGAACCGCCTCGTCGAGGCGGTTCTAACGAGTACTTACAATCTATGTTTTGAGCAGAAATATGAAAAAAATATTAGAGGTTTTTATCTGAAAATTTTCGGTTTTTGGAGGTGAAATTTTCTATATATTTGAATAGGCGTGTTTTAGTAATGAAAACATTTTCTAAAATTTGTCTTTAGACACTGATTAGAATTACTTCTTAATATAATTTTGCCATAAAAACACGCGATTTTAGGTTTCCAGTTCGTTTAATCGACTTAAGAAAACCGAGCCTCCGTATTTTGTTCTGTTGTGTGTTCTTTGTTTCTAAGGCAACCTTTTAGATTTTTTTATTTTGTTTGCTATCCAGATGATACTGAAATTGTAAATGAAACTATAAAATTTTGGCAAAACTAAAGTGATACGCGACCTAATTCTTGCCTTGTTGTAGATCCTATTCGACAATGATGCTTTCCAATCCAGCAAACATTACAGTACATTTAATTTAATTATGAGTAGACTCCGAGATGAACATTAGTTGAACAATTAATAATTTATTGCATAACAAATGATTGCAGTCTGTGTTTTCAGCTTTCTTTCAGAATATTTGAATTGTTCAGACAACAAAGACAAATAGCATTTAAACATCAATGACTGTTGAAGGTGAAAATTAATGGCTTGCTTCTATACCTATTCATCTGAAACTAATATCTTGTATATATATGAGGCGCTGCAAGACGCAGGGTAAGCCGCAACGTCAGTAAATGGGCAAATTCAGCAGACGACAAATTTGTGATATTTTTCTTATTTTTCCCTAGAAAATAGGAACTGACACTTCATGCAAATTGTCTCCCTTGGAGACAATTTGCATAAAGTGTCAGATCATATTTTCTAGGAAAAATAAGAAAAATATTTCAAAATGTCGTCTACTGAAATTTTTACCCAGCAAGCAAAGCGTTAAAGTACTTTTAGACATGTGCGCCCAGAGAAAATTTAGATTAGCCTAAGCATTTGCACAGTCTGATCGGAATCTCCACTGGGAGCATTTGGATGCCAACGTATGCAAAGTTTCGTCATGCTGACAATGAAAACTCTGATCAGGATGCACGTTTGCGCAGGCTGGTTTAAGTCTTCGTTGGGCGCACAGGTCCGAAGGTACATGTACGTTTCTCTGACGTTGTGGCTCAAGTAAAGATAATTGCTTGACCATTAACATGCCAACCAACATTTCAACTGACTATAGTATTTTTTTTTTTTCGGAGAAAATAAGGTTTGACATTTCGTGTGAATCAGGCGGACGATTCACATAAAATGTTAAATCTCATTTTTTTTCCCTGGAAATACAAAAAAGAAATCAAAATGTCAGTTGCTGCAACTGGGGCTTGAAGTTTGCTGGCCGTAAAAGTGTTTCAAACCCCTCGGTGGTTTACTCTACTGACCGTTCTAAGGCGGTGGTCCCGGTGTTGATCTTATTTTTTGTTGCTTAAGGGTTTACTCTACAAGGCGATTTGTTTTAAGTCATGCCTTGGGTTATTTTGTTCTTGTAGTTTTCAGTCCTTTTAGCATTGCGATTACCTCGCTTGGGGAAGAGAGAGCTAATCTTAGTGCTTTTCGTACGTTTGTTCGATATGCGCTCGTTTGGTTTTGTCTGTTTCCTCTTCCTCTTCGTGTCTGGGATGGGCTGCGGCTTGTGATTGTGACACTCCCTGGACTTTTCTCTTATCTTTTCTTGCACTTTAAAGCTTGCATATTTTTCGACAATTTGTTGCAAGTCTGCTGTCCATCATAGTTTGCTTTCTCTCCCTCTAGGCTATCTTTTGTGATTGTAGCCCTTCATGGAAAAATCTTTCTATTTTTCAATATGTCGTAGATGGAACAACAATTTAAGATATACGTTATTGCATAACTAGGAAGATGTTTTCTTAATTAAATTAAATGAGGAGGCGGCATCGCTGTATTGCATAATTATGAAAACCTGTGTATTTGCGTTGTCAGACGATTCTCTGCTCATTTAGTTTGCCCAGTGCCTGCGACCCTGTTCGTATTGCTCGAGTATCAGATACGACACATTTTCACTGTTTATATTTCCATTTTATCATTGTTGATTTAATTCTGCTCGGTTCTAGTCAAACACTGAATGTGCCGACATCCTATATATGCAAACGAAAACGAAACGCACTATTTAAGCCGTGTATAATTTTCCCGATGCCGAATACACAAGGTGCAACATGTTTGTTCTATTATGCTCATTCCCTGAAGAAAGTATGTTTTTATAGACTTTTTATTACAGGAGCTATAGATCATAGAAGATCAAAAACAATAATCTGCATTTTTGTGTTCAAGCCGTTAAATCGCAAATGTCCGGTCGCTGTATTTATGCATGTAAGAACTCTGAAAATGTTAGAATAAATAGTTTGTTAATTCTTCAAGATGCTCTACTAGGTATAAGGAAGCCAGCAAATACCGCCATGGGACCTTAACATACCGTCTTGTTCAAGAGTTTATTCAACTACAACGACGTTTGTCGGAAGATCGGTATATCAAGGCAGATGCGTAGGAAGCATGTGATAATTGAGCTAGCTACAATCAACATTCATTGGTCTGCTATATACTTTAAAGGAAATGGATTCACATTCTGGGGAAATAACTTTGTCGTACTGCTTTGTCCAGCTTCTGAAAATGTGTTTGTTCTTTAATAAAAGAAACAGTTTGCTTTCAACAAATAATTTCCTTTTAGAGTAGACCACTTTTTAGAAGGGCCTTAATATGCATGATAGCAAATTGGAAAATTACAATATTGTCTGCCTTATGAAAAATGCTGGAACCATCACGACAACATGCCTATATAATTTTGACCCCCTTAAACTCTACTTTTATATAGTAAAACTGGGGTTTACAGGGGTATACATTATTTTTCTTATTTCTGCTCAAAAAACATAGATTGTGGGTACTTTTTGAGGCGGTTCTAACGAGTACCCACAATCTGTTTTGAACAGAAATAAGAAAAATATCAGAAGTTTTTATCTGAAAATTTGTATTTTTTTTTTTTTTTTTTTTTTTTGGTGGTAAAATTTTCAATATATTTGAATAGGCGTGTTTTCGTAATTATCTACCAAGTGTATCAAGTCCCCTTTAAAAGGCGTCTTACTCTACAATTTATTCTATCACAACAACGTTCGTCAAAAGGCGTGTAAGGGACCAGTGACAATTAAAATCAGTAGATCCAGGCAGCTGCAGACAACTTGTAGCAGTCTGCTCTGATTCCTTAACAGAGTGCTAGAAAGTTGGCATGCGCCTCTCTGGAACTAAAGCCTGATGCCTACCACTACAATTTTATTTACATGTACCACAACGACATTCGTTGGACAATCAACTGCGCGTGTGCACGTGAGAGGAGACATCTAAGTCAGAATGTCCAAGCCGATAAAGATATTGCATTACTAGGTTTTGAGTCTTAGTAATCTGAAACAATACTAACAGATGGCAGGACGCCGTCTTCGATGGCGGTCGGCTGTCATAAAACTAAGGTGTAGTGGCTGTCAGACTATTTTGACACTTAGATGGCAGGGCACATTTTACTCACACATTTGAACCGTAACATAATAAAACGTACCTCGGATATGTGCGCACAGCAAATATTCAGTTTTACCCGCGCATTCGCGAAGTCTGACAGAGTATTCACTGGGCGCAATTTGAAAAGCCAAGGATGCACAATTTGTTCATGTGGACATAGAAGGTTTTAATCGGACTGCGCGAATGCGCAAGCTGATTTGAGTCTTCGTTGGGCGCACGTGTCAGAAAGTACGTTTCTACACGTTTCGACACATTTCTTGTGTATGACTGTAGCAGTTCGATCATAATCGATTGGAACTGAAAATGGTAGCCATATATCTCATCTTAACTGCATGAACATAAAAGACAGTGCTTATTAGTTATAACTATCAATATTTAACATATTCAGTTTAATGCCATCCATTTACTGATTTGCGATAAGATACGGTATCCTTATTACTAAGAAATGTTAGTTTAACTTACAGAATGTGACTTCTCCCATTTTCTAATCTGTAGTGTGTTCCTTGTTTCCAAAGGCAATCTTTTTGACGTTTATTTTACTACACTGCAGCTGGTGTTAGTGCCGTGTGGCGGCGGTAGAACGTCTCTCCGTATTTCACCATAGTGCAGATTATATTCCATTTCCCTTGGGATCATTGGGCCCATTGTGGTATATTTGAAAATGGAGTTCTGCTCATGTATACGCTAGAGGACGTAAGCAGTGTTGCAAACTTCATTACTGCTTATTAAGAGTCTCAACAAAACCGAGACTCCCATTTTCTAATCTGTAGTGTGTTCTTTGTTTCCAAAGGCAATCTTTTTGATGTTTATTTTACTACACTGCAGCTGGTGTTTGTGCCGTGTGGCGGCGGTAGAACGTCACCCCGTACTTAAACATAGTGCAGATTATATTTCATTTCCTTCGGGACCACTGGACTCATTGTGGTATATTTGAAAATGGAGTTCTGCTCATGTATACGCTAGAGGGCGTAAGCAGTGTTGCAAACTTCATTACTGCTTATGAAGTGTCTCAATAAAGCTTAGACTCCCATTTTCTAATCTGTAGTGTGTTCTTTGTTTCCAAAGGCTATCGTTTTGACGTTTATTCATATAATTTTTATTAGTTCAAGGAAGTCACACTGTGTTACAAAAAGTATTTGTAAATATCCCTTTAAAATAGCAATGCTATTTATCGCCATTTTTATTTTTTAGGGATATGTACAAATACTTACTGTCCCACTGGCAGCTTTGCTTTTGCCGTTCCGAGGCGACGTTTTTTTTTTTTTTTTTTTTTTTTTTTTTTTTTTTTTTTTTCAGTTTCCTTTTGTTCATACTTTCTGTTTTTAATGACGCTCTAGTTTGTATTGTTACTTCATGTCTTTTGACCCTTGTCCCATACTCTGCAGGGTTGTGTTCCGGGTTTGTATCTTTTTCTTGGCATCTCTATATTATTTTTTTTCCATTTATGCTCATTCATGCCACAGAAATATTCTTAGGAAATAGATACATATTCAATGATAAGATATTCCTATACATAATATTTATTGAGTCCCAGATTAAAATACTGCTGGCATTATTAGAACTTCCGGTCACACAATCTAAAAAAAGGATACTATTGCAAGCCTTGTAGACTCAGGGTTCGTAACGAAGCAACTCATCCGTGTGGCAACAGCATCTGCCAATATGCTTTTTGATTTTTTGACCAAACCCCAGTATTGTAACAATTAACTTAAGCTATTACTAAACGTGATTTATACCTCTCCGGCTCCAATGGAAAGAATTACTTGTATAAATTAACATAAATAATGTGCGAAGGGCAGATATACCTTTAAAATATTAACTCAATACAAATTTGGGAAAGAATGGTCAAGCCAATCATGGTCTTTTTTATGGTTTTCTTGTTTTCTGAAACACAGATCTCTATAGAGTCCTTTGCTTTGTTTCATCAGTGTGTTTGTGATCGTATGTGTTTCACTGAGGTGCTTCAATGCTGAGGTAGAGGACCTTAAAGAGGACCACACATATTTTTGTAATTTGAAAATCTGGTTGTAATCTCATGATGGTCAGGCCATCATAATCTCGAATGTGCTTTTCTTGTGTTCTGCTTCAGATCACCATTGAGTCATCATAGTATTTGTCATTATGTGTAAACCTGCAACTAAATTAGTATGTCACGCACAACTCATTATTAAGTCATTTATATTAATTCTAAACAATTTATATTGATCATTTGTATCGCGTTTTATGAAAATCTAACAGAAACTGTTGAAGTACGAGTATTTTGCGTCACAAACTCGGACAGCTGGCTCGACCAAACAACTGACCAATTGATCGACCAACCAACAGGGGATAGAATGTAAATATGAAATTGGAAGTGCGCTCTTTAGAAACTCGGGGAATAAAGCGCTGAGGCAATAGAAAGATGGATTGTAAAAAACCTTGCAAGAAATGCTGTTTTAAATGTCCAAATATAACGTTGGTTTGAAAACATTTCAGCTAAAATATATGCCCGAACCTGAATTTTATGGCGACTTAGTCTATAAATTCAGAAAGATTGTTGACATAACTGATTTGTCTGTATAATTTACAAAATATGTCACTCGTTACAACACGGATATTCTGCGGCGAACTACGATAGCTCGAACACTGATGGCTAATGGCTAATTCGAACTCGTGTTTTGAGTCCCTACGAAATTCTTCCGATATCTCAAGAGAACAAATATTTGGGGACATTTTGTCATTTTATTATGAATTATTGTATGTTGATTGTACTCATTAGAATTGCCTCATTGAGGCGATTCTAATGAGTACAATCAACATACCATTATTGTCTAGAAGGTCAAGAAAAATCCCTAAATTATCGCCACTTGCTTCCTGACCAAGTGCAAGGATAAACCCTCAATGGCTCGAACTACCCATGTCTCGAACAAATTTCCATGGTACCAAAGAGGTTCGAGCTATTGAGGTTTGACTGTACATGCAAGGTTGTCAATCCAACTATGATTGATAGCTTTGCTACCCTCTTTAATCGCACGACGGTCCTCAGACTAAATGATGGCTCCCATTTTCAATCTTTTTCAGATGGTCTGTGCCTGATTATCAGTGGCTGTGGTCTGGCTCATCGTAGTTCTTTCAAATCACCATTGAGCCGTTTGCTTTATTTCATCAAAGTGTCTTTGATTTCATGTGTTTTACTGTGATGTTTCGCAGCTGAGGTAGAGGACCCCATGCGGACCGAACATGTATTTGCAATGTGGAGCTGCATTAGAATTAAGAGCGAGGTTTCACGCAAGTAAAACTAGTTTAATCTCCTCCCTCCCACGCCTTTCCTTCCACCCCTTTCCTTCCACCCGTCCCCCCACCCACCACACACACACACACACACACACACACACACACACACACACACACACACACACACACACACACAACAGAACAGTATATTTCTTACTGACCTTTCCAAGGCGATTCCTCTGTTGCACGTCTTCTTTGTTTATGCGTCTGTTACTTCATATGTGGCGTTTGTGGGTCCTTATTTGTTCCTCATCTATCATTTCTTTGATGCCTCGGGAGGACCGTGCTTTGTGATTGGCGTATTACTGGGTTTCTTCACTTATAGTTTTTTCATCTATGTAACACATATATCACAGGCGATCTTACTGTCCACCCGCAATGGCATTGGCCTAGTACCTTATTTTATATGGGAACACATTAATGTACGTTCGAACAGGTATTTTCAATATTAGCCGCCAGAATTACGAGTGTCATGGTGATCTGAAAAGTGGCGTTCTTTGAATCTACATAGTGAAACATACGCAATAGCATACACAATGTACCCCTATTGGATTGAGCATGCTCAAGAAGCATATAGAATAAAATTCAGCACTCCCCGATTCAGATACACCAAGCACCGATTTTAGCGGAATTCGATTAGCCCATTTATGCCTAGCTGCCCAAAAGTGACAACGGCCGGATCAGACATAATAGAACCTAACCTTGGCCTTACAATTTTTGGATTAAATACGGTATTTCTATAAAATGTAAACAAAAATAACTTACTAGAAATGGATCTTCCAAATAGTAAGGCAGAAATATCCACTGGGTATAAAATGTTAATATACGGAGCTCGATATTCCCCCAAAATCTGAAACTTAAATAACACCAGCACTATAAGAGTTTCGACGTCGGAAAACATACCTTCGGACATGTACATCCATCGAAGATTCAGCTCTGCATGTGCATTCGCGCAGTCCGATCAGTATCTTCACTGGACGAATTTTAGATATCTAAGATGCAAAGTTTCTTCAAGCGGACAACGAAAACTTTGATCAGCCTGTGCGGATATGAGACTTTGTTGGGCGCACATATAAGAAAGTACGTTTTCGCATATTGCGACTTATATCAATGCAAGGGCAGCATCCATAAAGTATCCATAAAGCACTTAACAACAAATGATGTGATTTCAAAACATATGAAAAGGGGATCCTCTGAAAATATGGCACTATACAAAATATAGAAAAAAAAAGAATACCTTGTTCCTTGTGGGAGGATGAAACATTTAACACCTCACACTCAATAGTAGCACTTTATATGTATTCGTAATTATTTCTTATTTTCTACTAAAATGGGTGTCTTCGTTAATACATCCAAGAGCAATCATTACGAAAACACGCCTATCCAAATATATAGAATATTTTACCACCCAAAAAATGAAAATTTTCAGATAAAAAATTCTGATATTTTTCTTATTTCTGCTCAAAACATAGATTGTGGGTACTCGTTAGAACCGCCTCGATTACTAATGTTTACACCTGTAAACCCCAGTTTTACTATATGGGTTTAAGGGGGTCAAAATTATATAGGCGTGTTTTCGTGATGCAAAGCACAAGGTATGTTTTCGCTGTATATGAAATCAATTATGACTACCCGCGAATATCTTAATAATACAATGGAAAATTTATGCGCATAGATACAGGAACTGCATCAATTATATGCATTTAAATGCTAGCTCAGTTTGTCATTTCATGATTCATCACATATGCTGATCGCAAGAGCCTGCGGGCTTCTCTGACTAGACATTAGTTGATTACCGTATTTTATCTCAGTCGATTTAATTTGAAATGATTAATGTTGATTTAAACTGAACAGCTAGTTGTCCTTTATTAATATGTATTAGCCGGGGCACAGCATTTCCTACAAGATTGCATGTCCGCCTAGCGAAAACTCCGACCAGTCTGCGCATTTACACTGTCTGATCAGAGTCTTTGCTGTTCGCCTGAAGGGGCTTTGGATCCTTGGCTTACCACCGAATGTCCTGCGAAGACGCTAATCGGACTTCGCGGATGCGCATGCTTATCTGAATCTTCGATGAGGGCACATACAATCTTGCAGGAAATGCTGTGACCCGCTTCTTAAAAATGAAAATTTTCAGATAAAACATTCTTATATTTTTCTTAATTCTGCTCAAAACATAGATTGTGGTTACTCGTTAGAACCGCCTCAACGAGGCGGTTCTAACGAGTAACCACAATCTATGGTTTGAGCAGAAATAAGAAAAATCGCTGAGGGCACATACAATCTTGCAGGAAATGCTGTGGCCCGCTTCTTATGAAAACATTGTATCCAAATTTTACAGAGTATAAGTTTAGAAATATTGTAGGAAAAACTGAATTTTCTGACCATTTTAGTAAAATGTCATATTTATGAACGAAACAGGTATAACTTTGAAGACATAAAACAGTTTGCTTACTTAGCGGTTAATCCTATCACAGTTGACCACTTTGCTTACTCCTTTAATTGTACACCGGTAGGTAAAGGTTCAGACTCTGTGATGGTCCCTACTTAAAAACTATTCATTACTTAGTCTGGGCCGAAATTTTACATATCTATTTCTCGGTTCACGGGGGTTTAACTGGTGGTTGTCTTTTGCTCCAGTATTAATGTCGTGATGTTTGACAACCCAGGGATCTATAAATGTATCAACACGTTGTTTCTGTTGAGTCCTCATCTTTGCTTCACAATAGGATTTACCTGTGATTTATTTGTTGTCCCTTCATGGATGAGTTAGAACACCTCTACATGGACCACTATGGAACGTGGATTGGGATCCCGTAAAGCTAGATTATGACCCATAGTAATTCATTACTGACCGTTCGGAGGCCGTATTTTCATAGTGGTACTTTTTATTAATTGTTATATAGTGTTTCACTTTTTAATGTTTTTTTTTTTTCTTTTAACAAATATGTAAATGTAAGGTATATTCATTAAGTTTAGGTAACAGAGTAGCAATCTTTTTTGCGAAAGAGTTGCCATCTCTGCTTGCCGACTCTTCTTTTTATGGTTACTTAATTGTGTTTGTCTGCCTTTCCCTTTTGTGTTGGGGCTTGACGTGGATCTGATTGTATCAGTTCCTGTGACCTATTTACTTAACTTATATTTTACTGTTGCGCATTACGGTGGAAAATTCCGATTATGGTCTTACATATTGATTATTGTGCGAGGAATGATGATCATTAAATGAGTAGTAAAGTGCGAAAACGTACCTTTGAACATGTGCGCCCTGCGGAGATTCAAAACAGCCTGCGCAATCGCAGTCTGATCGTTTTCTTCACAGGGCGCATTTTGGATAGTCAAGGATGCAAATTTGCTCAGGCTGAGTGGAGACTTCCTTGGGCACATACGATTATATCACGTTGTGGCTAAATTGAAAAAAAAAAAAAAAAACAAAAAAACAGATCAGTGACACATTTGATACGTATGGTATCATTTAAGCTATTTAGTACTGTACATAATATATTGACTACCTGAGATATAATAAAACAGTAAATATAGATATACCCAGGAAAGGTCCAAATTACGGAACGCAACCTTCAGAATGTGTCAGCAAACTAATGCGGACTTCCAAAAATACATCACTAAAATACGCCTATATAATTTTGACCCCCTTACCCTACTTTTATATACTAAAATTGGGTTTATAGGGGTATGCATTATTTTTGCTCAAAAACATAGATTGTGGGTACTCGTTAAAGTTGCCTCGCCGAGGCAATTCTAACGAGTACCCACAATCTATGTTTTGAGCAGAAATATAAAAAAAATATCGGAATTTTTTATCTGTTTTATTTTTTATTTTTTTTATGGTAAAATTTTCAGTATATTTGAATAGGCATGTTTTCGTAATGAGTATTGACGTTGTCCAGGAAGCGCCACAATCACAGAACATGCCTAGAGGAAGAGCAAACAAACGAAGATTGACAATTCACATGCCACAAACGAAAGACACACAAGATAAACAGCTCACTTTTCACCAGAAAAGTGATCATAATGCTAGGCATGCTCCACCAAACACAACAATGCGGCAAGGAACGGGACAAAATACTACATAAGTCTGGAATCGAGTAGCCAAAATGCTACATTAAGAACAAACAAAACCAGAACCACCAACATGCATGGTAGTTAACCCAATCACGGTTTATAACTTTGCTTCCCTCTTTGGCTGCACACAGGCGGGTCGGGCCTCAGACTCTATGACGGCTCCGGCCTAAAGACTTTTAAGTCGGTTGGTGCCTGATGCTCTGGCTCTGGTAGGGCTCACCGGAGTCCTATTGTTGGTTTTATTTTGCTTCAGCATTTCAGTTATTTCTTGCTGTCGAATCCTCATCGTTGTTTCATCTCTGTATTCGTTTGATTATTATGTTCTCGGAGATGTTGCACTGATGAGTTAGGAACCCTTCAGGCGGACTGTCTTGTGTATATCACGGCAGAACTAAGGGCGAGGGTTAAGGCCACGTAAAATTGATTTAAGCACCAGTTATATTTTCGTGATCGTTCCAAGACGTCCCTTCTGCTGTGGTTTACCATATCTGTAATTGTACATGTATGTCTTTGCATGTATGCATGTCTTGGTGACTTTTTATTTTGGATAGCCTTTTGGCCATTTTATTGAAAAAAAAAAACTGTCCTTTTGGCTTTTGTAGTGTTTTGATTGTAGTGACGTTACTTTAAGTGCGTCCTTTTTTCACTTTGGTGTCTTGGAACTGAAGGTGTTAGGTAATTATATCGATTCCTGATGATTGCCTTCCTTTCTAATTAGAATGGCCAGTAGTTAAAATAACCGGGGAGGGGATTATATCGACTTTTACTGGCATCAAATCTTCATTCTAGGCTCATACCAATTCGGTATGAAACAACAACACAGATCAAGGCCCTGAAACAATGTATGTACGAAGGGTGGTTTGAGTTGCGCACTTTGCATACTCACACACCTTTTCACTTCGCGTGGTTCAGTTGTTTAACAATGCAACCAGTCTACATCAATCATCTATGGGAAGCCAGAAAACTGGTTAGTGTCAGGGAGGTCACTGCTCAAGAGGTTAAATACACAGTAAAACAGCACTCTGGACCACAGTGGAAATTCAATCTGGAAAAGCGGATGCTGTTATATGAAGATTTGATTTTTTAGTTTCATCAAATACCGCAACTGTCAGTAATAAAGTTTCAAAACTTTGTGTTATAAACTGCAAATTGAATCAAACAATAAATTATTGGTCTGTTTGCATTTATTAATCCCAAAAGTACCATATATCTGCACTCAAATTTTAATAAGCTGTGTCATGCCATATGGCGTGTACGAAGAGTTCAAGCTTAGAGGCACAATCTCGTCTGAGAACGCGCTGTTCTCACTAACTTTACCTGGCCCTGAGGTTATAAAACTTTTTTCATGCTCAACTCAGCTGATCATGAAATTTTCTCTGCTAATAAATATGCAAATGCCAACAATAGGTGGCTTTTTCATATTTATTAGCAGAGAAATATTCATGCTAAGCTATGTTTAACAAGAAAGAACTGTTATTTGTTATTAATTTGTAATTTATTAGCAGGACAAATTTCATGCTCAGCTGAGTTGAGCATGAAAAAAGCTGTATAACCTCGGGCCCGGGACGTTGTATAGTTAACTTAAAAGGAACATCACATGCTCGGACCACGCTGCGGATTCCAAAAGCCTGACCTGAGCATGCACACTTGGCATGTGCTGGAAAGAAATGGTGTTACGCTTAGCATGCTGGGTAAAATATTCTGCAGAGGACATATGAACTATTGTTCTTATCTTTTCCTGAGAAGCTCGGATTTGACATTACCGCAAATTGTATTCTTATGTGACACTTTGCATGAAAAAGTAAAGCCTTAAAAAATCAATGAAAAATGACATCAGTTTTTCGTCTGCTAAAATTGCACGGACTGGTAAAGGTTAATATGTGTATGCCACCACGCAGCGCTTAACGCTAAGCACTCCGGGTAAAGTTTTCTGCAGACGAAACATTAAAATATTTTTCATACTTTTTCCATTATATAGGATTGACATTTCATGCAAATTGTCACCACTGAGACAATTTACATGAAATATCAAAGCCTGTTTTCTGGAAGAAAAAATATCCACAGGTTGTCGTCTGCTGAATTAGCCCAGAGCTTTGTAATGATTAAAATAAATGGGTTCTCATCGGACGCCTTTACTATAATGCTTATGGATGTTTTATTGCGGGTGTAAAACTGTATAAGACTATATTACCGGTTGTATAAAGGAACTTCCTTGTAGGTTATTTATGTTTACCTATACAATGTTTTTTGCATAAACCAGTATCATTGTTCACTCTGGTGATACTGGCAGTCTGCGAACTACTTGTCTTTCGACATCTTTTGGAAGGTCTTTTTTGTCTGGCACTTTACACAGAAGAAGTAAAGGGGGAGTTCAAGATCTACCAAAGCATGGATTTCCTACAAAATTTACATGTCATTTGCACAAGGTCCAGCAACTATACAAGTAACTTTATTTTTAGATCAAAGAATTGTGGGTCTCAGGAAAGCTCCCTGGTGTACACCCGGCTTAAAGGTATACCTGTCTAAAAACCAATCGATAAAATATCAACAATTAAACAGGATTTCTAATAACGTCCATTGTTGTAGTGAAGGACCTCTATAAGAATCTTTTTACTGCCATTAAAAATTTTATAGAGTATTACATTTCTGTAATAATTATATTGAATATTAAAAATCAAAATCTGATTGAATTTAAGATGAAAATAAGACAAGGAAGAAATTCATCTTCAGATTTATGCATGTTCCAGTTCTTGTCAACCTACGATTTTTGCCTCAATATATGCCGCATATGTCCTCTCCTGATATTAGGAGTTTCGTGAAATTTAAACTACCGGTAACATGTCTATAAAATGGATAATTTGCATATAGGTCGATTAGTGTAAAATTCAAAATTTTTATTGACTAATCTAAAACGTCTGGAATATTCTGAAATCCATCATATAAGTAATTGAAACCAGATTTAATTTATTTTATACACTCCAATTCCTGACAAAAAGATTAAAGAAGCATCGATTATATAGACCACAAGTACTCAGTTCATAGGCAAGGTTGCATTACATGTTAATGGGTTATGCAATAAATTCGTTATCATTCCTCGATCAAGAATAATCAGCATTAGCATATCCAAGGTGACCCATTATATGTCCTCATCAGTTGTCTCTTTCCGTATAGAATCAATAGCAGAGATTTTAATTATTACAGTTGAAATTTTTCAATACTTATTCATCAATTGTTACATCATAGTGAATGACAGGAGCTCCGTTTGTTTATTTAGCAACAAATTGAATTAAAGCTAAACAGATCCATTTGTTATCTCGGGTACTTAGCTCATCAGAACAAGGTGGATCCGCTGCCGAAATCGAAGAAGCTGAAGTAATCTACGCTGTCTTAGATTTGTTTAGTGAGACAGGTTTTCATCACACCTTTCAAAGGTGTTCCACAGGGTGCAATTTAACTATTTCTTTGATTTTCCGCCGGTTGTAATAACCCGGAAAGGCGTTTCTAAGCAAGCTAATTAATATGGGCCAACAAATCAGATAGAAAAACAAACCATCACCTGAATACAAATCAGTTATTGTACATAGTTTCTTATTTGCTATAATTTGGGTTGCCATATTCAATGTTCAAAATCACTATGTTAACGGTTTTCGATTTTTAAAGAAGTTTGTAAACATAACTGAGATATGTATGACCTATTTTCATATAAAAATAATAGGTTGACAAGAACTAGAACACAGTTCAATTAAAGATCAAATTTGTCAGAAAAAAAAATCAGTTGAAACAAGGGAACAGCTTGAAACTAATTTAAACATAAAAGCTCCTATGTCATACAAAATCGTAAATGTATGCCGTGAGCATTTTAGCAATGACATGTTCTTATCAGCATTTGACATTCAAATTACAAGTTACTGATACCTGTGGAGTGTGTGTTTTCAGGGGTACCCATGTATCCGGATGTGATTGTATACAAAACCGTCTGTTTAAACAAGGGAAAGAGATAAATGGGGATATGTACCTTAAGTACAATAGTCATGTCCTAGGTAATAAATGTGCATAAAATTATGAGATTCCATGCGTTAGAAGCAACCTATGTAATTTTTATAGGCTGGAATGAACCTTTGGATAACTGTTTGCGTGATTTAATGCAAAACCGTTTGCCGTAACTATCTAGGCACAAAAAATTTTTATTCTAGTCGTTTCTTTTAAGAAACTTGAATATTTTCATTTTTCTCATAGTGAAAATGGCTGCAAAATATGCAACCATCCATAGTGTAGGTAGTTTTGAGGCAGATTTTCAACAGGTTCCACTTGTTCAAACTTTCTGAAATTTTACAATATTGTTTTGGAACATCATTTTTTCAACCAATGAAGAAAAGCAAAATATATTTTAAAAAATATATAAAAAAAAATCCAGGTGACTGTAGAAAGTGCATAGGTCAGTCACAGTTTCGGCAATAAAATTTTGCGGTAAATATTTAGAAAACGAAGCACGGGAACAGAAACAACAAATAGATTCTGATTGCAGATATTGTCAATCACAATTTTTTTTCCAATTTCGAATAATACGCCAAGTCTAAAAAAATCTTTACGAACATTACGAAAACACGCCTATTCAAATATATTGAAAATTTCAGCACCAAAAACAGAAAGTTTTCAGATAAAAATTCTGATATTTTTCAATTTTTTGCTCAAAACATAGATTGTGGGTACTCGTTAGAACCGCCTCGCTGGGGCGGTTCTAACGAGTATCCACAGTCTATATTTTTGAGCAGAAATAAGAAAAATAATGTATACACCTGTAAACCCCAGTTTTACTATATAAAAGTTGGGTTTAAGGTCAAAATCATATAGGTATGTTTTCGTGATTAGGACGTCGAAAGCACAGTTTAGAACATGTAACATAAGCCTCAAATGCTTTAAGACTTTTCGTTTTCATGGCAATATAATTGGACTGAATACACTTGATTTTCCGCCATATTTTACAACTTTGTTACGTCCTGTTTGCTTTGCTGCACAATAAAACCCGTCTGAATAGCGATAGATTATTTTCTTCTAGAGAAAACCCCTTTTCACAAGACAGCAAAACAATTTTAGCAGAGTTGACTCCCTTTAAAGTGTATACATTCACTGTACATCACTCACATTGCCTCATAAAAATCGCACCATGATGCGAGTTTAAGGGAAACTAAACACACAGTACAAAATGAAGCCTTATGAAAACATACCTACACATTGTATATGGCTGATACGAGTAGTAACTGCATCCAGTTCCCTTAAAACAATCCTCGAATAGGTGTTCTTTTATCAGTTTATTAAATGGCTGGGTGCACTCGTATATATGTCCATTGGTCTATTTAGTAGATGTCCTAATAGTGCTTGTGTGGATGCCGTTAAGCGTCGTCACGTGCTTTGATAAAACGCTTATATTGTTAAAGTACCCGCTGCTCTGCAATTACTGAGCTGGTCCATTACACCTGAAAAAAAGTACATGTGATGATTGTCTCATAGTGTCATTGTCCCTCAACAATAGATATCAAGTCTTCCGTTTTCTGCAAGTGTGTTTATTCAGTATTTCCGAAAGACCTTATTTCATATTAGGTTATATGCATTAGACAAACAAGATGCTTGTTTTAGTGTGGATTCATTTTAGATTTTGCAGTCTTATGTCACGAAATAATATAGATGTTCCTTTATATGTTATCCGCTCTAAGCAACGGTCATCCAGAATATTTAAATTTAAATAAATTATATTTAATAACTGTTTTTATGACTATGACCCTACAGATTCGCTCATCAGAATGTCAAAGACATGATATCGCCTAAATGTTTGAATTGATCTCCCACATTATTGTTTGTAGACCATACTTACAAATCTTAGCATACGTACCGAATTTATGCATAATTGTCGTGACTGAAGTCGACCCAGACAGAAAAATGTGAATGTTTTCAAATTCATCAACATTACAGCAATAAAACTCAACGAAACACGGTAATAAAGATTCAGTTATATTCACTAAAAACAAAGCATGCATATTTTGTCTAGGTAGTGTTTATATTTTTATTTCTAAATCCTCCGTATAAATTGGGCCCTCGTTATCCGACAGCATTTGTTCCCAAAGGTATTGCCAGTAAAATGAATTTGCTGTTGTAAAGAATCCTTGAAGGCAGCAGAATAATATTTAAGATTTTGTTTCTTATATTCTCATAAAACATATGTATTGGCTTTTATTGGAATTGCCTCAGTGAGGCGAATCTAATAAATATCGAAAACAAGTTTAAGTATTAAATCCAACATTCTTGCATGATTTCTGATTAACTGTCCACTTTGGAGCGAAGGTTGGGTACCAGTTAAATAATCATTTTAGCGAATTTTGTCATTATATCGGTATAAAGAGGGTTGACTATATTTGTGTAGGAAGAGATGTATTACACATAAATATATATTGTATACCCATTTAGTGTGTCCAGAAAGTAGATTTTGTTTCTCAAGCTTCATGTAGGTCGTTTACTATATTTCTACTAATTATGTTCTTTCGCTCTGACTCTCGGCTTGCAGTCAGGCTCCTATCTGTTTCATCAGGGTTAAGAATTTTAATTATATGCTTTTCAGTGTTGATCTCTTGACGGATTACGGGACCCCTTATGCGATCTATTATATAGCTGAAAGTGTAACAGGATTAAGGGCGGCGGTTGGATTTCAATATCAACAGATTTCATCACAGTGACTCAGTTTGCTCTACATACTTTTCATTAATGTTTCATTGAGCTAGGTGGCCTCTATGCAAGCCGAACAATTATTTATGTTTTTATAACAGTTTAATCTAGGATGGTGATTAAGTGCCAGTTAGGTGGACTTAAAACCCTCGGCTAATTTTACTACTGACTGTTCTAAGGCGGTGGTTCTTGTTAGTCGCTCTTGGAAAGGCTTTATGGTCTTTCGTTGCATGTTAAGTACTTTTAGATTCCTAGCATTGTTGTCACCCTCTATACTATGCTTTCTAAATTGTGTTTGACTGTCGAGTTTCATGTTTTGATGTTAGCACTGCAGACAATTAACTTGCTCGTTTGCCTCTGTTTGGCGACAAAGTGTTTCACGATACCCTTTCCCCCAATGCC
Organism: Anodontia alba; assembly: GCA_964016985.1. Lineage (NCBI taxonomy): Eukaryota > Metazoa > Mollusca > Bivalvia > Lucinida > Lucinidae > Anodontia > Anodontia alba. The sequence goes on from OZ024829.1 coordinate 34,504,206, forward strand.
TATGTCTCTGAAATTAATACTGGCAAAAAGTGCAGTCCTCAACTAGAGGCCCTGAGAGCGGCGTCAATTGCGGTCTATACTGTTTGCCAGGACTTTAAATAATTTTCAGTAACAGACGCAGTTACAGTAGCTTATGTATAATATTTCAATCAATGTAATAGACAATTCTCACATCAATGATTGAAAAATCCAAGAATTAATTGATTAAGGCCAAACGGTGTGTTTGAATTGTAAAGGATATAACAAAATAGTGCTCGTCTGACAAAACTTCTCCTTTACTGATATAAGTGTCCGTATACGTTAACAATTCTGTATAGTATGTAATCCCATGTGCCTCCATAAGCTATAGTGAAAACAAGGGTATGAATGATTTTACAAAATTCTGCGGATTTTCTTAATATTGTTTTAGTATTTCAGTATGCTGCTTACATCTTGCAACTTTTGTCCTGCATAAATCTCTCTTTATTAGTTTCTGATTTCTCGAGAAAAACTTATGTTATAGGTATTTATTTTAGGTGCCTTACGGAGTCACTTCTATGGAATATCCACAATATGTTTTGTGGAAAATTAAAAAAAAATCGTAATACTTCTGTTTAACCCATTAAAGCCTAGCGTCCTATAAATGGGACATTGCCAAACAGTGTAAACCCAGATCAGACGCCGCAGAACGCGGCGTCTGATCAGGATTTACAATGTTTACATTTTATGCAGGAATTACTATAAATATGGTAATAAATAAAAATAACTCGACATGCTATATATTGGAAATGGACTTGTCCAAAGAGCTGAGGTAGAAGAGTCCATTCGGCATATATGGGTTAAAATAATAGTCTGGACAAATTGTCTCTTTTACAAATAGCAAACAGTGTAGGCTCTGATCAGAAGCCGCAGAATGTGGTGGCACTGCCTGCCCGAATACATAAGATAGATACGGTATTCGAAAAATCCATTCTCATAGATCTGGTTGAACAATTTTAATTTTGAAGATGTTTCACAACACTTAAAATAGCGTACGCGTGCTTCTAGTGCTTATTGCACGTTTAAAATCACTTCATATTCGAAATAAACTTCTTACGACACGCAAAAGTACACTTTGAGCATTTGCACTCATCAGTTATCAATGAAAATGCATTTGTCGACAAGTTATGATGTACATTTCATGTCCGACAAATGTTGTAACATGATATATGTCAAGATAGTGCCATCTTATGCATGTAATCGCGGAATTTTCAACGCTATATCGAATTTTAGCTACTACAAAAAAGCATGTTGCTTGTTTGTGCGTTCAGCGGCTTTGTGAATGATAAAATCAATCACATGGAAAATAATGTACCGTCCTTATTTGGAAATTCTTCAACAAAAATAAATATCATTGGTATGGTTTCTAACGACATTGCTGCCATTGGGGTGTGTTTGTTGTTGACTTTCACCGCTACTGACAGAAGCTTCTGCACTAAATTAGAGAGACATGTATTTGTAATATGAAAATCTCTATTGACATCCACAGACGGTTAAAGATGTCCTTAGATACATAACACAGCCTGTCTATAACAGGCATCCATAAGGAGGTGCAAAATTGCCTGTTGTAGAGAGGAAGCTTTTACAGAAAGGATAAATACATATATAGTAAAATGGCAAACCAATTTTAAAACATGCTTTGTAGAAGCTAGCCATTTCAGAGCTTCCAAATCCTTTGACATTACATTGTGATTTTAAAAGCTTACATTCATGTTTGTGTGTTTCAAAAGATAATTGTCCTTAATGATGTGGAGGTCTAGCTCCTAGTAAGCATTCTTTATAAATCTATAGCGGGCAGTTATCGGCCGTCAGCTACCCTGACGGGCCGATAACGGCCCGCTATAGATTTATAAAGAATGCTAGCTGGGTTTATATCACTATCAGTTGTAGTTCGTTTCAGGAAAATAGGAAGATATACAGGATCACAGAAAATAGCCTGCCATGACACCAAGATGAAGCCCAAACACACTACGACAGGCAGCGCACATTTTATAAACAGCGCACATTTTACAAACCTCCGGAAAGCAAAACACCATCTCCCGCCTCCCCAACGACGCGGTCAAACACGAGAATAAAACAACAACAAGGACAAAACATGAAAGAGCCCCGCGGCGGAAACACACAAAGGCCAGTAAAGAACAAACTTCATAAGACTCACAACCTTAGCACGGTCAGAGTAAAAACTATGGAGTTTATTTTTCTGGTACAAAATCTTCCCTCTAGGTTCGAATGTTGTAAAATAATGGTTAAGTTTTTATAAGAAAATTTAAACTCAATCAGTTAAACAGCACTGAAAAAAATGTAAATCAAATTTATAATGGATACATGTATAAGATTGATATTGTAGTGCTAATCACTTTCGTGACCGTGTGAATCTTCACTACGGCTGGTGTTACTGCCGTGTGGCGACCGTAACACTTCTGCCTGCACTTCACTAAAGTGTAGTTTACATTTTTGTTTTTGCCATGTGTGGTCTTTCAACTAATACCGGGATTTTGAACATTTATAAAGAGATCACAAATGATGGATTTAGTCTACTAGGACATAATTTACATTATTATCTGCGTCGCAAATGCCATCTGTATTTCAATTTCTTATTGTTATATTAATCAACCATTTCCATTGTTAGTAATCGAAAAATGTCATATGTCGTGTTATGTTTATTTGACTTTAATCAAAAACAAAAAAAAAAAAAAAAAAAATGGCGTCCGATAACACTACAATGTTACAAATGCCACCTGCAATCATTTGGTGACCTTAGACTGCTGCCAGAAGAGAGAAGACTTAAAGGTATATAAAGATATTATAAGTGGTACATTAAATTTTGTTCCTGAAAAACGCATACGGTTTGCATAAAAAAATCAAAAACTCAAACACATGTCGACCAAAACGGGTCTTTAAACGCTACATGGTCGAAACTAACTAGTCTGTCCAAGCTTCTTCGATACTTTTGTCGTTTTCAGTTTTGAGTGTATTCACATTGCTCTGAAGTGTAATTCCTTATATAATTTATTTATCTTTACTACAGCTGGGGATAGTACCGTTCATTATAGTGCGGCTTGTATTTGCTGGTCCTTTGTGGTCACAGAGCTCATTCCGATATATTTGAAAATTATATGAGGGTCGACGATGAGGCCTAATTGGACGAAGCTAGACAGTCTGGCATGGTAAACGTCGACAAAATATTTTTTAGTTGTGTGTGTGCGCGCGCGTGTGTGTGTGTGTGTGTGTGTGTGTGTGTGTGTGTGTGTGTGTGTGTGTTTATTGGCCTCAGTGGTCATCTTTTCAGAATTTGTTTTCCTGTTGACACACTTCCTACTTAGAACTGATTTGAACTCAATACGCATTCTGCAATATGTGAAGTTTGCATAGCAATGTCGATATGCCAGACTTCGCCAATTACAGGACTAGCTGGTCTTTTTAATTTAACCATCAAAGAGCCCGAAAAGCTTGTTTCAGTTGGTGCGATCCAGCTTATGGATAAAAGTAATTACCCTCAAATTCATATGTTAACTTCGGGAAAAAAACGCGATTAATTTGACCACCGTACAATTAGTACAATATAGTATAGAATAAAATAGTGTAGTTGATGAATAGGCACAGTCACAGAATATACCCTACCAATGGCATCCAGAGGAAAAGCAATTAAACATAACAGACAGCAGAAAAGCTACAAAAAGTTATAAAACTGTTGCCGGAATGGCAAACAAAGTAAACCACCATCTGCTGTCAGATAGCTTCAGTGTCGTCATCAGATATGGTGACAGAGTGATGGAATATTGCAAATGGGAGTAAAAGTAATTCGGCAGCAACCTATGTGCACTGATAAGCTACACAGCTACTAGAATGATTTATGAAGCAGATTCGATCCATTTACTGTACACAACAGCTCTGTATCTCTGTGAAATGTGATGTTTCAGTATAACCGACATTCATTATGATAAAAAAGAACCGATATGCAGGAAGACCGTTCATACATATGCCTCGTCTAAACAAAACAAATTTAAATGTCAATTGCACATGGCCGGATAGATGTAGATCTGAAAAGAAGAAAAAAAAAACAGACAAGAAGAATGAGCAAGTCTTGACCAGACTGCGAAGGTACAAATACAATATCTTTTAATTTCTGCTATGATGTTTTGTTTTCTTGGAATACAAGCTATGTTATGACGCGGTTTAAGTGTACTCTAAATCAAGAATATAAGGGGACTGGATAATCTTAGGAGATTTCCGCCATATTTTACAAGGGAAATAACTTTTGTGACTTCCTGTTTGCTGCCTTCAACACGAAACCGCTTCAGAAAAGGGGTCTACCCTAAAACAAAACGTGTATCAGTTTCCCCATAATGTTATCTTACTGCGGAGCACCGTAGCCTAGTGGATAGGAGAGTTCACTCTTAATGCATGTTTCTCACCGCTGTGGTTCGAGTCTTGCTCGGGTCACATATGGGAAAGCCTGCTTACGGATGGACTGGTAGTTTTCCCCGGGTTCTCCGGTTTTCGCCCACCTTTGATGAACGATCGGTTCGATATAAGTGAAATATTCTTGAAAGGGCCGTAAAACCCAAATCAAACAGACAAAAAGTTATGTAACTCCAACCTTCAAATTTAACCTACTTAAGCCTAGCGTCCCACAAAAGGGACATAGGCAAACAGTGTATACCCAGATCAGACGCCGCATAGCGCGGCGTCTGATCAAGGTCTTCGCTGTTTGCATTAAGTATAAACACCAGTGACTCAATCAGTCACTTCAATTTTGGTTTCAAAATAGCACTTATGTAGATATATGCAAATTTCCTATTAAAGCTTTCCGTTAACCTATTTCCAAACTGCTATATTCTACATCTTCCAGTGGACTGTTATAGATGCATGTTGTAGTTTCAGCGGTTGTGACTCTTCTGTATACTCAGCAGTGACCACACCAATAACCAGGGCCCAGTTGTTCAAAGCGTCGTTAGCTTAACGAGCTTGTTAAGGGTCATTTCGTTAACTGTTTTAGCGGATTCAATATGAAATATTCTGATTTTTTTTGCTGAAAAAATGTGAGTAGCTTTTGCACTGAAAAGCTACACACATTTTTTCAGCAAAAAAAAAAATCAGCATATTTGCGTATCACTCAATGTAAATTTTAACGAATCGTTAACTAATGACATATTTGGTTTTGAACAACTGGGCCCAGAATTTTCGGGCGTAAACTTGTTTTTTTTTTTTGTTTTTTTTTTTTTTTTTTTTTGTTTGTTTGTTTGTTTGTTTGTTTGTTTGTTTGTTTGTTTTGTTTTCACTTATGCTGGTTGTAGCGTTTTGGGGGCATTTTTTTTTAATTTATATTTAGTTTTTTTTTTTTTTTTTTTTTTTTTTTTTTTTTTTTTTATTTATGCAGGTTGTAGCTTCAGTAGCTGAGCCACTTCTATATACTAACCAGTCCAACACTTGGCTAACCTTAAGTTATCTTTATTCTTTAGTGTAAAAACTTGTCCATAATACCGTTAGGCATTTTAATGCTTATAGTATGTGCAAGGACTCGGTCATAGAAAAAGTCAACGGTAAAAACTATTGAAGAGCTTAAATATAAACAAACATATTATCATTGCATAAAAAGCGGTGTCGCACCTTGTTAACAGCCGTGCATTAACCGGCGAAAAACCGTGTATTAATAAGGCAATTCACGCGCTGTTAACGCATGGTTACGCAACTTTCAATATTATCGTACCGGGGCCACAGATTTGCTGCCGTTACGAAATGTATACTGCCTGGTCCTAGAACGAGCACAGTCCGTGGAAATTGCTTTCGCGAAACATCGGTGAAAAGGCGAAACAAAATAGTGCAAGAAAAAACGCGAAACGTAGCAAATGTTTTCCGTTTTTATGCAATAATAGCGATCGAACATGTTTTTTTCAATGCATTAACATTCGCCAGGTCCCTTGGGAGGTGTAGAAAACCGCGGCCTTCGGCCTCGGTTTTGAACACCTCCCACGGGACCTGGCGAATGTTAATGCATGAAAAACCATGTTTGATCCCTATAATGAATATTTCTAGGAAGTGTCACAATAAATGACACAACGACGAAGAGCCAACAAACTTAGACTTATAGTACACACACAACAACACAACGAAAAGTAAAACAGCCAGTTGCCCCTTACCCCACTACTTGATCACATTATCTGGAAGTACCCACCAACCACAACAACAGACGAAACATGACAAAAAGCCCCGCGGCGAGCGGGCACAAGGTTCCACAAAGGAACTCTACTTACGAAGATTTTGAGTTATGGCCTCTGTAGTTTTGTGTGATCTCAGTTGGCCTCGTGGTGGACGGGATGAAAAATCCCATATTCAGTTTGCAAACGGCATTTTCACACTGATACTGACTTGCGTGATATCCCATTATGTGATCAATGGCATTTGGTTTCGTTCACATCTTTAGTTTTGACCGAAAATAAGTTAGTGGGAATATGTCTATAACTTGGTTGGAAACGGACACATGAATGAGTTAGAATACCTCCACACGGACCGAACAAGTGTATTAAATGCCCTTAATGAAATGGTCTGTGGTTATTTGGTTATTTTGTTGCTTTATTTTTTCAAACCAAGTATGCTCAGATGGTATATATTGCTTATATCGAAGTCGCTATACATTCTGGTTTTAAAATTATCGCATTAAATCTACATAGAGTCAAACTTCTATGGCTCGAACCCCTTCGGGACCATGAAAATTTGTTCGAGACAGCGGTAGTTCGAGCCACGGAGGATTACTAACAGTGCCATACCAGGAGGCATAATGGAGATAATTGTGGGATATCTTTTCGATGTTCTATATTATAAACGTATGTTGTGTGTACTCATTAGAATCGCCTCGATGAGGCGATTCTAATGAGTGCACACAACAGACATTTGCAAGATTAAAGAAGAAAATCTCCCTAAGTTATCCTTAGATCGTATTTGGAGGAGATCCCTGAGGACTCAAGAACGTTTTCGACTCATCCATGGTAAACGAGCCATCGGGGTTCGAGCCATTGAAATTCTACTGTATATGGAAATATTACGAAATGACACACTCACGAAGCACATGTTTCCCGAAATGCCGAAAGAAGAAGAGATAGGGTATTAAGCAATGACTAAAGAGCCCAAGTAACATTGTAAAATCGATATTTAAAACAAAAGATAAACTGTAATAGAATCCATCACGAAAGCATGCCTATACAATTTTGACCCCCTTAAACCCCACTTTTATATAGTAAAACTGGGATTTACAGGGGTATACATTATTTTTTTTTTATTTCTGCTCAAAAACATAGATTGTGGGTACTCGTTAGAACCGCCTCGCCGAGGCGGTTCTAACGAGTACCCACAATCTATGTTTTGATCAGAAATATGTAAAATATAGAAATCTTTTCCCGAAAATTTTCATTCTTTGGTGGTAAAATTTTCAATATGTTTGAATCGGCTTGTTTTCGTAATGGCCTTGGAAGAGCCCGCAGATAAAATATAATAATTTTAAATAAATACGGAATGCAGTGTCTTAAACTAATTTGATTCGCACGAAACCGCGGCTTTAATTCTGATGCAGCCCCAGCTGCTGTTGGTCCGCGAAGGAGGCGTTTACCTCATTAATGAAACATCACTGTAAAACACATACTTATCACAAACACTTTGCTGAAGCAAAGTAGCGTGCTCAATGGCGATGTGATACAAAAGTAAATGAACCCCACATGTAGGAACTGAAAAAAAGTCATCACTAGTCAGTCGTCAACCTTTTGAAACAGTTTGAGGAAAGAGCTTCATTCAATCCGAGGCCCGACTTACCGTCGTGCAGTTTATTGAGTAATCAAAGTTATAAAATTTACTATAATTAGGTTACCGACCATTCATGCAGTTTACCGCGGGGCAGTAATGTTGTCGCCGGGCAGTAATGTTGTAACGTCAGTCTTTTAAAGAAAGCAGTATTGCCAGCAACCCATCTTAATCAATATACTAAGTTACCATATATTTCGGTTACAGACAGGTCTTCGTGCAGAATAGTACTTAAGTGAAGGATATATTTGGATACTAGTCCTGAATGGCCGTGATAAAATATAGAAAATGTTAAAAACGGGTTAAGCAACCAATATTCTTTTTCAGAAGTTAAGTAGTAATAAATGCAATTCAAGTCACTGCCTAGCGGGCACACAACCTTCAAACAATGTCGATTCAACGTTGATTCAATGTTTTGACGTTGAATCAACGTTGATTCGACGTCGTGCCAAAGTTGTGTGCCTGCTGGGTGATTAGACTGGATTTTGTAGCAAATCGAGAAATAGAATGTAACACAAGGGATATTGAAACTTGTTCTTTTTTTAATAATCCAAAATGTGTGCATGTCATATTCATTGATTCGAAGGAAACAAAATATAAATGACTTTACCTAGGAAAGGCCATCATCACGAAACACAGCCTTCGAAGAAGAAATGTGAAACACATTACGAAAACATGCCTGTTCAAATATACTTAAAATTTTACCACCAAAAAATGAAAATTTTCAGATAAAAAATTATTCTGATATTCTTCATATTCTGCTCTAAATATAGATTGTGGGTACTTGTTAGAACCTCCTCGACAAGGCGGTTCTAACAAGTACCCACAATCTATGTTTTTGAGCAGAAATAAGAAAAATAATGTATACTCCTGTAAACTCTAGTTTTACCTTATTAAAGCGGGATTTAAGGGGGTCACAATTATATAGACATGTTTACGTGAAGATGACAAGACAGGATGGCACTGTTGCAGTCACCGACGTGAAAACAAAGCAGAACTGTCACAGAGGAATCACTTTGCAAAAGACAGCAGAAATGAATAATATGATGTGAGGCGCTCAAACTATAGAATTTTGCTCAATCGAAACGTCGCTGTTAATTCTGATACAGCTCAAAATTTCAAATCTGTGTTCGGTTCGCGTTGGACTATTTTATTGCTATAAAGGAAACACCATTGTGAGAAAAGCAGTATTATTTGTAAACTGGCCAAAAAGCATTTTTCACTAAGAAAAAGCTTTGTAAATGATGCTATATGCGAGCCTCTGCCCACTTGTGTTTATATTTTTACATTTCATTTCAACTGCACAGTGCTAGCCATTACGAAATAACGCCTATTCAAATACATTGAAAATTTTACAAAAAAGGAAAATTTTCAGATAAAAAATTCTGATATTTTTCATATTTCTACTCAAAACATAGATTATGGGTACTCGTTAGAACCGCCTCGACGAGGCGGTTCTAACAAGTACCCATGATCTATGTTTTTGAGCAGAAATAAGAAAAACAATGTATACCCCTGTAAAAAGTGGGGTTTAAGGGAGTCAAAATTATATAGGTATGTTTTCGTGATGGATAATGAAATGTGCAGCTTATGCGAGCACTGCTATTTTGTTTTACAGATGACATTACTTAAAACGCTAGTTAATAGTATAGTTAAAAAAGTAACTCTCTCTCTCTCTCTCTCTCTCTCTCTCTCTTTCTCTCTCTCTCTCTCTCTCTCTCTCCGCTTTGTCTCTAAATGCTCCACGTTTCGTTAAAACAATTGTGATTTCCTACGTTAAACTTTTAAACTTCATTATTTGGCACATGTAATACGAGTGTCTTGTTCAACGGTATATTCATGTATTGTCTGGAGTCTTGGACATGTTATAATCTGACTGGACATATCGAGCAATTTAAAATGCCAACAATATCTTGATGCAAATTGAAACTATTTCCCCATGGGAATATTCTGGACAATGTAAATGCTGGATGTCTTGACATAAATTTTCCCAGACACCCAGAAGACATTATAAAATGACAGCTGATAATACAAACAAACATAATAGCATCAAATAAAGGAGCAAAAACACTTAACATTATGAGATGGAAATATTTCGTTTGCAGTGGCATATGTTGAATTTAATAATATACAAACCCGTCAAACGTCTTCCGCATTGCGAAACTATGACGATGAATATCAATTTAACATTATGCTTTTGGAAACCATTCGATGACAGGAACAAACCAAACTGAATGGGACGTTTGCTGGCGTTTGATTCAGCCATCTTTCCCCAAAATAAATAAATAAATGATTTATTAATAAGCATGACATCACGAAAACATGCCTATATAATTTTGACCCCCTTAAACCCCACTTTTATATAGTAAAACTGGGGTTTACAGGGTTATACATTATTTTTCTTATTTCTGCTCAAAAACATAGATTGTGGGTATTCGTAAGAACCGCCTCTGTGAGGCGGTTCTAACGAGTACCCACAATCTATGTTTTGAGCAGAAATATGAAAAAATATTTGAATTTTTTGTCTGAAAATTTTCAATTTTTCGGCAATTAACTTTTCAATATATTTGAATAGGTATGTTTTCGTAATGAAACTTGACACTAACTCATTTGGCGCAGTTTGACACTGTAGATGAACATTTCAAGATGGCTAGCAGACCATTTAATGTGGTAAGTAAGTACATAGACTACATAGCTCCATATAAAGAGACTTATCAAAACCATCTCACCGATTTACGTTCTTTTGTACATACCGTATTCGACCTAATTACCGCACATACCCCTATAAGCGCACAGTTAAGCAATTCCGTTGTCTTCAGATTACAGCAAGTCTATTTTCTCGCTACTACTTTATAAAAGCATATGTTGTGGGTACTCATTTGAATTGCATCGACTTGTCGATGCAATTCAAATGAGTACCCACAACATATGCTTTTATAAAGAAAATCAGAAAAGAAACCGCATAAGTATCATTAGACAAGTCTGTCGCTATCTTTAAGTTTTCTCAGTAGTTTTGAAAAACCTAAGCGCATGGTGCGGTAGTTAGGTCGAATACGGTATTTTGTTTCCAAAGGCAACCTTTTAGAGTTTTTTTATTTACTGCAGCTGCTGTTACGTGTCGTGTGGCGGCCGTAAAAGGTCTACCCATTCTATCCGAACTTAACCGTAGTGCAGATATTATCTATATTTCCCTTGGGATCACTGAGCCTATTTTGGTTACTTTGAAATCGAATTGGTCTTAAGTCGGTGCTAAGGGTCGTATGCCATCACGAAAACATGCCTATATAATTTTGACCCCCTTAAACCTCACTTTTATATAGTATAACTTGGGTTTACAGGGGTATACATTATTTTTCATATTTTTGCTCAAAAACATAGATTGTGGGTACTCGTTAGAACCGCCTCGTCGAGGCGGTTCTAACGAGTACCCACAATCTATGTTTTGAGCAGAGATATGAAAAATATCAGAATTTTTTATCTGAAAATTTTCATTTTTTGGTGGTGAAATTGTCAATATTTTTGAATAGGTGTGTTTTCGTAATGCAACACTGCAAACTACATAGCTGCATATGAGGAGACTTAATAAAACCCGTTAGCTTGTATGTTCTTTGTTTTCAAAGGCAACGTTTTAGAATTATATTTTCTATACAGTCAGGATCAACTGTTTTTTTTATACAAAGCCACTTACGTTAAATTTTGTGAGCTTTATTTGCAAATAAAGTAACAGCGAAAAATGAACATTAAAACTTATGTTTCATAGCAATTGTATGAAATGATGACACTAACAACAAACATGACATTACACCTATTTTCATTTACGTTTGTCGTGTGTTCATTACTCTAAAGGGTTATTCCTTTTAGACTCGAGCGCACCAACTGCGTAATCAAAATGAATTTTGGTGAAACGAAACATTTCAATGTTCTTGGAGGTAGCGTCTAGCAAACAGATAAATAACTATGACCTCTGTTTTTCATCAAAATCCTATTAGTGAAAACATTAATAGGCCCTGATAGGTTAAGTGAAATAACTGGAGCTTGTCATAATACTCAATACATACTGCAAACATTCTTACTCACATTATCGTTTAAGGGATCATATACGCTTGGTAGATTTTCCGACACCTCCGCCAAGAAAGACATCATTTTTGACTGTCCTATACACCAAACCCATTCTGAAAAGGAGTCTCCTTTAAAAGAAAAGAATTTGCCTCCAAGGAGAGCAAATTATTACTTTTTCGAGTAGACCCCTTTCAAGAGGGGATTAAAACTATTGTCACCGAATTGTCTCCCCGCGAAAGGTATCATTTCCCCTTAATAACCATATTATGTGACTTACTTTCATGAGCCTATTATTGAAGTGAATAACTGTTTTATTGGCACCGTGTGTTTTGTATAATGTATACTTTATGGCAGATATGCAAATACACCGTACAGTGTGTTTTATTCACATTGCAAAAACATGCCTATTCAAATATACTGAAAATTTTACCAACAGAAAATGAAAAATTTCAGATAAAAAAAACAACTCGATGAGGCGGTTCTAACGAGTACCCACAATCTATGCTTTTGAGCAGAAACAAGAAAAATAATGTATACCCCTGAAAACACGTTTTACTATATAAAAGTGGGGTTTAAGGCAATCTATGTCTTTGAGTATCCACAATCTATGTCTTTGAGCAGAAATAAGAACAATAATGTATACCCCCTGTAAACCCCTGTTTTACTATATAAAAGTGGGGTTTAAGGGGGTCAAAATTTTATATGCATGTTTTCGTGATGGGATCAAAATTATATAGGTATGTTTTCGTGATGTTCTTTGTTATGAACATTGTCAAAAATAATAATAGAAAAATAGTGTAGAAAATGGGGTAGAAGATCTCCAGTAAGATATTATCTCCAGTAAAAGATGATCTCCAGTAAGAGTCTTAATTACAGAACATACCCTACCTATTACATCGATTGAGGAGTAAACAAATTTCGACAGAGAGTACACATGTTGTAGACTTCTATTTTATACAGCTACTGTATTTACGTTAGTTTTCGGACACTGTAATAATATGCTATTTTCTTGCACATCAGATACGGAAATCCTAGATTTTACCCTTTGATAGAATATAAGGATCTATCATTGGTGTGAGGGGTATATGGAAAAGCCCTTCCCGAGGATCATTGTATCCCTCGTGATGCCAAACAGTAATCGCGAGGGACCATTACGAAAACACGCCTATTCAGAAATATTGAAAATTTCGCCACCAAAAACATTTTCAGATAAAAAATTCTGATATTCTTTACATTTCTGCTCAAAACAAGATTGTGGGTACTCGTTAGAACCGTTTCGCTGAGGCGGTTCTAACGAGTACCCATAATCTATGTTTTAAGCAGAAATAAGAAAAATGATGTATACCCTTGTAAACCCCAGTTATACTTTATAAAAATTGGGTTTAATGGGGTCAAAATTATATACTATTAGGTATGTTTTCGTGATGGGATTTTTCTATCTACCTATCAAACCCATGATAGATTCTTTTTCTTGCACACTTTTCATTTCTGAACGTAGATTTTTAATAATGCAATCTCTTCGATTGCTTACATCCGCCATATTGTAATGAATTTACTGTGGCGTTAAATAACGTCCTTAAGTTCAGTGACGTAAACCTTAACGACGGCGTACGTGACGGCCATTACAACCAGTGCATATCAAACACGTGAGAATTCTCGATTTTTATCTGGGTAGGATAACATAGATAGGATAAGAATTTCTATCCTAGAGTTACATCCAGGATCTTCTAATCAGTTGTGCAAGAAAACGAATCTATCATGGGTGTGAGGGATAGATAGAAAAGTCCGTCCTTCGGGTCATTAGGCTTGCCAGACAGTGGTTCTCGGGACAGAATTTTCTATCTACCCCTCACATCAATGCTAGATCCTTATGTTGCGTTGTCATTCTATATCATTCAACCTTTTTCAGTGCCTTTAGAGGGATGTGTTCCGTGATTGCGACATCTCCTGTGTATTGCCCTATTTATTCCTTCCTTCCTTCCTGTGATTAATCTAAAAATATTGTAAAACTGGCAAGTTGTCCGCGTTCTTCTCGTTTGTACAGCCTTTATGTTATTATTTGCCAAAATGTGCGGTCGTTCAGTATGTATATGTTCCTTTCGTCTCCTGTGATGATGTTTTCGTGCTCTGCAGCAACTTAATGTAGGCGTATTCTTTTGTGTGGCATTTTCACTTTGAAGAATATGTTTTGATATGAGTAAACATCTGAAATGTTGTAGGTTGAACCCTGAAACTATGAAGCAAATGAACCACAACATGCGAAAATGTGCCTTCTGGTATGTGCTCCCAACAAAGACTCAAATCAGCCTGCGTATCAGCGCAGTCTGATAATAGTCTTCGTTGTCCACATGAAAAACTGCATCCTTGGCTATCAAAAATGCGCCCAGTGAAGATTTTGATCAGACTGCGTGAATGCGCAGGTTGATCTGAAATTTTGCTGGGCGTACATGTCCATGCGGAAAAGTACGACTCAAATGTTAATGTTATGACTACAGCGAATATATACTATGCCAATGTCACTCATAGTAGTTTTGCTGTAGAGGAATGTATATCGAAACAACCAGTTTGTCTCTTGTTTGTTATTGTATAAACCATTGTATACTGAATAGACTCTCCCACACTATATAATGGAAGAGTCCAATTTCAATTTTTGGTACGTCGGGATATGAAATTTACGTATTTCTAAAGAAAAATGGCTAAACTATTTGCAAACAGTGGAGACCCTGATCAAACCGCGTTTTGTGGCGTCTGATCTGGGTCTGCACTGTTTGCCTATTACCATTTTATGGGTCTTCCGACTACAATGGGATAAACGGTAGTGAAGTACTAGCGTAGCCGATGTTTTATTGCAATTTGAGCTTAGAGAGAGACAGAGAGACAGAGATATGGGTAGACACTGTGTTACATTGTACATGGTACACCATCAGTGAGCAATCCGTCCGTTTGAATTTAGTGCAATAATATTCTACAGTTTGTTGTCGTCATTCTTGTTGTGGTTGTTATTTATTTATTTATTCTTTATTTGTGTCAGTTGTATTAAACCAGACAAACTGAAACGCTGTTACAGTAGTGAACTTGTACTGATGAGGCCAACAAGCACGTTAGAATTGTACCTGTAATACATTGTCGGAACTGTTTACATTTGGTGATAACGTTTCAACAACGTTGAAATGATATTATGCTTATGCAGATGTTTTGAAGTATTACTAGAATATACATAACTTGATGATGACCATGAGAAGGATTTGCCTTTCAGATGAGGGAGATAAGGGTCTCCATGAGGGAGAATTTTTGACGACATGTGAAAGTTGTCTTCTTTAGCAATTTGAAACTTTGAAAGAGTTTCAGTTCTGCATGGTAAAAACATCCAAATTCTGATCTGAATCTAGGCTGATTACTTCACTTTCTACGCATATACTAGTGTTTCCCACAGCCTGAAAAAAGGGCAGGGTGCAACCCCTAAAATAGGCATCTTTGAAACACGGTGAAACCTGTTGAAAAAAGCAGCTATTATGCGACGACACGTATTAAATGGGCAGTCAAGTGGATTTAGTGGGGTTACCAGGTATTTATAGTTTTCGTACTGCATTACGAAAACACACCTATTCAAATATATAGAAAATTTCACCTCCAAAAACTGAAAAAAAAATCAGATAAAAAACTCTAATATTTTTCATATTTCTGCTCAAAACATAGATTGTGGGTACTCGTTAGAACCGCCTCGGCGAGGCGGTTCTAACGAGTACCACAATATATGTTTTTGAGCAGAAAAGGAAAAATAATGTATACCCCTGTGAACCCCAGTTTTACTATATAAATGTGGGGTTTAAGGGGGTCAAAATTATATAGGCGTGTTTTGGTGATGGTAATAATACAGATTATGATTATTATTATTCGTCTACTGCCGCTTCATTATGTTTCTTCACAATAAAAAATTGAATTAAAACTATTGTTTGTTAATTTATTCATTTTTTTTTTTTTTTTTTTTTTTTTTTCAATCTTAACTCCACTTCACTTCACTTCAAGCCATTTCCTTGTATTGTTTTGGCTTGTTTCGCGAAAGATTCGAGGAGAGTTCCTAAAATATATTGAGCTAATCCTCCCAGTGACACCTCCCTTTCATTTTCATTTAATTCGGTACCCCACCCACTCCAAACATTCGTTGTTGTACGCAGTTATCTTTTAATTTTGAGTGTCATTGTTGTTATGGGAAACATATTTATCAATCAAACCAATAAAAGATCTGTTCTATCGTAAACAAGTATTAGCTTTTTTTTCAAAACGCTAGCGGGTCGTAACGCTAGCGGGTCGTTTAGCTTCAGCAATTGCATGTACGCTTATGCCGCACATGATGGATTATGTATCAAGATTCATTAAACTAACCTAGATGACTCCAATTATTTTTCGAGTCTTGGTTTACTCCGAACTGTCAAATTTACCACTGATGTGTACACAAATAATAGGTATCACGGACTGTTTCTTTATAGTTGCTATTATTATGTTTACAAAATTTTGATTATAGCATAGATAGGGGAGTCCTGGGCTAGTATTAGCTGAAATGAAAATGAAATGCTTTCATTTTTATGCCAGTAAAGATACTTCTCAAAATCTGTGAAAATACCAGTAACTAGAGGCCTGAATAAATGTCAAGACTATAAAAGCTATTAACTCTTTCACTGCCACAGGCGATACTATTAGGCTTTTGCAAACAACATAGATCCAGATGAAACAGCTCAATCTGGATCTACGCTGTTTGACATTCAGTCTTTCAACTTTACATATAAACGTCTTTCCAAACGGTAGTTTGTTAAAATAAAAAAAGCAGACGACAAACGTCGTCTGAAGTTTGGCACCAAAAGAGTTAAAGCTCAAAAAGTAGACATGGCTGACGACTATTGAAGAAACATTTCAAAAACGTTTCTGTCTTAGTACCAATGACTTTTGTTGTGTTTGTTTGGAGTTTTACGGCCCATCGACACATTTTAGGTCATTTCGAGAGTGCAATCAGTTAACTTAATGGTGTTAAATATTGTATTAGTAGTCCATGACTATCTTGCATAATGAAAAGACAGTGTGCCTCTGGAGAAATTAACACAGTTAAATAATGTTTAAAATCGTCAAAACCTATGACTCGAGGGTACGTGATTTAGTTGGTAGTGCCAACCGTAAAAGACGAGGAATTGCTGAGGTCGATACTACATATGTAGATTTATATACGGTTGATGTACACAACGACAACACTGATGATATTTGGTTTATCTGTACATATTCACTCCATTACGAAAACATGCCTATTCAAATATATAGAAAATTTTATCTCTAAAAACTGAAAATTTTCAGATAAAAGACTCAGATATTTTTCATATTTCTGCACAAAACATAGATTGTGGGTACTCGTTAGAACCGCCTCGCCGAGGCGGTTCTAACGAGTACCCACAATCTTTGTTTTGAGCAGAAATAAGAAAAATAATGTATACCCCTGTAAACCCAGTTTTACTATATAAAAGTGGGGTTTAAGGGGGCCTGAATTATATAGGTATGTTTTCGTGATGCACACGTGGTTTATGATATGCCGAGTATGTGCAGAGCTATATCTTGCTAGGTAGTATTTGCAATGAATATGCTCGTCAAAGTCTTAAGCGCATTTGAAGTATGATCTTTTAATTGATATTCTGGCTATTTGGTACCAGCAGATGTAGTGAATCTACCAAAAACATATGCTTTTTTTTTTTTTTTTTTTTTTTTGTTGTTGTTGTTTTTTTTTTTTTTTTTTTTTTTTTTTTTTTTTTTCTTTCGCCGTTTTGTCAGACCGAATTATGTGCACACTAATCACAATCCGTCTTAAAGTCTCATTAAAGTGATATTTTCTAAGTATTAATCGCCTTTCCTGGTTGAGTCTATCATTTTTTTGTCAAATCTTTCAGTAAAGAAGGTTTATAAACTCTCTTTTTTTGCGGAAGCATAATTTCATTTGAGGTCGAAATGAGCTGCTTCTTTAATAATAGTTGCAATTTCCTGTTACAAATCTGGCTGTGCGCTTTTGCACGCTTTCCAGTTCTTCCTGACGACACCTTGGGGTCCGAAACCTAACTGCCTTATCCAGGACGGGACTTGTGTTGATGAATTCTCGTACCTGCTGAAGCTTAATTTCATTTGAGGGCGAAATCGGTATGTAAGCGAACGATCTTGTTCATTGCATACCCTAAAGAGGCCATAATTGGATAATAAAATGTAACTTCAATTTATGCGGCGCGCTAGAGCGACCTGCAATGAACTAATTATCAGTCAGTGCTACAGGATTATTTTGTTACACCAAACTATATTGCTACTGTTCCTTTCTCTCTACGGAAACATGCGTTGTAGGTACACTTTAGATGCCCAGAGTATGCGCAGTCTAGTTAGGTCATCTATTTTAAATTCGTCTCATATATGGTGTGAATATATACAATGTGAATTGTGTACGGTGTCGCTAAACTTCACATACGCTCGCATTCTGGTCTGAGTACGTACTGACCTTATTGATATAAGTTTTATATGACAAGAACAAATTCAGCAGATGGAAATTCGATAATTTCCTTATTTTGCAGAGAAAAATAGGACTTGACGTTTTACGCAAATTGTCTCAAATTTGCAATAAAGCTCAGAGCCTATTTTCTAGGCATCACGAAAACATACCTATATAATTTTGACCCCCTTAAACCCCACTTTTATATAGTAAAACTGGGCTTTACATGGGTATACATTATTTTTCTTATTTCTGCTCAAAACGTAGATTGTAGGTACTCGTTAGAACCGCCTCGGCGAGGCGGTTCTAACGAGTACCAATAATCTATGTTTTGAGCAAAAATAAAAAAAAATATCGGAGTTTTTTATCTGAAAATTTTCAGTTTTTGGAGATGAAATTTTCTATATATTGGAATAGGAATAGGTGTGTTTTCGTAATGGGAAAATATGAAAATATTTTAAAACGTTTCCTGCAGACATTTTTACCAGCATGCTAAGCATTAAAATTCAATGCATAACAATGCTATAAGCTTCTCATAAATTTTATTACTTGTCTGCCTTTTGTTTGTGATGTGCATCAGAACGCTACTACACAATATTAATACCTTCCATTAAAACATAATTTGTGATATGCAATGCTGCATTACCACGTTATTCTTAACTGTTAATATATAGAGAAGGTCTAAGATGCACACATTTCGAATACATTATTCCAATAATGATAACTGTAATCGTGTGTTTAGGCACCTGCATATGTCTAAACGCGCATTTAGTTTGCTATACATGTACTGGGTATTAGGGTATTATTTAACCCTTAAATCGCTAAACAAATGTATCAGACGGCAATCTATTGGTTTAAATTAATATTTTGGCGAGGAAATAACACGGCATTTCATGTGAATCGTCTGCTAAGCCGACGATTTACATAAAATTCCATGCCTTATTTTCAGTCAAAATATCGTCTGCTTCAGTTTTCATAGGCACCCTGCTGTATTATTATTAATCTGTAAGTCAATATAATCATATTTCACATTTTTTGCATCTGCAACATATAAAACCGGGGATGTTTAATGACGTACAACATGTGGGGTTTAATTAAAAGATCATTAAAACTGCATTATATTTGCAGAAACACCATTAAAATCCCACCATGTTGTAAAATATTACTAAATTACAAATTAATTGGAATAAATTTTCCTTTTCTTAAGATACCGTTATATTTGCTTCCTCCTGAATGTTCCGTGTTTACAAGTTTAGGACTGACAATCTTGAGTAAATAGTGCGGACGTTAAGTGTAAACAGACCCCGAGGTTACATGTATAAAACTTTTTTCATGTTCAACTCAGCAGAGCATGAAATTTGTCCTGCTATTAAATCTCAAATTACTAACAATTGCAAATTCTTTCCTGTTAAACATAGCTGAGCATGAAAATTTCTTTGCTAATAAATATGAAAATGCCAACTATTGTTGGCATTTTCATATTCACTAGCAGAGAAAATTTCATGCTCAGCTGAGTTGAGCATGTAAAAAGTTTTATAACCTCGGGGCCAGATGCCACAGAATGCGACGATTGTTCAGCGTCTACACTGTTGGCCACTTATCCGGGATCTTAAGACACATAAACAGGTAGTAAAATGGGCGTGAAGTTTTAGGACATGCAAATTATATTAATGTCCAAATGCTTAAGTATGTTCATACTTAAACCAGACGCATTTCCGAATTTCACTTTTAGTGGTATATATGCTAAAAACAAACACATGTGGCTGACGAGTCCAGTGGCTAAACCCCCCATTGAAATATTCCAATTACTTACAAAGTTATTTTGAGTTCAGGGCCCAGGTGTTCAAAGCGTCGTTAACGAGCTCGTTAAGGGTCATTTCGTTAACTGTTATAGCGGATTCAATATACAATATTCAGATATTTTTTGCTGAAAAAATGTGAGTAGCTGCTACTCACATTTTTTCAGCAAAAAATTTCAGCGTATTTGTGTATCACTCGATGTAAATTTTAACGAATCGTTAACTAATGACGTCGTTAGCTTTGAACAATTGGGCCCAGGTGTTTGCTACTTTGTATCTCAGTGATATTCATGAGGAACCAATGACGTCAATGGTTCTTATTAATAATTTTAAATATGTTTTAAAAAACTTTAATTTGAAAATATTCAAGGAAAGTATGGAGAGAAAAATAGATCTCTTCAATATTTATAGGCAGTGCTGCAGTGCTTACACATTTTTATAATCAGTTTGATTTTTAAATGAAATTTAATCTTACAAAATTAGATTTAGTAAACTTTTAAAATCAATTTAAATTCCATTTTCTGAAGCAGTTTTATTATTTTTTATGTACATTTCGTAACAATCTTTCGGAATATAATTTACAAATTTATTCTTGGTAAGCTTTTTCACCAGCATAATGCTTTGGATCTTGCATATTTAATATTTTACAAAACAATATTTTGAAAAATTTAATTAAATCAGTTTTTTTGTCATTAAAGCAATGCTAGCTTGAAATATAAATTCTAACTATTTAATTGTAATTGAATATTTACTATTTTTACCAAAATTAGAAGTCTGGAATAAAATTAATAGGGATTTAAAGCAAATAAATTTCAAAGTAAAATTAAAAAAAAAAAATAATTACATCATAAAATAGTGCTTTGTGGGATAGCAGTTTACTAAATTATAGATAGCAACACGAATAACTATGACTTTGAATGCATGTAACTTTTGAACCAACAGGAATTTTTAAACGCGATTTTCAACATTATTTTTGCAACAACAATATCTTTAATTCAAAATATTCTAAAATTAGGGGATGCCTCACCTTTAAATATGTAAATACTTTGACATGTTGGTTTCCTTTTGCTTCAGCAGTTTAGTTATTTTTTGCTTTCGAGTCCTCATTTTTCTTACATTTCTGTATTCGTTTGATTTTTATGTTTACGGAGATGTTGCACTGATGAATTAGGAACCCTTCACGCGGACTGAACAAATGTCTGGTGTATACCACGGTAAAACTAAGGGTGAGGGTTGTGGCCACAGTAGAATCGATTTAAGCCCCTTCCCCCCCCCCCCCCACCCATCCACACACACACACACACACACACACACACACACACACACACACACACACACACACACCAGTAGTATTTTTTTGACCGTTCCAACGCGGTGCTTCTGCTGTGATTTACTATTTCTATTCTTGTATGTCTTTGCATGTATGTCCTGGTGATATTTTTTTTAGTTCTCATTTTTATTTATTTATTAAATTTTTATTTATTTTTTTTTTATTTTATTTATTTTTTTTATTACTTTTTTTTGTGGATAGCCGTTTGGCCAATTTTTGGGACACAAACTGTCCTTTTGGCTTTCTGCTTATCGTGTTTTTTATTTTGGTGCCGTTGCTTTAAGTATGTCCTTTTTCCCGTTTGTGTCTTGGGCGGAAGGTGTAAGGAAATTGTATCGATTCCTGATCATTGCCTTCCTTTCTTTTCACTGGCGCATGCTGTATAGACTATTCGCCAAATTGCGTTTTATATTCAATTTATTTTTCTTCTAAATTCGCCTTCAGCTTCGATTGTTTTTATTTATACTAACGCATGATCCATTCAGTCTTTGGATAAAAACATACAAACAAAACAAACTCGAAACTATATCTTGACAAACATAATATAACAGCAACGACCCATGCCATGATTTTCTCGTAATGTGAACAGCAACGAACAGGTCTTCTAGTTGCGCATCTGCGATGACGAAACAGCATCTTCGGTGTCGCTACATGTACATGTATTAGTACATGTATAAATTCTACGTTTTTAAAGTTCACGACAATAACGGGGAGGTGGGCTTGGAGATGGGTGGGGGTTGGGGGGGGGGGGGGGGGGCGAGAATTTTCAAGAGAAAATTGACTTCAGAGTGTCATGAGAAAAAGATGAATCATATGCTAAACGTCAAAACACTAGGCCCCCGAGGTTATAAAACTTTTTCTTCGTGCTCAATTCAGCTGAGCATGAAATTTTCTCTGCTAATAAATATGAAAATGCCAACAATAGTTGGCATTTTCATAATTATTAGCAGGGAAATTTCCATGATCAGCTATAATTAGCAAGAAAGAATTTGCGATTATAAGTAATTTGAGATTTATTAGCATCAAAAATTTCATGCTCAGCTGAGTTGAGCATAAAAAAGTTTTATAACCTCGGGACCAGATCAGCCAGCGAAGCAGCAATTTGAATAGAGCCTTTGCTATTCGTCGATATAATTACAATATTCGTATAAGTTCTGAAGGTATCACTAAGCTTATTGTATGTGTGTGCGTGCGTGTGCGTGTGTGTATGAGTTTGTTACGTCAACACACACATGTGAGTGGTAATTTAAAATATCGCTTTAGGTGAGCCATTTTATTAACGATAATAAAATGATATTTATATTTCTTCCAAAAATATATTTTTCGGATCCTCATTAAAAGCACCTGGTAAAATATTTATTTCAATGGCCTGTTACATGCAACTTCAGCTACGTTAAGTCATGACCTTTTCACTACATTCATTGGGGTATATATATATATATATATATATATATATATATATATATATATATATATATATATATATATATATATATATATATATATATATATACAGAAACATGCGTTGCTTCATGTCAGCTCTAAACTGCCATTAGTCTATTGAATAAAATGATGACGCCATGCATTAAAATACAATTTCTGTATCTACAGAATTGAGTGAAACTAAACGTTTTTTTCTCTCTGATCATCACGAGAACATACCTATATAATTATGAACCCCTTAAACCCCACTTTTATATAGTAAAACTGGGGTTGACGGGGGTATACATTATTTTTATTATTTCTGCTCAAAAACATAGATATTTCTGCTCAAAAACATAGAGGCGGTTCTAACGAGTACCCACAATCTATGTTTTGAGCAGAAATATTAAAAAATATCAGAATTTTTATCTGAAAAGTTTCATTTTTTGGTGGGAAAAAAATTCAGTATATTTGAATAGGCATGTTTACGTAATGTGCTAAAATCAATAGTGATCAGGCTTTATACATGTAGTCATGATATTATTTTGGCTTTTTTTTTTTAGTGGATGTATCAAACAGGTATTATAAGAATAAATATTTTGTCACTGGGGATTGGAGCCAGTCTATATTAGCCTTCGGACATAACGTATGCAGGAAAGAAAACAAGACCACCTAGGAAATTGTGTTTATTGTACCTAATTCACGCTGTCTTCAAGTATATTATCGAATTATAGAAGTGGAAACGGCCGTGGTCTGACAAATTGATTTAATCACATATGACATCGAATTGGCATCATGTTGAGCAAGAATGTTTGCTGAAATTTACTTCTTTGAAATCTATATCTTTACTGGCCTCATAAATTGCATTTGACTTGAATAGCAGACATGCGTGCATTCACAACAAAGTGGTTTACATTTATGTGAATGAGTTGGCTCAGAAAGTTATTTCCTACGAAATGAGAATACATATCAATACGTATTCCAGTTGTGATTTCATTTACAAGAGTTAAGGTGTCTTGATCATCACATAAACATACCTATATAATATTGAACCCCTAAACCCCTTTTTTATACAGTAAAACTGGGGTTTACAGGGGTATATATTATTTTTCTTATTTCTGCTTAAATTCATAAATTGTGGGTACTCTTTAGAACCGCCTTGGCGAGGCGGTTCTAAAGAGTACCAACAGTCTATGTTTTTAGCAGAAATATGAAAAAATATCAGAATTTTTATCTGAAAACTTTCAGTTTTTGGCGGTAGAATTTTCAATATATTTGAATAGGCGTCTTTTCGTAATGTGTACAAATTGATATACCGTTGTTACTTAACTACAATAAAACTTCAATGACTCAAACACTGATGCCTCCTTTACCCTGGCCGATTCAAACTCGTCATTATTCAAATATATAGAAAATTTCATCTCCAAAAACTAAAAATTTGCAGATAAGAAACTCATACTTTTTATATTTCTGCTCAAAACATAGATTGTGGGTACTCGCTAGAACCGCCTCGCCGAGGCGGTTCTAACGAGTACCCACATTCTATGTTTTTGATCAGAAATAAGAAAAATAATGTATACCCCTGTTAACCCCAGGTTTACTATATAAAAGTGGGTTTTAAGGGGGTCAAAATTATACAGGTATGTTTTCGTGATGTTTTTTAGTCCCTAGGAAATTGTTCTTATAGAACAAGAAAACAAGTATTTAGGGAGAGTGGAGAGCCTTATTTCATCCTAAAAGTGTATGTTGTTTTTGATTGGACTCGCCCTATCGAAGCGATTCTATTGAGTGACCTATTATTTTATACAACATCGAAGAAATTGTCTCCATTTGCTTTTTTTATCTGTCGCTATGATAGCCTTCAGTGGCTCGAACTGTCCGTGTCTAGAATTAATGTTCATAGTCCAAACATGTTCGAGCCATTGAAGTTTGACTGTGCTAGTGAAAATTGAAGAAAATCGAGTTTTTTGGCATTTCGGTGCACATTCTTTAATATGTAGATCTATATACAAGCATTGATTTCCGTTTTAATGAAAACAATTATTCTTCTCCTTACTTTAAGATGATAATCATATAAAAAAAAGTTAACAGTTTTAGAATTTTCAAGATATAGTTGAGAAAGCAAAGCTTTGTAGCGCCTTATCTTTTTGTTGTTAAACTAGATGTGTATGTTTCGTTGTTGTTGTTGTTGTTGTTGTTGTTGTTGTTGTTGCTGTTGTTGTTGTTGTTGTTGTTGTTGTTGTTGTTGTTGTCGAAGACAATTCTGCAGGGAACAGTGAAGGGAGTAAGAAAGAGAAGAATGCAGAAGAAGCAATGGGAAGACAACGCTGATGAATGTACAGGTTTACGGTTTGGAAAGTCACTCAGGGCAGCAGCAGACAGTAACAGGTAGAAAAGTATTGTTGCCCCATCATAAGTGACCTTAATGTTAACTCTTTCACTGTCATAGGCGATAATAATAAACTTTTGCAAACAGCGTAGATCCTGATGAGACGGCTCATAATTAGCCATCTCATCAGGATCTACGCTGTTTGACATTTAGTCTTTCAACTTTACATATAAACTTCTTTCCAATCGATAATTTGTTTTAAAAAAAACAAAGCAGACGACAAACGAAGTCTGGAATTTGGCGCCGGAAGAATTATGCAAATTAACTGAACATAAAATCGCTTTCTGAATCAAGGCCTATTCATTTTAGAGTAGACTCCTTTTAACCCTTCTCTTGCTGAAAAAGACATGCCCTGTCTTATCAAACAGTGTAATCCAGATCTGAAGAATTCAACTGATCTGGATCTACACTGTTTTTCATTAAATATGTGTATTTCTATCAAAAACCCAGATCAAGTAATCTGATTGGCTGGAAATTAGAAGTGGGCTTGGCATCTTAATTTATTCAGCATGAAAAGGGGTAAGAAGTGATGTAAGACTTCCTCTTAAAGTGAATCAGAACTCCTTAACTCTTCATGTTTACCCGCTATCTATTAGGAGAAAATACGCTTTTCAATATTCAATTTGATTTTGTTTAGTTTCTCATGTTACACACGTATTCATCCTGTTCATAATGTTTGCCTCGCACAGTCCATGTCATAAACTTTTATTTTCCTTGTATTTCTTTTGCTCTTTCCTATTATAACGAAAACATTACTCTACGATGCATGATCAATGTCAAGATAAATATTGGTTTTATATCTGCACAAAATGTTTATTGTGGGTACCCATTAAAAGCACCTGAATTGCCTCAAATGCTTTAAATGGGCACCTACAGCGCTTCTAATGAGTAACTAAAACATATTGTTTCTAAAGAAAAGGGAAAAATATTAATACTTTGTTTAACCCATTGTAGTCGGGATACCCGTAAAAGGGTAATTGGCAAACAGTGCAGACCCAGATCAGACGCCGCAGAACGCGGCGTCTGATCAGGGTTTCCAATATTTGCAAAAGGTTTAGCCATTTTTCTCTAGGAATATGTAAATTTCATAGCCGGACGTACCTAAAATTGAAATTGGACTCTTCCAATATATAGTGTGGGTATTCAATATACAGTGGGTTAAAATGGAATACCTAGAGCTATGGCTAAGAACCATACATTCTACACTGATGTATAAATATGATGCTTAGAATTTCCTGGGCCCAGTTGTTCAAAGCGTCGTTAGCTTAACGAGCTCGTTAAGGGTCATTTCGTTAACTGTTTTAGCGGATTCAATATACAATATTCTGATATTTTTTGCACTGCAAAAGCTACTCACATTTTTCAGCAAAAGAAATTTCAGCATATTTGCATATCACCCGATGTAAATTTTAACGAATCGTTAACTATTATTTGAACAACTGGGCCCTGATTTTTACAAGTCTCGTATTCACAGTTCGTCTGGTCGATATTGTAGTTTTTAATTAAAATAGTAAATGCAACTAGAAATGACAAAATACGACAAACGTAATATTTGTGAAATGAAACTTAGTTACATACTGAAATAAACTTCTTTCTGCAATTCATACTCGATTTACGTCGAAATTATAAAAGTAGCGATCCAGAAGAAAGCTATGCAAACGAATACGCATGGTAATTTTTCCGCTTGTTTTCTAGTGAAGTTAACTTTAATTTGATACGTTCGGTTTACTTTCCTGCAAATCAAAGTCCTTCTGAAAAGGAATCTATTATGAAAAGTAAGAACTTGCTCCCACATGGACCAGATTCTTCCCTTTTCAGAAGGGAGTTATAAACAATTCTGACAGTTGCCTCCCCTTAGAGTGTATTCATTCCCCTTAAATAGGGCGTATAAAACTAAACAACGTACAAACAAGAACTCTGAATGTGTTTGCTGCCAAAGATCTGGCTAACTGGTATTTATTTATTCTAGAATAAACAGATTTCTATATATCCCTTGCACCAGAGTGTATTGTTTTGCCAACAATACTACAACTAAGGAAAGTTCTATTATATGCTCACTTCAATTACACGTAATAACTAAGGCTAGCTAATCAGAGCTTAAATAAGATAATCGATTATCAGTCCTGCCATTGTGATTGATAATCGATCAGTAATCGCTGAAGATTTGATCATAATTTTACCTATTTGAGCATGACTCTAGCATATGTTATACTTTATTGTGTGTATTTTGTCTGACAGGCCTGAGCAAATAGTATAGACCCAGATGAGACGCCGCGAACGCGGCGTCTCATCAGGGTCTACACTGTTTGCCACTCACCCAGCTGTTTAAGACACAACAGTGGGTAGTAAATTGGACGTTCAAATTTTTGATAAAGTATGGTAAGGAGATGAGGTGTCTGAATACGAAGGGTAAATACACAGAAATTAAATGATCAATTTAACAAACACAGAAATTAAATGATCGATATAACAAACACAGAAATTAAATGATCGATTATTAGCAAATCTGTAATGATGGTATTTTTGTGGAATTTATCGATCAATTAATCGATTATCCGATTAATCGTGCCAGTCTTAGTAATAACCCTAATTATTGGGAAAGCTAAATTCCTTTCCACCTGTTGTAAAACTTGAACAAGTCCATTTTACTGTTAAAAATTTTATTACCTGCTAAAATGAATGGCAAACAGAGTAGACCTTGTTCTGTGGCCTGATCGTAGACTACTAGCCCAGGTCCGTCAGTACCAATTCGTAGGGAAATTACAGTATAAAGATGGGGTGGTCGGGTGGTGTGAAGGTGTCGTGTATCTTACGTCACCGGGACGTCCAACTGAGATTGGCTTACAGTTGGACAAGGCCTGCTATCTTTGTAGCAGGTAAGGGTAGAGGGGAAATGTTTTTATTTCTTCTGTTTCTTCACTTTGATTCCTGTTCCTCTTTCTTCCGCTTCTCTTTCTTCCCTGTCCCTCTCTTTCGTCTCCTCTACTCTATCTTCTATCTCTTTTCTCCCTTTCTCTGGGAGACGACGCAAAATGACTTACAAGGGTTGACGTGTCGTTAAACCCCAACTGAATCAATTACAGTATAAAGAAATGAATATGACCACATAAGGTGCTTGACTCCTTTCAATGTGCTGATTTGATCATTATGCTTTTACTATTAATAAAAATTCATTTTAGATACTAAAACCATACATAAGACTTATTAAAATTAACATAGGAACGATGTATCCATGAAAGACAACAATCACGCAAAACAACCATCCTAAGGCACCGAATAAGGGTAGAATGGCACGAAGCCATTACGAAAACATACCTATGCAAATATACTAAAAATTTTACCACCAAAAATGAAAGTTTTCAGATAAAACTTCTGATTTTTTTTTTTTTTTTTTTTTCATATTTTTACTAAAAAAATCAGATTTTTTATCTGAAAACTTTCATTTTTCGGCAGTAAAATTTTCAGTATATTTGAATAGGCATGTTTTCGTAATGTAATATTAGCAATATGTTAAAACTGCCGTCCCTTTAAATGATATCTTACTAACTAAGGTGTTAAAATGTTTTATTGACAAAGTAAATGTTTAAATGTATTTGAACAAAGGATCAAGAACTGACATGTTTTGCAATTCCGCTGTTAAGTGAAGTATTTTAGCTTTCAAAGTTCGCATTTTAAGGATTTTAAATAAAAAAAATATATGGTATAATAGTTAAAATCCAAATGAAAAATTGCATTCAGTTTTAGAAGACCATCAAACTGATACCAAACACGATGATAAAATTTTTCTCCTTAAAAAAAAGTGTCATTTTGACAGAGTTATTATTATTATTATTATTATTATTATTATTATTAAATATTATTATTATTTCGTGCATTAACTCTAAAACAGAAATAAATACGCATTTGATATTGTGGTATTCATATTCAATGTTCCAAGGAAACAGATGATATGAACATCTTTACTATTTAAAACAAAGTTATAAAATGTTGCTTTTAATGCAAGAAATACTGAAAATTTCTTAAGCACCCGAAATGCTTAACTGTAATGTTTAGCCATTTGTATTTACACTGAGACGCATTTTTGAATAAAAAAATAACTAATCAACGTAGATTAATAGCATCAGAATGCATCTATGTTACATCATGAAAAGTGTCGCATAATACTTATTTTTGAGACAAGAATTATTTGGTCCGCATAGGGATCCGCAAAAAAAAAAAAAAAAAAGAAAAAAAAAAGAAAAAACGTATAAATAAACTTCTCAAAACTATGATGAACTCCAGATGAGGAACACAAGTAAGAACCATTTTAATTATTATTAACATCTTGTACATTTCATGCGAACTGCGATTACAGGTTTAGACTATTATTATCTTTTCTTCGATGCGTTTGAAACGACTATACGCAACTAAATTTTTGTCCTATTAGCTGGAGGATTTAAGGGTACAGCAAACACCTGGTAGATTCTTTCCTTTCAGAGTAGACCCCTTTTCAGAATAGAGGTAAACATGTACAGATTGTTGCACATAGCCTCAATAAAACAAAGCGCAACGTCAGGAAACCTACCTTCGGACATGTGCGTCCAGCGGAAATTCAGCGTCTTTGCGCAGTCTGATCAGAATCTCTCCTGGGCATATTTTGCATATCCAAGGATTCAAAATTTCTTCATGTGGACAACGAAGATTCTGAACAGACTATACGGATGCAACGGCTAATTCGAGTCTCAGATTGGCTCACATGTCAGATGGTACGCTCTCAGGTTGCGGGTCTATCTATCTATCTATCTATCTATCTATCTATCTATCTATCTATCTATCTATCTATTCAGATTTTTAACGCTACCAGGCAACTAAGTCACATAGAGGCAGCGCTGCAGGTTGCGGGTCAAAACTGCACACACATATAAAAGAAAAGTTTTGTATTTTGATCGCGCCAAAAGACGATGTATCTTTGAACAGATTCCTAAATGCTTGTAGTCTGGTCAGGGCCCTTGCTCTCTGCTTACAGAATCACTGAATGCCACAAAATAAATGATAGATAGTAAAGACACCGATGAGGCTGTGTGACTGCACATGATGAATTAAATCTACGTATTTAGCACAACCGCGAAGACCATCTGGATACCCTAGGCATATTTCTGTTATTTAACAACGGATATTACTTTCAATTCATGACTTCCTGTTTGGTTTCTATATACCAAACTTCTTCTGAAAAGGAGTCCAGTCTAAAATGAAAGAATTTGCTCCCCGCTGTAGCAAACTCTTTCTTTTTTGAAGGGACACCTCATTCGAAGGGAGGCAAAAACAATTTTCACAAAGATGCCTCCCATCTGAAAGTGCAGCCATTCACCTTTGGTTAATATTTTGCCGTGCTCATCAACACATTTATTCATAGGTCAGAAGCAAGGTACTTTGGCATCTGAATTATGGTCTACACAATTTGTTAAAGTAAAGAAGTGACTGAGACTTATTATATACCATTCTCAATATAGTCATTTTCAATTACAGAAGAGACTAAGGATTATTATTTAGCCTTTTTCAATATAGCCATTTTCAATGACATAATGGACTAAGGTTTATTGTATAGAGATGATGTTACATGAGTGGTCTGTCAAACTGAATTCATAAATTAAGTATGAAACGACCACGAATGCAACATTCTGTTTATCATATGACTTTAAACTGACTTTTATGGCCGCAGAAGTTGAACCGTTTCTCAACAGAAAAAAATAACTTTGACACAGACGGCGTGACCAGGTGAAGTGTAACATGTGGTCGTATCATTTTATGACATGACGTTATCCACTGAACAATAGCGACGTCATATGATAAAACGTTTTTCAATATAGCCATTTTAGTGAGAGAAATGAATACGACTTATTATACAGCATTTTATCATATGATGTCGCTGTTATTCAGTGGATAACGTCATGTTATAAAAATCGTATGACCACACGTTATATAATACTTTGGCGGGAACAAGTAACGTCATGACGACGTCCATGTCAACCATGCATTTCTGTTGAACAATTGTCGACTTTAAAGGCGATAAAATCCAATTTAAAAGGGTCAAATGATAAACAGAATCTCACACTCGTGGTCATTTAATATGAAATTTATGAAACTCGCCGAAGGCTCGTTTCATAAATTTCATATGAAATGACCACTCGTGTAAGGTCCTCTGTTTTCAATAAAGCCTTATTATGTCGCTGTTTTAAATTAAGCCATTGTTAGTGACAGTAATGACAAAGGCTTATTATAAAGCATTTTTACTGCGGTGTCTGACCTGGGTCTACACTGTATGCTCATGCCTGTTTGTCAAAATGTTTTGAACAAAGATTGTAAACATGTATATTGGATCATTTCCATGTTCGTGCTCGAAGATTTGAATGAAAATACCAAACGATTTCTCTTTTGCAGTTCCCTGTGCGTCAGTGGTTTCATACGTGTCGTTTATTTTGTCAGTATTTGTTCCGTTCGTCTCAGCTTCGTTTTCTTGCCTCGGGAAGGCTCTTCGTGAGTGTGGCATACGAGTATCTTGACTTAAATTAATGCTTCGTTTCGATATCAGTTTGTTGACTCCGAATAACATTTTATTTCTCCGAACAATTTTAAATGCTTCAATAAATCAGTGTTTGTATTAGCATTCTGTTGATTGATAAACATGCGACATAATTGTTGCATTTTGAACGTCAAAGATAGCATAAATCATTTTACTGATTTTTATCATTTTTAACACATTAACCCATTCATGCTTGGCGCCCCATAAAAATGACATCGGCAAACAGTGTAGACCCAGATCAGACGCCGCAGAATGCGACGTCTGATCAGGATCTACACTGTTTGCATTAATTACAGGAATTTCTATAAAACATGGTAATAATAAAAAAAAACTGACTAGACACCCCTTGAACAGGAAATGGACTGGTGCAAAAAGTTAAGGTAGAAGAGTTCACTCGGCATAAATGGGTTGAAATGGACCAGGTCTCACATAAGTGAGCATCCGTGACATATGATATAGTATTTATTCTAAGTATTCAGACACTTCACCAAACTTGTCCTAAAATTTGAAGAAGCTCGTTATACATGTATTACTTGTTGAAGTATCAAAGTACCTAGTTCTTGCTGTTTGTGTGCTACTCTAAGCGTCCTTACGTTCGAGGTGCCGTCAAAACAATGTTACTTCGAGGCTTTGGTTGACAGGCAGCATAAATTGTATGTTTCATCTCCGTCCTGGTGCTCAGTGAAAAGCGACGTCTTTGTTAAACCGGGTGATGCCCGTTCCAGTCTTTTACTTCTGGTCATCATTAGGCGTGCCGTATCTGATTAACTCTATTGACAACACTCGACATTCACTTAATACTGTGTGGCTCGCTCTGGTCTTCAACACATGACCGTTTATCTTGTCTTAGAGACATTCCCTGTCTGGCTGTTTATCTCATCTACAAAGACTGACGCCCTGCGATGCCGTGTTGACATCATCCTTGATTACCCAACAGAGACCAAGATTTAAATTCTAGTCGGCCCGCCTACAATGTAAAACATCCGTCCGACTGGAGACCAGGAGGTCGCGGGTTCAACCCCCGCCGAGATCGGCAACATTCTTTCGTGGAGATTGATAATGAAATATTTACTACGGTCATTCTCTCCCTTCCGCTGATTCAAGAAGGTCAGTTGTCAGTTTCTGGCGAAAGAATGTGCACAATACTGGTTAACCGCTTAGAGGACTAAGCCTGCCTAGTAATCGTGCGGTTAGGCAAACTGACCGCGCTCGACATGACCCCATTCGGTTGACTGGGCCGTAAAATCTCAACACAAACAATGTATAACAATTTATTCAAGGAGACCCATGCATCTTAGCGACAGTTGGATATAGTTTTCTTGGTATGAATCCACAACCCTTTTGGACTCGCTCTTACTGTGATTTAGAAATCCAGAGCCTTACAACTGTACCAACTGAGCTATAGGACCATTTACCATTACAACCATACACATTCGGCCATAACCTTTCACCTTACGGTCGAACCTCGATAACTCGAACAAGGATTGCTCGTTTATCATGGCTAATTCAAACTCGTTTTTCAGTCCTTACGAAATTCTTCCGAGAGCTCAAGAAACAAATATTTAGAGTTTTTTTGTTTTTTTTTTTCATTTTATCATGAAATTGTTTGTTGTGTGTACTCATTAGAATCGCCTCATCGAGGCGATTCTAATGAGTATACACAATGTACCATTATTGTATGGAAGAGCGAAAAGACCACGCTAAAGTATCGCCATTTGCTTCCTCACCTGGCGCTATGATTAACCCTCAGTGGCTTGAACTACACATCTCCAACTAATTTCTGTGGTCCCAAAGATCGTCAAGCCATTTAAGTCCGACTGTTTTTAGAAAGAACATTCGGACATTTACCATACGCAAACTAAATGCACTTTTACCATATTTACTCTAAATAATCGTCAACCTTAATTACCCTAAATATTAGTATAGTTTAACTATTAAAATGCTCACTTTAAACATCCGTTCATCTTAACGTTGTACCACGCATACGCATAATATTCCAGTACTTTAACCATTAAGATTATTTACATTGAATAACCGGACACCTTAATGTTGACGTTGTAAACATTGTACCTCGCCTTGAAACATGAGTTGAATAAAACCTGTTTTCTTTCAGACATGAGACAACATTTAGCTACAGTTTAAAATACGTATCATCACTAAATGCAATTTTAGCAACCAGACTGAGATAATCGATTATATTTCTCTGTACTGTCCGGCGGTGTTATGTCATAAAACTCCCTTAATACAATATTTTCAGCACTATATCCTAGTTTTCGATTTTCTCAGTTATCATAATAACCAATCCAAAGAGCTTCAATATGAGAAAATGTACTTTTCTGACACGTACGCCCACGCAGTTTGATCAGTCTTCGTTGTACGCATGGAGAAACTTTACAGCCTTATATTCCAAAATGCGCCCAGTGAAGATTCTAATCAGACTGCCCGAATGCGCAGTCGGATCTGACTCTTCTCTGGCTGAACATGTACGAAGGTACGTAGATATTATTGCGTGCACCGGTAGTTGTCAAAGGTACCTTAGGTGAACAACGAACAATGATGATGTAGATATTGTTCGCAGTCTTGGTACAGTCGTAACTGTTAGAACACACATATTTCTAGACGAATACACTGTGTAGGCGAACAGCAGTACTATGACCAGACTGCTTGTATATGTACACGGTTTCTTTGCTTGCGGTTTGCACTAGTATGTCCGAATGTGCCTGATCCTTGTCCGTATATAAAACAATTCATTTGGGACAGCCTCCCTATTTGCTAACGTTTATGATGAAATAGAAAGTCAAACTTTACAGACAAAACTTTTTGTAAGATATTTTCTAATGAAGCAATATGCCTATTACTGTACCGCTATACGAATAGTTTATTTGGACGACAACTTTGAAAATTAATTGTAAGAAATGTAAAACAAAATGTATTCTTGTGTCTGGGAAGGGCTGCGGTTTGTGATTGTGGCACTCCCTGGACTTTTCTCTTACCTTTTTTAGATGCCAGTCTTTAACCCATTTATGCCTAGCGTCCTGTAAAAGGGACATTGGCAGACAGTGTAGATCCAGATCAGACGCCGCAAAACGCAGCGTCTGATCAGGGTCTACACTGCTTGCATTTATAACAAGCATTCATATAAAACATGGTTCTAATAAAAACTGAGCAGACACCCTTAAACTGGAAATGGACTGGTCCAAAGAGTTAAGGTTGAAGAGTTCACTCGGCATCATTCGGTTAAGGTGAGTGGATACATCTGGGGCCCAGTTGTTCAAAGCGTTCTTTAAGGGTCATTTCGTTAACTGTTTTAGCAGATTCAATATACACTATTCTGATATTTTTTGCTGGAAAAATGTGAGTAGCTTTTGCACTGCAAAAGCTACTCACATTTTTCAGCAAAAAATTTCAGCATATTTGCGTATCACTCGATGTAAATTTCAAGGAATCGTTAACTAACGATGTCGTTAGTTTTGAACAACTGGGCCCTGGTAGTTTTACAAGGAACACGGCTACTGGGACTTCTTGTTAGCTTTCCTGTCGTTTTAAAGGAGCGTCTAATCTAAACGGAAAGGATTTGATATGCTCCAAAGTGGAGGAAATCGGTTCGGTTTAGAGTAGATCCGTTTTCAGAAGGGCGTCAATATTTTACAGGGCTGCCTTTCTGTAAACGCCACACTGTACATTGTCTGTTGTCTCAAATTGTGACAAAATATGTGGGAACTATTTTTGTTCCAAGGAAAACTGCCCGCCGTCTCAGACGAACCTGAAGTTTCTGCGTACAGTGCTGATGGCAGAGACCCAGGTTAGAATGTATACTTGCGCCGTCTCATCCAAACTCTATATACCCCTTAAGAAATGCTGAACATGGGATGTTGAACACGGGTGTACGCAAAAATGATTTGGTACATGTACACATTGATGACCTTACGCATTACCGTCCATCGCCACCAGTTGTTTGGAACTTCTTGCCACAGTGTTATCAAAATGAAGAAAAAAAATAATTGGGTTTGATTTACCTGGTTGGACGTCCTTCATTTGTATAGAAATATAAAGTTTGTGACCTCCTGTTTCCTTTCACCATGGCCTTTCTGTAAAGGTGTCTGTTCTAGAAGAAGCGAGTTCGCTCCTAAGGGAAGAACAGTATTTCCTTTTACCTCTTCGCAGAACGAGTTTGATAGAATAACACCCCATTATCTTGCATCATTTCCTTATGTCCTGATCAGAAAGTGTACATATAAAGTCATTCGCTGTATGGTCCGTTTCTTACGTACGCGTATAATACCATGACTGTTATAAGCTAATTTGACCGGCTTCCTGTGGTGAAACTGACGTCGTGTTTATTTGTGATGAGCTCGGTCGTAAAGTACAGCGGTACATCGCCTACGAGAACAGTGATTGATCAATAATTTCCAGATTTGGGATGACACTGATTCTGACAGTAGGCACTCTGAAGCGGATGCCATTAATAATCGACAGCAGTTTTGTGCGTTGGCCTGGCAAATACATTTGAAATGCAACGCAATTAATACAAAAAGATAAACTACATAAATATACCCAATCCGCCAAAGGCTTTTTCTGCTCACTGATAGAAGCCTGACACATTCTTAATTAAAGGAGAAAAGCTACCTATTCAGGCACGGTAACTCGCAAATTTATTTTGCTCTCCCTTCAATAAAGGGGTCTGCTCTAAAAGATAAGGATTTGCTCCCAACGGGAGAAAATTATTTCTATAAAGAGCGGAACATTTTTCGATGAGGCTACATAAGATCAAATAGGAAGTTACAAACGTTGTCACCATTGTAAAAGTAGCTGAAAATGATCTGATTTTATCCCATTCTCTTAAGAGGACAAATAAGACCCTGCTCATACAATATATTGTATGTACATGCATATCGCAAAAATGTCCCTTTATCATTTTGTATTATAAATATGTCAACATGTCGTATATATCAGGACAAACAGACCTGACAATAAAGTGTAGTCCGGGAGCAGAACGCAGCATCTGATTAGCGTCTAGATTGTTAGTCACTCATTCATTCAGCAGTTTTACACCAACAAATACTAAAATTGTAGGGCAGCCGTCTCAATAACGATTCAATTCTAATCCTTTTCTAGATGCCTTGTGTCCGGCTGTGGTGGGGTTCTTTTGGGGCTTTTTATTGGTTACCTCATCACGAAAACATACCTATATAATATTGACCCCCTTAAACCCCACTTTTATATAGTAAAACTGGGGTTTACAGGGGTATACATTATTTTTCTTATTTCTGCTCAAAAACATAGATTGTGGGTACTCGTTAGAACCGCCTCGCCGAGGCGGTTCTAACGAGTACCCATAATCCATGTTTTGAGCAGAAAAATTTGAAAAGTATCTGAGTTTTTTGTCTGAAAATTTTCTGTTTTTGGAGGTACAATTTTCTATATATTTGAATAGGCATGTTTTCGTAATGTTTTGCTCTGACTGTCCTAATCATTGTCTCATCATAGTACTGAACAATTAATTTATATGCTGTTGTCGGTGATTTGGTGATCTGCTGATGAGCCACTACACGGACCGAATAATTCACTGGAACTGTATCCTGAGGGCGAATTTTAACGATGGCGCTTGAAAACAAGTTAACAGTTCCGGTATTCAGATCTTTAGTTGTTCCTGGTTTCGTAAAATGCTGCTTTAAATTGCATTCTTTTTAGATTTTTTTTTTTTTTTTTTTTTTTTTTTTTTTTTTTGTCGTTTCGTGCTCCTTGGGAGGGCTGCTTTGTGTGACTTAGCCTTCCTGGGTACATGTAGCTCTATCTTCAATGTACAGATGTCCGAATACTTGAACCGTGATGTGAAAAAAAAAAAAAAAAAAAAAAGAACGACAGTCGGTCTTCCCGTCGAACCAATTCTTTCAGAACATATACCCGGCCCCCTGGTGAGGCCACATGTCCAGATCTTAGGCTGAGGATTTTTCTTGGCTCACCGCTTACTTGAGTGAATAGCATAGGCTCTGACAAAACTGCACGGATGCACAGACTCGCCTGAACCTTTGTTCTTCACATATGCTATACTGATTCTTGTCCCATTGCTATTTGTTTATGGTATTTGCCGTATACCACTGAAACCAAGTGTCAGTTAGCTTTATATATCTTTTTCACTCGGATGGAGAAAGTGCACAATTCAAAGAAGCTACCACAATGTGATATTCAACCTGAAAATGTACTGAAGATACTGGACTTATAATTTTATCAGCTTTTCAAGTGTTTTGTAGTTTATCAACTTTTCAAATTTTCTGCATTCCATTAATTTGGAGCAAGGGCTATACAAATCTATTAATGCCAATCACTGCTGAAGCCAGCTAGCCAATGATCCTGTACGTCGTTTCGAAGGTCATAGCCCCGTTAGTAGAATTCTAAGCCTCTGTCCTCCATTAATGCGTTTTGCTTTGTACATGTCGATTGTATACGTCAGCGCCTCTTTTTAAGGTATGTTAAAACGAGATGTGACCCGCATGGTGAGAAAATGTAACTTCTGACATAAACTGCCTAACTAACATTCAAATCAACCAGCGCATCCGCAAGATCTGATAAGAGTCTTCGTTGTCCGCATGATGAAACTTTGCAGTCTTGGTTATCCGAATGCGCAGGTTGATCTGAACCGTCTCTAGGGACACATGTGCAAACGTACGTTTTTTAACGTTACTGCTCATTTGTGTCATCTGTGAAAATATATTATGGTCAAGATATCGGTGTAGTTAAGCTCTATACTTGAAAAGTGGAATCGCTTTTTATAGACATTTTAAAGTCTTTCAAATTTTACAAACTCTGGGGAGAGTTGGTAAATAGATTCTAAAAGAAATGACCCTTAAGGGCAAATAACACACTCACAATATTCAATCCGCTGAAGTGTAATGTTTAATGGACCGGGCTAGTTAGTTTCGGTCAGTTAGGTCTCATCAGTAAGTCTGATTTTTTCAGAACTAATCAAAAAGTATTATTAATCGGTATAAAAGGTTATAAGGTGCATGTTATGCGACAGATTGTATATTTAGTCTTTAATTTACTCTGATCACGTCTTTTATTGCACGACGATGGGGCGGGCCGCGGAATAAATAACAGATCAATGTTTCCAGAAGTCTGAAGCCAGGCTATACTCAGATCGTACCAATCGGGCTCACTTTGGGTCTACTGGTGCTTTTATAGCTCTAACTTTCAGTGTGTGCCCCTCATCGGACCAACAATTATGTGTAGTGTTGCTGGTACTGTTTCAGGGCTAATGGTGAGGGCTAGGTGCCTGTAAAACCAGGTTTAAGATTTCCTCGCCAACAGTTTTGCTTTTGAACCGTTCCAAGTGACAATATTCCTTTTCGTTTCTTCGTGTTGGTTTCGAGGACATGTGTGTGTGTGTGTGTGTGTGTGTGTGTGTGTGTGTGTGTGTGTGTGTGTGTGTGTGTGTGTGTGTGCTAAGGCCGCATTATATTGTCGCGCCTTTTCTTGATATCTCCATATCTTGCTTGCAAATTTGCATTTCATCTCTGTAGTTAAAAATCAGGGCCCAGTTGTTCAAAGCGTTCGTTAACTGTTTTAGTGGATTCAACAGACAATATTCTGACATTTTTTGCTGAAAAAAATGTGAGTAGCTTTTGCACTGCAAAAGCTACTCACATTTTTTCAGCAAAAAATTTCAGCATATTTGCGTATCACTCGATGTAAATTTTAACGAATCGTTAACTAACGACGTCGTTAGCTTTGAACAACTGGGCCCTGCATTTTTCTCTGAAGCTGTCTGTTCATAATAGGTTACGCTGACTAAGGCAACATTGCGTTTTATGTAGCTCAAACAGGATTCGTGTTTATTTTAGGAACACTTGGTATAATGCCCATGCAAGATCAAGCTTTCAGTACGAAAACACGTCTATTCAAATATATAGAAAATTGTACCACCAAAAATTGAAAGTTTTCCGATAAAAATTCTGATATTTTTCATATTTCTGCTTAAAACATAGATTGTGGGTACTCGTTAAAACCGCCTCGCTGAGGCGGTTCTAACTAGACCCACAATCTATGTTTTTAAGCAGAAATAAGGCAAATAATGTATACCCCTGTGAACTCCAGTTTTACTATATAAAAAAGGGGTTTAAGAGGGTCAAAATTATATAGGCATGTTTTCGTGATGTACACAGACCCATAATCAATTTCAGAGAAGTCAGTTATTATTATTGTTATTATTATTATTATTTAAAACCCTTTAAAATATTTTTCTCTGGAACCAAAGGGCCAATGGTCCTGGGCTTGGTATGCGCCACTGGGGACATTGTCCATATAGAGTTTTAAACATGATAACCTTTGGTTGACCTTGATCGTTTTATTGAAAGGTATTTTTTTTAACAGACTTCTATAAGTAAATATTTAAAAAAATCTTCATTTTCTTTAACTACAGGACCCAGGTCTTTGACATTTGGTAAGTTTTATCTTACAGACCTCTACCAAGATAGTTTGAATTATAGCCCTGGGGTCAACAATTACTCCGCCGAAAGGGTCACTTGTTTGACATACTCATATAGGGAAAGCACGTCAAGTGTGTTCTCGATAGAAAGCACTGGACTAATCAAAGCCAAATTTCATATGGAGATTCCATGGATAGGAGTAACGAAAATTTTTGCCGCGTCTGGGTCACATGACAAAGACGGCCCCACATAAATATATGTAAAAACCTTTAGAAATCTTCTTCTCTGGAACCAAAGGGTCCACTGCCTTGGGGCTCGGTATGCATCGTTGGGGACATGGGAGGATTACCCAAAACCCCACGCACATTTTCAGACTATGTAGAACAAGTATGCATAGTTTCAACTCGTCGGTGAAAACCTCTAGGAGAGGTTGTGCCCACAAGCTCTCTATTCTAATAGTAATCGGACCTAAAAAGCACTAAGTCAAAAAAGTTGAAAAAGTTGCCGGATAAAAAAATAATGGAAGGATGACCCCAAAAGCACACGCACATCTTCAGACCATGGAAAAGTTTCAGAAAGATCGGTATAAAACTGTAAGAGGAGTTGCGCCCACAAGCTACCCATCTCATTGTGTCTGCGGATGGATGAACAAACCCGTATTAATAGTCCCCTTCGACTTTCGTCGGGGGACAAAAATGATAACCTTGGATTGAAATTTACCTTTTTCATGGAAGGGTCAATTTCATTTTGCATAGACTATTATAGGCAAAACTTTTAAAATCTTCTTGTCTTAAACTAGAAAGCCGATGCCCAACCAAGATTGTTCAAATTATAGCCATGGGACAGAAAATAACTCCACGCTAGGAGCTACTTGTACATAAATTCATATAGAGAAAAATCTTTGAAAATTTTCTTGTTGGAAACTAGAAGGCCCAGGCATTTGATATGTGGCTTCATCTAGTGAATCTTTATCAAGATTGTTCAGATCATAGTCCTGGGGTAAAATACGACCCCACACTAGGAGTCAACTGTTGGTATGTCACTTAATAAAAGCTATATTTTATGTGGTTTCTATTTTGTCAAATGTATTAAAGCTAAATTCCATACCAATTTACTGCAGAATACAGAGACCAAACGTTTTTCAAACTGTGCCGGCTACCATCACCCATATGTTTCATTCTTTAAAAATGTCACCATAAGCTTGATCTCAGAACAAATAGTCTCAGGTGAGCTACATTTTACGGGCCTTTTACACAAGTTATTGTATTTAATGTTAACAATTAAGACCCTGATTTTGAATTCTAGGAAATGTTGGATAATAAAAAATCTTCAACTCTTTTCATATTATTAGTACCGTCTTAACCTTTACCCTGCTGCAGGCGACTATGTGAGCCCAGGAGGGGTCTGCCAACTTTAAAGCCTGTCAAACTTACTATACACCACATGCAACCATTCAAAGCAAGTGTTCTTATACAGGAGTGAACCAACTTTCATACAAACACGCCATTTTTCATTAGATAGTCGGGTGCTGGATTTTACCCACACTAATAAAGACCGAGAATACCGAATTTGTAGCTGCCATTAAATTCAGCTCTCAGTTCAACAGATTGATCTCGATTTTCTGGAGAAAAAGCTCATAACACCTAAACCATTTCCAGTGAGGAAGAAGTAGGAATAACAGTAGAACCAATGTATGTCACTCGTTTCATTCGCAATAGTACACAGTAGGCGCTGGTCTCTTGTAATTCGTTTTAAGTGTCTTAAACGGTTCCCGGTTTACACGTGACTACCACGTGACTTTCTAGTCACGTAACCATCCTTTTGCCGGTAAAATGGTCATCTACAATCGGTACATTATATGTGACAATTCCATGTAAATCGTGGCAAAATTAAGGGAGTAATGACTTCTCGAGTAGGGGTACCCCCTCTTACAGGCCTGTTTCATTATTAACCTAGCACGCTAAGGGTTAACGGAACTCTGTTTTCTCAATAACTGTATACATTAAAAATCCTAAAGAACCGGAAAACGCAACAGCTTGCTGTTGAAAATAAAATTTAAAATTAAAAGAAGTCCACAGCAAACTACATTCTTCCTTTTCATACACAGTAAGTACGAAAAACTAAAATGAATTACACATGATATGCCTGTTACCTTTCTCCGCCAACAAAATCAGAGCTACGCATGCCGACAAATTAGTTACTTAAAAGAGACATTGGCTCCGATTACATAAAAATCAATATGAGGACATCTCTTTCCCTCGACCCATTCTGTACACCGTCACACCTTAGGACAAAATTTGGACA
Source organism: Anodontia alba (assembly GCA_964016985.1). Classification (NCBI taxonomy): domain Eukaryota; kingdom Metazoa; phylum Mollusca; class Bivalvia; order Lucinida; family Lucinidae; genus Anodontia; species Anodontia alba. Next base: position 34,546,808 of record OZ024829.1, read on the forward strand.
CTCTGAAAACGCTTGAAAACTGAAACCACTTTCCGTTGAAAACGAAAACATACAAATGACAAAATGAGCGTTTTAGCTACACACATTTAGTCTGCTTAGGATTTCTAAACGCATCACTGGAACATCACAGAAAAACATGCAAATTGACTCCTGAACATTATCCGTATTCAGCCTTTAGTGGAAAAGGATAAAGTTTAAGGGGCGGTTACTCTGTCTAAATTGTTTTTCCCTTTTTGAAAAGTGAATCTTCTTTAAACGGAAAGCATTTTTTAGTTTTCAGATAAGACTGTGCACATGAAAGCAACTAGGAAGTAACAAACGTTGACTGCCTTCGCTTTTAGGGTCAGTTGTTTACATCGTATACAAATGCCAAAAAATCTTTAAGGTAGTGAGTATCATTGACCAATGAAATTCAACCACACGGCTGCACAAAATCAAGGTAATGGTTATTTATAGCCACGCTACTCTTTTCACTAGGACGTCAGAGGGTTATCTGTAAACTTGGACTCGGGCAAAATTTTGGATAACGGAATATTCGGAGGTACATTGACACATGATGCTGTGGATCTCGGAGGGACTGTTGCTGGATTTCGGAGGCACTGAAAATTGACGGAGTGACTTCTGTCTAAAAAAGCAATATAAATTAAAACATGCTTGCACAATATCGTGCTAAGCCTGTGTGCAAATACTAGTATCTCTTTTTGTAGCAATTTTAATAGGGTTTGAAGGAGAGTTTAATGTAATAATATTACTAGAACTAATGCCATTACGTTTAAGAACTTGTATGCAATAAACCAGCTTTTCGCTGCAAAAATGATGTTCTGTATGTGAAACGTGATACCTAAGCTTCGATTGAAATGTTGATTTTGGAAACTCGTAAGAACCGCCGCGCCGATGTGGTGCCAACGAGTGCCGTCAGAACAGAAATAATAAACGTAACGTTACCACTGTAAATCTACATGTATGATATATCAATTATTTATAGCAATATCCCAACTCGGCACAATATTCACCAATATCAGTACAAAAACTTTATAATAAAGTTAGCAACAGGTGCTTATTCGTCCATCGGGCTGACATTTGTATATCTAATTATAAGAATCCATCTATTTTCTTATACTGAGTCGTTCATATTTGACCATTACCTGTGTTAGGTGGGTCGCTTAATTTAGAATTTAGCAACAACAACAACAACAGTAATAATAATAATAATAATAATAATAATAATAATAATAATAAAAATAATCACACGATGAGCTCTTTAAAAATGTTTACAATCTGTTAAGAAGCATACCTCTGAGTCCCAGTCTATACCATACGGGCTTTCAACTCCTCTGTTGTCTACAAATCTTTACGGACAGTGCGCTTATCTAGGTTTTTAAGCAGCAGCCAGAAACATTACACATTCCCCTGTAATCTCATTTTCCTAATATAAGTGAGATTTGCAAGGGGTCTTCACCGCATAAATTTGCTAGCGTGATATAATAATTATATGAGTTGTATCGAGGAGACCTTTGTCATTTCTATTTGCTATCAATAGAAAACATTGCAGATTTTTTAACGTGTTCTTCCATACGCGCTGTGTGTGTGCGCGCGCGCTTGTGTGTGTGTGTGTGTGGTGGTCGGGGATGGGGGTGACAAATTTATTCAAAATCAAGCAGATGGGGCGGGGGGGGGAGTTGGCGAACGTAGCCCCCATTGTAGACAATTTAAAAAATCAAGCAGATTTTAAGCGAAAACACAGGTTACACCCCCTAATGTTTGCCTCTAAATCGACATTTTCTGAGCATTTGCACGCCTCCATACGGTCACACCATCCCCATTTCAAAACCCACGGGCCTTGGTTTTTAAGCCTAAATTAAATGTAAGTGAAAAATCCATGGAATGTCTGAACGACCAAACGACGAAACGAGACCTGTACCCCTTTCGGGCCAATTATTTTAAAAATCATGCAGGTTTGGCCTTAAAATCACTTTACATTTCTTAATTTTGCATCCCCCATCGGCATTTGTTGGCATCTGTGTCCCCTTTAAGAACAGCCAAGAATTCACACACCCGCCCCTTTCATTTCAAAAGTCTGTGTATAGGCCTGGAAACTCACCAAAGGCACAAAACGTTGTGATGAACAAATATGAAAACACGCAGAATGAAATTTTCATGTCTTAAAAAAATACAAACTTTTCAGAAAGAAAACTGTTAATTTTCGGATTATTTTTTTTTTTTTTTTTTTTTTTTTTTTTTTTTCATCGAGGCGGTTCTAACGATAACCCGCAACCTATGTTTTAGAGCAGAAACGACGTGGTTCTTAAGAGTACCTTAATACATATTTTAGAGCAGAAACAAGAAAGAAAAAAAAAAAAAGATTTATAGACCTGCAATCCCCACTATTTCTACGTGAAGTCGTGTTTGTTACCGGGGTTTTCATCACGAAGGCTGGTTACCTTGATTTTTTTTCTTGATAAGTCTGTGGCACATTATTTCATTTATTCTTTGCCAGTCAGCATAAACGCTTTGTTCGCTTGCTACATGCCACTCCTGACGATTCAGGTATTCGTCTTCAACATATAAAACCAGGCAAGATCACGTTTCAGATAAGATGTAGCCGTTTTAAGAACACAAAATTTCCTTTCCTCCGATATCCCGTTAACCAATATAAATCTGTCCCCCGACATCCCTGCATCATACCTCCGACATCCTGTTACCAATAAATATGACAACAACCCTAAAGAATTCTAAAACATCTTCAACTTTAGTAATTTTTTCACATCTGCTATTTCTTGTATAATTTATAGAAATGTTCTAGATTATACAGACATACATACTCAATAAAAAAGCTTTACAGGATAAAAGCTATAAACCATTGAATATGGAAATTGGGTGAAAAACAATGAAATTTCCTTTTCAAACGTGATATTGAATAAATTGGAGGATACTTCAAATTTCCTTTTCAAACGTGATATTGAATAAATAGGAGGATACTTTATATTGAAATTCCATTTTCATATATTAAACTATTCAACTGAGAAAATGTAGGTTACGTTCTTATCCTCCAGAAGCACTTTTTTGATCAATAAAAGAGGATAAGTGCATACACTCTCGCTGGATGACATCATTTGTTTACCTCCGAAATCTCGCAACCTCCGATATCCCGATATCGGGTTTCCCTGGGTGGTAAAGGCTTACTTGAAATTTAATTTTGGGTAATATTGTTTGGTACTTGATGCTCTATCTTTGGTCGGGCCCACCGGAGTCTATCTGTTGGTTTTCTTTTGCTCCAGCATTTCAGTTGTTTCATGCTATCGAGTCCTTGTCGTTGTTGCATCTCTGTAATTAGTTGATTTTTTGTGTTCTCGGAGATGTAGCACTGATGAGTTAGGAAGCCTTCATGCAGACTGAACAAATTATATGTCTAAACCGCGGCAGAAGTAAGGGCGAGGATTGTGGCCACGCAAATTCGATTTAAGCCGCCCAGTGAAATACTTTACACTGACCGTTCCAAGGCGGTTCTTCTGTCATGGTTTATTTTTGTTATAGTTCGTCTTTGAATGTGTGTGTCGCTTACATATTTTTGTTTTGGATAGCCATTTGGCCACTTTGTGGGAAGGTAACTGTCCGTTTGGCTTTCCGCTAGTGATGTTTCCATTAGGGTCTAGTTATTTCGTGTGTGTGTGTCTTTCCCTTTGATGTCTCTGATGGGAGGTGTGGGATAATTGTATCGGTTCCTGATCGTTTCCTTCCCTTCTATTTTGCTCTTAATATCCCTCTCTCTCTGGTCCCTCTCTTTCTGTCTCTCAGTGTCAATATGTGGGTGTGGGTCTATGACTTAGGAACGCTATTATCATTACGAAAACATGCCTATTCAAATATACTGACGAGGCGGTTCTAATGAGTACCCACAATCTATGTTTTTGAGCAGAAATAAGAAAAATAATGTATACCCATATAAACCCCAGTTTTACTATATAAAAGTGGGGTTTAAGGGGGTTAAATTATATAGGCATGTTTTCGTGATGGTTAATATAAGAAAAATATCCAGAGTGTAATGTTGAAAATACAGCTACTACATTATTATTCTTTCCTACAAATAATTACCCTCCTGTAGTTTAGCAAATGTGTGCTGCAGTCCGCAAATATTTGTTGAATTCTGAACCCAAAGTAAATGCATTTAATTCCAATGCCTTTGGCAACCCATGTGCGTTTCGTTAGATTTTTACGGATAGACATGATTCAATAATGCACTCAGTGTCTGTGTATTCAGTTGTTCGAACAACAATAGTCCTGTTATTATGAAGTCAGTATTTTTGTAAACCGTATTTACTCTTAGCATTCGGACAGAGAGGACTGCGGATACAGTATTGACAGATCAGATGTTCTTTGGCGCCTGATCTGAGTCATAATTGTTCGACATTCAACCAGTAGGTTTTAGAAACATTAACGGGTATGAAACTTGATATAGTGAAGATAGCCAGTAAATACCACAAACACAAAGCACTCCAAGGCACCAAACGAAGGAGAGATGAGCAACAAATAATGACAAAACAAACGCCACATATGAAACCACAGACGCACAAATAAAGAAGTACTTCAATATGGGAACCGCTTTGGAACGGTTCAAAAACTTATTGAAATGTTGAAGCAAAGCATGGCAAGGAATTATGGTGCCACAATATTTATGGTAAAGGTAGTTAACTTTATTTATCTTTGCTTTAGTTCGTTGGCTGATACTCAGTCATGCTGGAACAATGTGGATTGCGTGCTTTGCTCAATGTCACTACGTGTCACTAATCTGTAAAACTCATCTTTGAATTGTTCATTGCTTTTTTGGCGAAAAATACATTAAACTTTTTATTATCATTCCTGTTTACAAAAATAAATGCCATGGAACGAAGCCATACACGTTGTTATGCGTTTGACCAATTGGCAGTGTGAGTCTAATAACATTGGTTTCACTATATTGTTTTCATTATTGGCTCTGCATCAAATAATTATTTTAACTTCCGTACTGAAGCTGATAATTTAAGCCGGAAATGAGAACTAATGAAAAGTTAAACACACTCTCATCAACATTGTAGTCATTATTTAAGCTGAATGGATACACACAGCAGATTTTTCCACCATTTTAAACAAGGGAAACAACATTTGTGACATCCTGTCTGCTTTGCTGCACCTTTTCCTACACACCATGGTCCACCGAAAAGGGGCATATTCTAAAAGGAAATAATGAAATCCCAATGGAAGCATATGGTATTATGTAGGCAAATCGTATTTCAGTAGGGAGGTAAAATAATTTTGACAGTTGCCGTCCTTGTGTACCTATTGCCGAAACAGTATTGGCCAATGCAGATATCCATGTGTGAATTCAATCAAGATTAGTGGAATTTCTCTTTCATCTTTTAGTTACTGATTATGACATTGTTATGAAACACTTGCATAACTACAGGCAAGACACAAATGATCTGTATTAAGAAACAGTAGTTTTTACCTAATCAATTAAAATGTTGGTAAACATAGAACTGGATGGGAGTGAGATAGTGCTTTTAATTAACAATAGTCATAAATGTACATTCGGTCTTATTTATTTATGCCGCATTGATGTATTCTTCCTTTCAATTTTGGCGTTTGCTTCGAACCATAGCATTTAATACGTTGACACGTTTCGTCATTAGATGAAAAACGTTCCAGTATATCCGGCAAAGGGCGCGTAGCTTCGGCTACGTCTTATGCTTCTCTCCTGCAGTACGGGATAGCATATGTGTTACCTAGGGCAGTTTTCTTGGGCGGTGAACTAAATGATAATAACTTTTAGCAATTGTTTAAGTTTACTGTTTCTTTATGGTTGTGTGTTACGTTAGTTAACGTGGCATTAGTAAATTGTGTTATTGTAATTCGAATGGTCAACATAATTTTTTTTTTTTTATCACAAATTCGTTATGATATTTTAATAGCAGGTACTCATTATAAATTAACGCTGACAATAGGTAGTTGGTGTAGTGAGGTCCAATAATGTAGTAAATGTGTACTTTGAGAAATCGGAAAATTGGCAGTTATAGGGAAACGGCTGTTGTTGAGGGGTGACAGATGCCACCCGAATGGTATACAGACAAACTTTTGTCGGAGACGATTTTACTCTTTCAGCCCGGCAGACCTAAACACATATTTGTGCAAACAATGTAGATCCAGATGAGGCGGCTCGTGACGAGCCGTGTTACAGGAACTACACTCTGTTTGTCATTGTATTACTGATTTTTTGACTGAAACAGCCATTAGCTACAATGGCCGTATCCAAATTCAGAGATGGAAGAGCCATGTCAGAAACTCGGTTATGAAAGGGTAATGCTTGAATTTAAGGGTACTTAACGCCCCCCTTTAGTTCTTCTTCAATTATAGCTATATACAACTAGTCCATCTACGTAATGGTTTATTTAGTATGACTTTAACATGTATGTGTTCTCTGGAAAACTATAAAACTTTAAATCTTCTCTTACCTTTTTTTTTTTCATCTCAGAGTTTCTGAAATGTGCTCATTTATCTCTGAATCTGGTCAGAACCATTGTTCTCAATAGGGGTATGAGTCATAACTCAAAACAGAATGGTAAACAGTGTAGATCCTGATGAGATGGCTGATCATGAGCCATTTCATCAGGATCTACACTGTCTGCCATTCTGTTTTTTATTTTGGCTGAGATCCTTATTGAGAACAATCAGAATCTAGACTGTTTGCAAAATATGTGTTGTGGCCTGCAGAGCCTAAAAGGGTTAGTAAAAACTTTACATTCTACTTTCAAGCAAAATATGACCGTATAGCAAATTTCTAGAGACCACTGATTATTGAAACTGACTGAAGCATTTGTTATAAAGTGACATACTGTCCCAAGTGACATAACTTACATGAAAAGGGAAATTCATGGTGCTTTTTCTAACAAGATCTGAACTAATATACATTTGCAGAGAGACTGTTTATACGATCGTAAATTTGTGTTTTGGTCTCTTGATACAACACGGTCGATAGAGGGAACGGTAGATGTTATCTATTTTTATTTTATGACTGTCGAGGTAACCACTCTAGAAAGCATAACATAGTATAAAGACAATACAATCGATTGCTACTGTTAAAAATATAGACACAAAAAATAGCATTAATCATCACGAGAACATGCCTATATAATTTTGACCCCCTTAACCCCCACTTTTATATAGTAAAACTGGGGTTTACAGGGGTATACATTATGTTTCTTATTTCTGCTCAAAACATAGATTGTGGTTAGTCGTTACAAACGCCTCGTCAAGGCGGTTCTAACAAGAACTCACAATCTATGTTTTGATTTTTTATCTGAAAATTTTCATTTTTTAGTGTTACAATTTTAAGTATGTTTGAATAGGCATGTATTCGTAATGATGTATATATGTTATAGCTGCATCATACGCATACTGTTTTATCACTTCAACGAACATATGTGAAATTTTTACTTCTTTGCCGTAGCATTAGATAAATAAGCGTCAAAAAGACTTCCTTTGGAACAAAGAACACACTACGGATTAGAAAATGGGAGTCTCGGTTTTACTGAGACTTTTCATAAGCAGTAATAAAGTTTGCAACACTCATTGTTCAACCCAAACATATCAACAGTTTATTATTTCTCCATGAAAACATATGTTTCATTAGAAGTGTCTCTGACATACGTGCGTTTTGGATACGAAGTGTCTTCTTTGTGAATTATTTCAAATGCATACCCACAAACTATGTTTTTCATGAAGAGTTAGAAATACATCTATCTGTTTTATAGGGACATTGCACTGATATTCGTGAATACTATTTCGAGTTGGGATATCAAAGAAGGCAAGCTTGCGCTCGGCCTTTGATATCCCAGCGCGAGGCGATATTCACCAGTATCATTGCCTAATAAACCTTTCAAAATATAACTACGCAGGAACTTTTATTATCACAAAATACTTAAGGGAAAAACCGGCAGAACCCCTTCTTAGATGAAAGGATAAAACTGGTTATTAGCTCATAGCAGTTACAAGATTTCACAGACCGTTTGTAAAATAAACACCAGATGCTGGCTAGAAACATTAAATCTCTTTTCTCTCATTTGATGTTAATATATGCCAAATGGCCTGATTCAGCTGTCTATTTTTTACCTTACAGCTACTGCAGGAAGTCTATCCTACAGACTGGTACAAACACTTTCAGGATTCTGCAGTAAATTTACAGCTGAAGTTGATATTTATATAAAGAAAGTTTGTCCACAGAGCTCAGTGAAGAATGATCTGTGTAAATGATTTGTAAAATGGTCCCCCTGCGAGCATTTTTTCACAATTCCGTCTTGATCTTATAAGTAAAGTACAGAGCCTGCACATATGCGTAAAACATTTTGGCGCGACGTCAGTGCAAAAGGACGTCGCCAAAAGCAAAGTCATATACCGGAAACATTCACAGGCATTCGAGTAAACGTACAACTCATTTCACAAAAACACAACATATCATTTCCAGTGTTTCGGCTGCTAGGGCTTTTTCATGGAAAAAACGTTTACCATACAGAGTCAGCACTGCTGCATTTGCACGTTTCTGGCATTAAAACATCCACTGTTGTTTACTCCAGCGTTGCTACGGAAGAGGTACTAATTACCTATTCGCAGCTGCACTCCAGTACCTTGCTTATCAGTTTCCTACCTCTTGTTACCTGTGTAAAATGGCACAAAAGAAGTTTAGTAGAGCTGTTTAAAATAATTATATGCTAAATCACTGCAAAGTTGAATATAATGTGTTGTTAAAATTCAAAATATCTTAATCAAAGAAATTATCTCAGACATGCAATAGATTTTTTACTGTGATGCAAGATCTAAAGGTAATTTTAAAATATTTAGATTTGTTTTTTTTTTTTTTGTTTTTTTTTTTTTTGTTTTTTTTTTTTTTTTTTTTTTGTTGTTGTTTTTTTTTTTTTGTTTTTTTTTTTTTTTTTGTTTTTTTTTTTTTTTTTTTTTTTGTTTGTTTGTTTTGTTTTTTTAATATGGATATGTACTCGCATTTCACAATAACCAGAGATTTTTGTTGTTGTTTTTGTTATTGTTGTGGTTTGTTTTCTTTTGTTTGGTTTCTTTTATAGTCCAACCGTATTTAAATTTGCAATATCATTATTTACGCTTTACATTTATAAATATTGCATTGTTTTCTCTGCAAATCATGAATGCACACAATATTTGGGATGACAGCACGTTTTCTTTATAGCTGTGGATAGAGATCTTCTGTTTGGCATTAACTTCCTAAACCACCAACTGTTTCTTTGTATTATACAATCCGTAGTACATTACCGTTCATAAAACATACCTGTCAGGAAGGCTCTTTATGGCTGACCGCCCGACGATGGATATGCTATGATCTTTCTTATGATAGCGATAATTAGTTTCACTCACCATCATTATTCCACAGTCTAATGGGTTTAAAGTATGATGAACGCAGCAGAGAGATGTTCAAGAACTTTTATATGGTTGTACTTTCCTGAATATCTCTCTCGCGAGTAATTCATTAACCTCGTAAAGATCAATGAATTTAGGCTTAAACAAAGCAAAACCCTTAGGGTATAGTGCCCAGGTGCATCACCTCTAGGACTTTCACAGAAATCCGGTCGAAACGGCGCATTTATTTTAGATTATAGAAGTAAAGTCTGCAATCTTGCAATAAAATAGAATTCAAATGTTTTACATGCATAAGAAAAAAAATAATTTGTTTTATGTCAACACTAAGAAACTTTGGACCAGCGTAAGAAAATGTAAACCAATGTAAGAAATTTTATACCAACGTAAGTACGTTTACATTTAGACCCATGTAAGATCGTCTGACTCGAGTGTTAATTTCATTAAATTCTGTGTCGCAGTGTTTGTTAAATGTTGCACAACCAATATAGAATTATTTTTCATTAATCAGGCTGATTCCAGACGAATGTAGTTCTATAGTTTTCACTTTTGAAATACTCCCTGGGAAAATTCATCCAGACGGCATGTTTGTGACACGTTTTATTTCTTCCTGTGATGTGTTTGATAATTAATGCAAACTGTCTCCGGAAATAGTTAGAATGATACGCCCCTTTTTTTTTGAAACACACACAAACACACACACACACACACACACACACACACACACACATACACACACACACACACAATAAAATTATTTTATTGTGGTTTTCTTTTCAACATCTTTATCCAGCATATAAAGCCTACAAAGGCGGTCATTTCAAACGTCTGATAATGACCTTGCTGCAGAGCTACTGATAAACTGAAAGACTTACCTTGTTCAGACACTTTTGATGAATTGTCCATCGCATTCGATGATAACATTTTAACGTCTTGACAACGGCGATTCCCTTGCTAAGCAACCGGGTTTATTGATCAAATTTGAGGGCTAGGAAATTATTCCGGTCAGAATAGGTCCCTTTTCAGAAGGGTGCAGGAAAGCAAACACAATATGGTGAAATATGTACCAAAGTCCCCGTTACCCCTTCGGTAAATACAGATTTGATCGGTTAAACAAGTAATCGGGTTTTAAACGGAACATTCATTATGCTCGATAAGTATTGTTGCCTACCAGTAAAAAAGAAATCAACAGAAAATATTTCTGAGCCACAAACAGGTTTGCAAAATTCCACGTTTAATATATATTTGTGTTAGCGTTTACGCGGTGAAAAGGTCTGCTTAATGCATTGTATGTCGCAACATAATATGTGCGAAAACATATATAGTGTCTTACATAATTCATGCTTTCGAGTCAGACTTCTCCATTAAATCGCATCTTGCACACTTAAAACTGTGAAATGATGCTTTGATTTGTTGGTACATTTATAGCTTCATATAGTGCCAAAAAGAAGATTAGATGTCCACTGCCAACACAATATTCAGTCATTTGTCTAGGCACTATAGAAACGAACGAGGCGGAATATTTCCTATTTATTATTTGAGCCGCGGCACAGAATATATGCTACAAAGTAATATGGAAAAAGCGAATGTCTAGAGCTAACAACACCAGGACACAACCAGGGTGTCTGACCGGGACATTCCCTGCTCTTATAGTCAATGTTAAGTTTCTTTTAATTTGAAATGAAACAAGCTCAGGCTCATGTGAACTTTTAGGATTCATATGCAATATTTAGGTTTTCTCGTGGTCCTTTTTATTTCTTGTTTGGCGTCCCTGTCCTCTGTCTGAACTTAGACTCTACTTTCAATTATCACGTACAGGATGGCTTGTAAATTTTATGCACGAGTGTACAACTAGACTCATGAATAATGAGGATGCATAAAACTTGGCATTATCGTGGAATCAGTTGAATGCATCTTCGAAGCATATTAATTGCATCCTTTTAATGTTATAAATCATGCCGTTTGTGACAGGCTTTTTCTGCCTATTTTTTACAACCACTTCATGCATTGCTGTTCTGTCTTTGAGATATCAAGGAAGTAGCGGCCATATTCATGTTACACTTGTATCAGAGTCCTAAGTGTCGGATTTGAGACAGGACACAGTAACCAGTCTTCTATGGGTCTGGGATGGGCTGCGGTTTGTGATTGTGGCACTCCCTGGACTTTCTCTTATCTTTTTTTCCAATTACCGTATTTGAGCCGGGACATAGCATTTCATCCAAGATTGCATGTGCGCACAAAAGACGTTGATCAGTCTTCGCTGTCCGCCTGAGGACGCTTTCGATCCTTGGCTACCCACCAAGTACTCTACGAACCTATTCAAATATACTGAAAATTTTACCACCAAAAATATTTTTCAAATAAAAGATTCTGATATTTTTCATATTTCGGCTCAAAACATAAATTGTGGATACTCGTTAGAACCGCCTCGGTGAGGCGGTTCTAACGAGTACCCACAATAAATGTTTTTAGAGCAGAAATAAGAAAAATAATGTATACTACTTTAAACCCCAGTTATACTATATAAAAGTGGGGTTTTAGGGGGTCAAAATTATATAGGCATGTTTTCGTGATGATTGTGCGAAATGCGGAGGCTGATCATGAGTCTTTGCAGAGAGCACATGCTGTCTTGCAGGAAATGTAGTGCCCGACTCATTTATCTTTAGCATTGAGGGACACAGTCCGCAGGGAACAGTGTAGACATAGAAACGCTCCCAAAGAAGGTGCTGTCTGATCAGGCTCTACACTAGTTGTCACTCATCGGGCAGGTTTTTAGATACATCAACAGAGATTAAAATTGATATATCCACATTTAGACAGGTATGGTAAAGGAGTAACCCATTTATGCCTAGCGCCTCATAAATGGGGCATTGGCAAACAGTTAAGACCCAGATCAGACGCTAAAAACACGAGGCGTCTGATCAGGGTCTACACTGTGTGCGTTATCCACGTGACCTTCTATAATAAATGACGAAAACACGCCTATTCAAATATATAGAAAATTTCACCTCCAAAAACTGATTTTTTTTAGATAAGAAAACTCCGATATTTTTCATATTTCTGCTCAAAATATAGATTGTGGGTACTCGTTAGAATCACCTTGTTAACCGTGGTGAGGTATTTTCAAATACATTGATATTTTTGCTGCAAAAATGTGAGTGGCTGTTTTTGAGCAGAAATAAGAAAAATAATGTATACCCCTGTAAACCCCTGTTTTATTCTATAAAAGTGGGGTTTAAGGGGGTCAAAATTATATAGGCATGTTTTCGTGCTGTTTGGCCCTGTTCTTCTAAAATATACAACAAGCCGGTTTTTACTACCTTTGGATGTGTGTACAATTGCAATTAAGTGGCGAACAGAGTAGATCCTGACCAGACGTCGCATTCTGTAGCCTCTAATCTGTCTACGCTCTTTGCCCAGGCATGTCTATCCGAATATGATAATTTGATCAAATCGTACCCCTCAGAACACTTTGACACTAAAATTATATAGGCATGTTTTCGTGCTGTTTGGCCCTGTTCTTCTAAAATATCGATAAACCCATTTTTACTACCTGTGGATGTGTTTACAATTGCAATTAAGTGGCGAACAGAGTAGATCCTAACCAGACGTTACGTTCTTAGCCTCTGATCTGTCTACGCTCTTTGCCCAGGCATGTCTATCCGAATATGATAATTTGATCTAATCGTACCCCTCAGAACATTTTGACACCAAAATTATATTGGCATGTTTTCGTGCTGTTTGGCACTGTTCTTCTAAAATATCAACTAACCCGTTTTTACTACATGGGTTTACAATTGCAATTTTGTGGCGAACAGAGTAGATCCTGACCAGACGTCACGTTTTTAGCTTCTGAACTGTCTACGCTCTTTGCCCAGGCATGCCTATCCTAATACGATAATTTTATCAAATCGTACCCCTTAGAACACTTTAACACCCTATTCAATAAATCTGGATGCTGCTTATAGCTTCATATATATGACGGCAAAGACCATTAGAACAATGAATACACTATACAGTTTGTGTGATTAGGTTCATGACACAAACGTATCGGCCCGTAAACGTAATCAGTATTTCACTATACTTGTAGAACGGAAGCTTTATTATCTAACTTCCGATATGTATTACCATATAAATAAGATTTATAGTGCGGTTTCCGCCGTTTTCTTGTTAGCACTCAAATCAGATGCGTCAAAAAGGAGAGCCAATGATGTAAATACATAACAGTTGCTGTTACAATAATCGTAGGTATATGTACAACTATTTCAGCGGGTGATGCCAGCAAGGTCATCTGGAGTACGAGTATGAAAATCAAGATGTAAATCACCAAGAGATTTCATCTATCAATTAGTACCTAATTAACAGTTCATTACCATAAAAGATATGGTTCGCATGCCGTTCGTTAACAGTTAATCTCGGAAAAGATAAGATTGCTTACGAACACAAAGACAAACATACAACAAATAATAACATGAAGATCAAGACCAGTATGTTTATTCGCATCGTTTGGTCATAGGTGAAGTGCTTTGGACATTTTGACCCTTCTGCAGAATCTAAGGAATTCTCAGTAGTCTAGTGATGTTGGTGGCTAACGAGAATTAGACTGCGACGGGTTTTCGTAGGGCTCGTTAATGGAGTTGCGTGTTTTTATCATGGCCTTTCCAATGTCAATTAATATTTTTATATGTTTGGACTGCTGAAACAGAACTTCTCCGGACTTAACCTGCCTAAGGGTATGTTCAAACCTCAAACGCAGATATATATGTACATGCTCAGTAGAGTCATGAGCCTATGATTGTGATTTATGAAAGCTACAAAGTGGAAGATTCTTCTAGGCTAAGTAGGTATTATCAAACGAAACCATGCATAAGAGCAAAGTCCAATGAGCACAATCAGTTCACATAGTCTGGAAGATAATTTTTGTTGCAACAATGCTTGTTTGTTCTCAGGCTGGCAAAAAAATGACAATAGGTAATGGATGCTCTGTCAATGGAAAGGGGTTTACTTCAAAAGGAAATAATTCGTTCCCTTTGCGAGCAAATTCTTTCCTTTTAGAATAAGCCCCTTTTTAATAGGTACTTGGTGTGCAGAAAAGTAAACAATAACTCATCACGAAAACACGCCTATATAGTTTTGACCCCCTTAAAACCCACTTATATATAGTAACACTGGGATTTACAGGGGTATACATTAGCTCGAAAACATAAATTGTGGATACTATGAAGTGTGGTTCTAACAAGTGCCCACACTCTAAGTTTAGAGCAGAAATATGAAAACTACCAGAATTTTTCATCTGAATGTTTTCATGTTTTGATGGTAAAATTCTCAATATATTGTTGCGTGTTTTCGTAATGTTGTAAAACGAGACAGAAAATTTTCCAAGCTCATCCAGCGCCTTAAATTAAATATCATGCCGTCGTTCTGTCCAATTAGTGCTAAAATGTACTCTTAAACGTTCCAAAGTTGAAGCTATGCATTATCTCTGTCAAAGCCAGTATTCACCCATTTGTGCTGAGCGGAATCTTTTACCGTTACCTTTTGGACCGATCCATTTCTTTTATAAGGGGGTCTGGCTATTTTTTTTTATCATATTGTGTGTTTTAATCTTTGTTTATGATCGCAAAGTATAAGTGCTGGTACCTAAGTCATAAACCCTTACCGCGCCATTCATAAATGTTGCAGTCAACACCCTCTAATATTTCTTTTTATTTATCAGAGAAAATAGGTTTCATATTCATATGACTCGTCTGTGAAATACGAAGTCCGATCGTCTCTGAAAAAAAACAACAAAAAAAACAACATATTTTGGGTTGCTATATACTATGTTGTGATCGATTTTAAGGGTTTCTATCGTGTGCTTCCTATGATGAATTAGCAAACAATATATAAGCACTGTAAACCCATATCAGACACCACTTCAACAGGTTTAGAGTCAACCAAGTAGACATAGCTAGAAATACTTTGAATAAGCTTACAATATGCATACTAAGATGGCGAGGGTTGTGGCCACGTAAAATCAATTTAAGCCACCCAGTAATATTTTACTGACCGCTCAAACGCAGTGCTTCTGCTGTGGTTTACTATTTCTTTGCATATATGTCCTGGTGAAGTTTTTAATCTGGATAACCGTTTGGCCAATTTTGGGGAAAGACACTGTCCATTTGGCGTTCTGCTTGTAGTGTTTTGATTGTGCTGTCGTTGCTTTCAGTACGTCCTTCTTTCCCTTTGGTGTCTTGGACGGAAAGTGTTAGATAATTGTATCGATTCCTGACAATTGCCTTCCTTTTTATTTTCATTTGTATGACAGACGATGTTAGGACAAAAAAATCTATACATGAAGCCACCCAGGAAATACCACACTCATGAAGCCTGCCTTCCTGAAGCACAGCAACAAGACAGGATTAGGAATAAACATATGACAAA
The DNA here is from genome assembly GCA_964016985.1 of Anodontia alba. NCBI lineage: Eukaryota > Metazoa > Mollusca > Bivalvia > Lucinida > Lucinidae > Anodontia > Anodontia alba. Next base: position 34,562,645 of record OZ024829.1, read on the forward strand.
AAAAGTGCATCACGAAAACATGCCTATATAATTTTGACCCCCACAAACCCCACTTTTATATAGTAAAACTGGGGTTTACAGGGGTATACTTTATTTTTCATATTTCTGCTCAAAACATAGATTGTGGGTACTCGTTAGAACCGCCTCACCGAGGCGGTTCTAACGAGTACCCACAATCTATGTTTTGAGCAGAAATATGAAAAATAGCAGAGATCTTTTATCTGAAAATTTTTAGTTTTTGGAGGCGAAAATTTCTGCATATTTGAATAGGCATGTTTTCGTAATGGATTGTGTCTCCTTCTGAATATAGATATCAACTGTGACACGATTTGGAGCAAAACATGATTCAAAAGCCTGTATCTTTATCAGTTATGAACAGGATATTTCACTTCCGAAAACTACGTAACAATATAATTAGAGTTCCGATAGTGTTTAGATAAGCCGTTGCAGTGCGGCTGGTTAACCTCAATGCTGCATTTAACTCTCCAACATATATGGGCGATACCAATGCACTCTGTCCACATACCAACCATTCCCTTGAGATGCACTGTAGGATGCACACTCAAATACCCAGCCAATAGTGGGTTTACGTCTCTTCGCACTTAATTATAGCCTGTTCTTTTTGATCATTGAGTCTATTTGGGGATGTTTGAAAATGTTTGTGAGGTTTCGCTGAAACTAGCGTGTTTGTCCTAGATATCTTTGACATTTTAGCTATAGTTTCATGTGTGTATTCATTGGTCTTATGTGATATTTTTCTTTTAATATCAAATTCAGTGAAGGTAAAAGGAGGCGATTAAGGAGCACAGAAAACCCTTGATGTAAAGCAATACCATAAACCGGACATGGTAGTTAAATGTCACGATAGCATACTTAAATTTTCTTACTCTTTCCTATCGTCTATTTTATACTATATTTACAAGGAGTCCTTTTTTAAGATTTATTGTTAAACAATTCACTATGATTAGTATTTTGATTGTTTTGTTTGAGCAGAAAACAACATTTGAACGTTATGTAAGTAAACCCTTGTTACAACGACAACATTTGTTGTCATTAAAATGAGTGATGTTGTAAAGAATCATTAATGAGCAGAATGATATGTAAGAGAGGTCTTGGTTTAACCTTATTTCCTCATAGAACGCCTCACTGAGGCTATTCTAACAAATATTCTAAACATATGTTTCTTGAAGTATTAAATACAATATTCTTGCATACTTTCTGAATAACTGCCACCTCTTGAGCGACGGTCAAATTTCTGTATAACGAATGCTGTCGTTGTATCGAGTTTCGGTATAAAGAGGGCTGACGGTACTGTAAGTAGTATATCTAAAGATACGGCAGTGTAAAATCTAATTTGAATGTCATGATGAACACATTATTCTGATATCGTAACAAACATCTACTAATAACGTCATATTGGTAGTTCACGTACTGGTAATTAACGGATTTGTCATTAAGCTGTTGTTAAAATAAAGATGATTTGAACAACAGGACCCTGCATACAATTAAGAATCAGAAAATGTAACATTCGCATATTCATCGTAATCCTTAAGATAGAACCGTCTTTGATGTATGAAGAAAATTTTAGCTTTATTGCTATGGCTTTAAGCTTTCATATGCGCAACATGTTCATAGTCCCTGTTTGTTTTTATGATATTCTTCGACTTTTTATCTTATTTATGAATTAACTGGGTGTTTTGTTTTTCATGGCATAACGTTAATACATTTATGAAAAATAAGTCCCGTCGCGAAAAAAAAACAAAAAAAAAAAAAAAACACTCTTCGGACTTTCCGTCGAATCAATATTTCAGTGCGCATGCACGTGCCCCTGGCAAGACCACGCGTCTAGTTCTTTGGCTGAAATTTTCCTTGACCTACCGCTAACTTGAGCAAACAACAGTGAATTAATTTGATTTACACTTTTTTCTGTGATATTTCAGGGATTAAATTAGTTACCCGTTCTGCGAACAGAACATTTTATTATTATTTTTTTTTTTTTTTTTTTTTTTTTTTTTTTTTTTGTCGCACCTGCTTGTAGCAGGGTGCGATATAGGCGTCCGCTTTTCCGTCCGTCCGTCCGTCTGTCTGTCAACATTTATGTCGACATTCGACATTTATGTCAAAGTTAGTATTCTAACCAAGAACAACCATCAAACCTTGCATGAAACATCTCCCTGACTTCCTGACTTTGCGACATAGGCGTCCGCTTTTCTGTTCGTCTGTCCGTTCGTCCGTCCGTCTGTCAACATTTATGTTGAAGTTCGACATTAATGTCAAAGTTAGTATTCTAATCAACTACAAGACTAAACAACCATCAAACCTTGCAAGAAACATCTCCCTGACCTCCTGACTTTGCGACATAGTTGCACGATTTTCCATTCGTCTGTCCGTTCGTCCGTCCGTCTGTCTGTTAACAGTTCTGTTATGTCGAAGTTCGACATTTATGTCAAAGTTAGTATTCTAATCAACTACAAGACTAAACAACCATCAAACCTTGCATGAAACATCTCCCTGACCTCCTGACTTTGAGACATAGGTGCCCGCTTTTCCATTCGTCTGTCCGTTTGTCTGTCCGTTCGTCCGTTCGTCCGTCCATCCGTCTGTCCATCTGTTAACAGTTCTGTTATGTCGAAGTTCGACATTTATGCCAAAGTTAGTATTCTAATCAACTACAAGACTAAAGAACCATCAAACCTTGCATGAAACATCTCCCTGACCTCCTGACTTTGAGACATAGTCCCCTCTTCCGTTTGTCCGTCCGTCCGTCTCAACATTTATCTCGAAGTTCGACATTTACGTCAAAGTTAGTATTCGAATCAACTACAATTCTACAACAACCATCATACCTTGCATGACACATCTCCCTGACCTCCTGACATTGACCCAGTGACCTTGACCTATATTTTGCGCTCCAGTGACTTTGACAGAATTTACGTTGACGTTCCAGATCTTCTCAACTATAAGGCGTACAACTACCAAACCTTGCATAGTGCTTCTCCTAGATGTACTGACTCAGCAAGTACCTTGACCCGGTGACCTTGACCTATAATTTGCGCTCCAGTGACTTTGACATATTTTGCGTCGACGTCCGATATCTCCTCAACTATAAGGCCTACAACCCAACCATCAAACCTTGCAAAGTGTTTCTTCTCAATGTACTAACTTGGCAGATACCTTGACCTGGTGACCTTGACCTATATTTTGGCTGCAGTGACTTTGACATAATTTACGTCAACGTTCCAGATCACCTCAAGTGTAAGACCTCTAGCCACCAAACCTTGCATAGTGCTTCTCCTAGATGTACTGACTCGGCAGGTATCTTGACCCGGTGACCTTGACCTATATTTTGCGCTCCAGTTCCTTTCACACATTTTACGTCGACGTTCAATATCTCCTCAATTATAAGGTCTACAACCACCAAACCTTGCATAGTGCTTCTCCTCAATGTACGGACTCCGCAGGTACCTTGACTGGGTGACATAGACCTATATTTCGTGACTTTTACATGTTTTACGTCGCCCTTCCATATGGCCTCAACTGTAAGGCCTTCAACCACCAAACCTTATATTGTGCTTCTTCTCGATGTACTGACTCGGCAGGTACCTTGACCTGATGACCTTGACCTATATTTTGCACTCCAGTGACTTTGACACATTTTACGTTGATGTTCGGTATCTCCTCAAATATAAGACCTACAACCACTAAACCTTGCATAGTGCTTCACCTCATTGCACTGGCTTGGCAGCTACCTTGACCCGGTGACCTTGACCTGTATTTAACAAATTTTACGTCGATGTTTGATAACTCCTCAACTATAAGGCCTACAACCAACATATCTTGCATAGTGCTTCTCCTTGATGTACTGAATTAGCAGGTACCTTGACACGTGACCTTGACCTATATTTCACGCTCCAGTGACTTTTACACATTTTACGTCGACGTTCCATTATCATACGTTAGTGAACTCGGTGAATGTCATACCTGATTTGTCTGATCATAGTATCGTAAAGTGTATAATACGATGTCAGTGCTGAAGATACAGCCATTAGAGGGAATGGCACTGGCCTGGAATATATGTGCCCAACTAGGCACTTTGTCTACATTTTTTCAACCCAGTTTTCCAACTAAGCACTGTTAAGAATGAAATAAACTTATTTAATAACCACGTTCTGATTGTGGCTCCTCTGACTTTTGCCCCAGCAGGTGCGACGACGCCTTTCGCGGAATTCTTGTTTACATATGAATCTAGATGATTTGGGACAAGTAAGATTGATTTAAACCCCTCCGACAGTTCTAAGGCGATGAGTCTGGTGTTGTTTGTTCTTTGTATGGCCTTGTGGCTGTCCCTGCGGGTGTTTCATGTTTTGTCCTATTCGTTGATTTTTTGTCATGTTGAGTGGATCCTGTTTGGCATTGTGTTCACTCCTGCACTCATACATACCCGCGCAGACTTGCCAGAACGTATACTATTCGCTCACGTAAGCGGTAGGCCGAGGGGAAACTTCAGCCGAAGAACTAGAAATGTGGCCTTCCTACGGCGCAGAGCATGCGCATTGAAAGATTGATTCGAGGAACAATCCGAAGAGCCTTTTTTTCGGGACGCGACCCGTATATTATAGGGGGCATGCGGATACATATCATTTAGGCGTGTTGCGCAACGCACGAAAATACCATACGCAATTTGCGGTCCAGTTCAGTGTGCGCAGTCTGATCTGAACATTCTCTGTTCGTAGACATACACTACAATATCCATTGATTCTGTAAGCGGGCAACGAAGGCCCATATCAGCCTGCGCATTTGCCTCCGTTGTCTGAAATAGGATAATGGCCCTTTTTGTGCCTTGTGCATCACTTGTTATCGTAATGGTCTCCAACGTGACGCTCTACAGGACAAGTTAACCTGAAATGTTTGTATCATAAGCAGTCGTCCGATGAGTGTACGTTTTTGCACGAACTATTCCAGAGAGCACCTTTACATAACAAGTTTTCATCAATGCATTATTCTGTTTCGTTCAAATATATTCATATTTGAAGTAATTTTATTGCAGTTATGTGCTTAGATACTCGACAGTGCAAATCCCTTTTGGATTACCGTGATAGATGAACTCGATTGCACTGTTGAATCATATTTAATAGCATGTTACAACTGTTTTACATTTGGTATCAGCCGAATCACGACAAAATCTGCCTTACGGTAAACTGCAAGATGCGCAGTGTACCTTATCTATATTTAGAACTCCTACTTTTATACACTTTCAGGGCAGGCAACAGTCAAATGTTTTCTGTTGCGCTTTCAAAAAAAGGTGTTTTCTAACAGAATACAATTTGCTTTCCTTGTGGGGCAAACTATGTTCCTTAAAACACTGACCCCTTTCAAACTGGGCTTTGTCCACATGTAGACAAACAGGAAATCAGAAAAGTTTTCTTCCGTTTAAAGATGGTGTACAATCTACTAAGTGTGTCCAGTCCTCCTAAAGCGATGAGTTGTCTCCCGTTTAAAAAATGACGATAAATTGGAAAAATCTACCAAGTGTATCCAGTACCGTTAACGCAATAGCTATTACCATACCACACTGCGCATGTCTCCGTTTGTCCTGGACATGCGCAGTTCATCAATTCCCAAATATAGATTTTATAGGTCGCATCAAGCGAAAATGTGCCTTTGAACTTTCGCAAAATATGTACATTCAGATAAACCTCCACATGCGCCAAGTATCATCAAAGCCTTTGCTCTCCGTTCATACATACTGTCGTATCCAGTGATTCTGTTCGCGGAAAGGCCTTGATCAGACTGTGCGGATGCATATGCTGATCTGGGTCTTTATTGTCTGCATATGCTTGGACACACGGCTTTGCATGGCGCGGCCTTCCTTTGTCATGACATGACAATTTCCAGGAAAATCTGCAGCTCTGTGCAAATTAATCGACTATGACGACCACATTGTAATCAAACACAAGCACGTTACTCTGTGCATATTAGTTGATGACGCATAGCAATCATCCTTTATACAACAATAAAATGTAATTCATCACCACTTTAAATCACATCATGCTATACAAGCAAACGAAATTAAATTAATTCCTTTGGGTCTAGTGCGAGATATACCGACAAGTAATTAATCACTCTATACTTGTTTGAATTGTCTGAGAGAAGCTGTTATACTGGGATTGAAGACAGGCCTGTACTGGGTTTTCTCTGGGGATTGAGAACTGCGAACTCGGCAAACCAGTGCAACGCAAAGCGTATTTTAGGATTCTTTGAAATGTGGAATGTATGCTTTAACACCAGGTCGTATATTCTACTTATGCGGAGACACAGTCCTGAGCAAATAATGAAGGCCAAGAGATCTGTGTGATACCCGCATGGTAGTTTTACACCTGCCTCCACAGTAGCTGTACTACTGACCGCTCTAAGGCGATGGCTTTAGTGGTGTCATTCTTTCTTAGACGTTGTGGCTGCCCGCTCCTTGGCTTTTTTTATGTTTTAGCCTTTTTGTTATCATTATAATGTTTCATGGGTCTTGGTTAACTCCCGACATTTCAGACAGTGAAATCGTACCCCAGATCTAGGAAACGCCATGTTTAGGCAGGATAGGATTGGGATATTGGGGATGGGGTTCTCGTACTTGTTAAAACGACATCGTTGCTTCTGACCAGAAACAGTTCCAGACCGACTGTGAGATAGTGTGGATCAAGATAGAATTAGTAGGTTCTAGAACCTTATACCGTCCTAAGGAAAATGGCACTTACAGTACAGATGTATTCAGCGATCCTTAGAAATGGTAAACCAAGAAAAAGTCGATATTTTGGTTCTGGGGGATTTGAACTTTCCAAAGTTGGAATGGGATAATGATGATGTCCCTTGCATCAAAACGGGATGTACCCACACCAAGTTGTATGATAGTTTCACTGAAACTATGTCAGATTTAAATCTCAGCCAGATGGTACGTGAGCTCACCAGACAAGGTAATATCTTGGACCAACCATACGTTAGTGAACTCGGTGAATGTCATACCTGATTTGTCTGATCATAGTATCGTAAAGTGTGTAATAGATACAAAGCTAGCTTTTACAAATAAAGCTCTCAAGAAGACATATCTCTACAGGAACGCATACTGGGAATCTCTTAGAACGTACATGAAGGACTTCTGTAACTCATTTGTATTAAATTACGCCGGTAAGTCAACTGAAACTCTCTGGCTCGAGTTTAAAGAAAAGCTCTAAACAAAAGTATCCTGAAGTACTTACCTTCCAAACTTATTGGACAGAAAAAAAAAACACTTGCCCTGGATACGCAGTCTATTAAGATAGAAATTAGAAAGAGAGATTAGTTGTAAACTAAATTTAATAGATTAAATGACCGCAAAGACAGAAGAGCATTCCTAAATAGCAAGCATGGATTTAAACAAAAAAATTAAGTACCTGGAGGACATTCTTTGATTAAATCAAGATACAGGTGATCAGCCTTTTTGCAGGAAGAGGCTATTTGGTTTTCTAAGGAGCTCACGTACAGATACCCAAGGCATAGATAGTTGTTCTGGGGAAAGGAGAGACAGTCTGTAGAGGTAATGTGAATCAGACTTATCTTCTGAATTCACAGTTTCAATCTCTTTTTTTTTTCCATCAGACTGATCTTGATCTTGCTAAATTATGCCACAGTAAACTCCTTAGTGGCACTGCCTCCATGAGAGACCTCCTACCTAAAAGCATTAGCTGCAAGTACTTGTCTATGCCTGACATTGGCATTTCTCCAGCAGGAGTAGCTAAACTCCTTACAAACCTGAATGTGTCCAAGGCAGCTGGTCCGGATTCTATCAGCCCTATAATCATGAAGGAACTCAACCAGGTTATTGCACCTGTGGTAACTTTAATCCAAACACCATTGGATAGTGGTGTCGTTCCTCCTGACTAGAAGAAGGCCCAAGTATGCTCTCTCTTCAAAAAATGTGATAAGACAAATCTGGCCAACTACCGACCGATATCCCTAACCTGTATACTGTGCAAAACAATAGGACATATAGTCGCTTCGAACTTGCGCAAACATTTAACTTAAATTTAAATCAAGACAACATTCTTTATGATCTTCAGCACGGTTTCCGCGAAAAAAGATCGTGTGAAACGCAACTTGTCCAGTTGGTGGAAGACCTCGCCAGAAACTTCAGGTAAACAAACAGACTTAATATTGTTCGATTTCAGCAAGGCCTTCGACAAGGTAAATCACCTCAAGCTTCTCTATAAACTTCAAGTGCATGGTGTTCAGGGCAAGACACTTGGGTGAACTGAATCCTTCTTAATAGGGAGAACACAGTGCGTTGTCCTGGATAATGAAACTTCTAATGAGCCTCTAGCCTCATTCGGGGTTCCACAAGGGTCAGTCCTGGGTCCGATACTTTTTTGTTATACATAAATAAACTGCCTGAAAGTATACATTCCCATGTCCGTCTATTTGCGGACGATACAGCGCTTTACATGGCAGATCAAGGACATGAAGATTTAGATGCTCTCCAGAATGACCTTAATAAACTCCAGAATTGGAAAAAAGGCATGAAATATTGAATTCAATCCGTCAAAGTGTCAGATATTGCACATATCCAGGTCTCGTAAGCCCATCAAGTACGCTTACACTATGCACGGACAGGTCCTTGACTCTGTAGACCCCGCTTGATATCTGGGCGTTGATATCTCATCAGACCTAAATTTTTAAACTCATATCAACCGCGTCACAGCTTATGCCTCCAAAAATCTGGGTTTTCTCAAAATAAATACAAAAAACGAAACATCCTGGTATACGCGAAGCAGCTTATAAAACCACTATCAGACCGCAGGTCAAATATGTGTCACCTGTTTGTTCTCCGTAGACTAAGGTAGAAATGGAACAAAGAAGGCCATCCGCCGGATTTCAAGCTCTTATTCACCTTATCAAAGTGTAACGGAACTCCAAATTCAACTAAACCTAAGAACGCTGAAATAGAGTGTAGGAGAGTGGATGCAAAGTCATATTTATGTATAAATAATGCATGGCCTGGTTGTCATACCTATTCCACCATACTTCAAACAACCCATTAGATCGACACGACACATTCGGCACCTCCTTGCATTACGAAAAATTCATACTACAGCCAGTTATTATAAATTCTCTTCCATTCCATCAGCCGTTGGTCATTGGACACAACTCCCAGCCCAGATAGTACAACTGCCCACTTTAGATAGTACAGAGTTGCAGTTCGGTCATATGACCATCACATTCCATAACACAGCAGAAACTGTTTTTATCCTGTTTTTATTTCATCTTAAACATGTTCTTTTAATCCTATCATCTGTTCTTCTCTTTTTCTTAAACTTTGTACCGTGACAGTAAGTCGTAATCTACCTGCACGTAATCCTCGCGGGGGGGGCGTGCAGTATGTAAAGAAAGAAAGAGGAAAGAAAAGAAAGAAAGGTCCTATCATTGTGATCATTTCGTTGGGGAAGAGGAATCTTTTTGCTTTGCTTGTCGTTAGTTTTTAATATGCATGTTATCTACAGTCGAACTTCAATGGCTCGAACATATTTGGGACCATAGAAAATTGTTCGAGATATGGGTGGTTCGAGCCACTGAGGTTTATTATGGTGCCAAGTCAGAGAGCGAATGGCGATAATTTAGGGATTATTTTTTCAATTTTCTATACAATAATTATATTTTGAGTGTACTCATTAGAATCGCCTCGATGAGGCGATTCTAATGAGTACACACAACATACAATTCCATGATAAAATAAGAAAAAAAAATCATTAAATATTTGTTTTCTTGAGCTATTGGAAGAATTTTGTAGGGACTGAAAAAAGAGTTCGAATCATCCACGGTAAATGAGCCATCCGTGTTCGAGCCATTGAGGTTATACTGTATTGTATTATGTTTGCTCTTCGTCTTAGTGTCATTGGGAGGCTTTGTTCTGTGTCTGTGGCTCTAGCTGAATATCTTCTCTACTACTATTTTTTCCCTCAAACATAATAGTGTTAGACAGTTTGAGATATATAAAATCTGGAAATGCTAAATCTATGCCACCACATGCAGCAGCAAAACTGTATTTATAGCGGCTAATAGGATATCGTGGAGTTTATTACATATTTCTTGTCTCTTGTAAGGCGCTATACCTAATAAATGGTCAGCAACACACTTGAAGGAACCGTATCGCTTACGCAAACTGACTAGGTATAAATGCGCATGCGCATTCGGACTGAACGATCAGATCTTCAAGAACATGTTCTACGTGTTTGTTGTATAATGGTGACACGATTTGCGAAATTCTCAAACCGTGACAAGACTGATCGAATTATTAATAATGCAAAACTAGCACGGATGATAGGACAGCTGAATGTGTTATGGCGGGATTTGACTTTTATGCCAGACGCTTGCTGAACTGAGATGGTTATGACTTATTTTGGCATTTATGCGATAAAACGACGAAACATATGTTGCTGAGAATGATGTTGTAGCCGAATGGGTTTAGGGTCAATCCAGGCCAAGAATGGTCTTCTAGTGTAATGATGTGATTGGTACATGGGCGAATATAGAATCATTTAATAGGGGTTAAACGTTTCTAAGGAGGTCACTGACCGTGTATGGTGTCATCAACTGCGCACATCACGAACCCATAACTATGTTTTGACCCACTTAAACCCCCATTTTATAGAATAAAACCGGGTTTTACAGTGGTATACATTATTTCGCTTATTTCTGCTCAAAAACATAGATTGTGGGTACGCGTTAGAACCGCATCGGCGAGGCGGTTCTAACGAGAACCCACAATCTTTGTTTTCAGCAGAAATGTGAAAATATCAGAATTTTTATCTGAAAACTTTTAGTTTTTGGTGGTGAAATTTTCAATATATTTGAATAGGCGTGTTTTTGTAATGAAACGAGACGTCATTTGAAAAAAAAAATTGAATCCAATAAGACAAAAACGTAACAAAATGCAACCCAAAATACTTTGGCGATTTTCCTACTGTTGTCAGAAAACCACGAAGAATATGTTTTCAAAACATTTTCTTCTGTTGTTAATAAGTGATACATATGATGTTGAGAACCGCATCAAGATACTGAAATGCATGTCCACTAAAACAGTGTAGTAAACTTTAGTAACGAATTTGACAATGCTAAAACTGAGTATCATCATGTAAAATACGAGGGTCCTGCAAAAGGTTTTGTCACTGGGTTCGGATTACTTCGGTGCTACGTTTTATCAAACATATTTTTATTACAAACCTTCAAAGTATTCCCCTTTACTGAAACACATTTTTGTAACCTTTTTACCCAGTCGCGAAAAGCAGATAAATAGGCTTCTTTTGGTATCTTTTGGAGACACTGATAAATAGCGCTGCCAAGAGAACTTCTAGACGTATACTTATTTCCAGAAAGCGTTTTCTTCAGTCTTGGAAATAAAAAGAAGTCACAGGGACTCAGATCAGGTGTATAAGGTGGATGGTTTAAAATTTTCACCTTTTCAGAAGCCAAAAAAGACTTAACAACCTCACACTTATGAGAGGAGGCGTTGTCATGTAAAAGGTTGACTCCTGACCAGGATATTCTTATCTGATTTCTTACATTCACAAGCTAAATTTCAGGCAGTCAATTACCTGTTTGCCCAGTGGAGTTTCAACACTTTGCACAGGTCCATTTTCAATTTAGGGGAGTGGGATGAATAAATCTTAAATATTTCTTTTACGGAAATTCTTACGTTTAATGCAAGCAATGTAGACCCTGATCAGAAACCGCGTCATTTTTATTATTATTTTAAAGGTGGGGGACACTGTGAAGTAATGGGTTAAGATGAATCATTAACTTGCGGATTGGAATAGAGCAAACGACTTTAGTATATAAAATAGTTGTGTTTTCCGCATATACATATATGGCCTTTAATAAAACCAGTATGCGTTCCTTAGTGTGTTCTCTGTTTCCAAAGGCAGCCTTTTAGATTTTTACTTCACTTCAGCTAATGCTATGTGCCGTGTGGTGGCCGTAAAACATTTCCCCGTCCTTCATCTTAGTGCAGATTATGATTTTATTTCCTGTTCGATCATGGGGCCCATTCTTATTACTTTGAAAACCAGTATGCGTTCCTTAGTGTGTTCTCTGTTTCCAAAGGCAGCCTTTTAGATTTTTACTTCACTTCAGCTAATGCTATGTGCCGTGTGGTGGCCGTAAAACATTTCCCCGTCCTTCATCTTAGTGCAGATTATGATTTTATTTCCTGTTCGATCATGGGGCCCATTCTTATTACTTTGAAAATCGAATACCAAAAAGTGCTGCTTCTGAAGAGATTTAATAAAACCGAGTCCGCAATTTGTATTGTTTTGTGTTTTCCATTACGAAAACAGGCCTATTCAAATATATTGAAAATTTTACCACAAAAAAAAATGAAACTTTTCAGATAAAAATTTTGATTTTTTTATCATATTTCATCTCAAAACATAGATTGTGGGTACTCGTTAGAACCGCCTCGGCGAGGCGGTTCTAACGAGTACCCACAATCTATGATTTGAGCAGAAATATGAAAAATAATGTATACCCCTGTAAATCCCAGTTTTACTATATAAAAGTGGGGTTTCAGGGGGTCAAAATTATATAGGTACATTTTCGTAATGTGTGTTTCCAAAGGCAACATTTAAATTTTTTGTTTAGCCACATAAAGGTAACCTTCTGCAGTCAACATTTGAAATTATTTTCAATTCAGTTGAGGTAGAATTCTATTCAAATTGAACCTTCCGTTTATTCCAAATGCCATCTGCTCAAATTTAAATTATGCATGCAGGTTAAGTCAGGGACGTGTCTCTTTGCATTTCCTCATAAAATGTGACATGATTTTCTATCTGGGAAGTAGTTTAGTGCAAAATAACATAGGCACGTCAATGCGTATTAACTTAGCATGCTGGGTAAAAATTTCAGCAGACGACAAGTTAAATCTTTTTTTCTCTTTTTTTATTCCAGAAAATGCCTGAAAATTTCTTGCAAATTGTTTTGGGGAAGTTAGTTAAGAGCCAAATAAGATAGGCATGTCAATGCGTATTAATGCTTAGCATGCTGGGTAAAAAAATCACCAGAAGGCCATTTGAATTTTTTTTTCTCGTTTTATACAGAAAATAGGCTTTGGCGTTTCATGCAAATTACCTGCACAGGAGACAGTTTGCATAAAATGTCAGAAGCTATTTTCCGGGAAAATGAGAAAACATATCATCAACTTGTCGTCTGCTGAATATGCCGAGATTAGCATATGTTAAGCATGACAGAACAAACTGTATGACGGTCTGAGGTATCTTTTATCTGCCTATCGGCAAATGAAGCAGACGTCAATAAGTCGATGGTAGTTCTCTTTAGTGTGTGTGTGTAATGGGAGGGTGCAGGTGTTTGATTGTTCATTTATTTTGTACAGTTTTGTCTTCTAATCTAGAAAGTAGTGTTTGTCATTCCATAAAAAACTGTGTTCTTCGGGCGTAACCCGCTGCAAATATCAAACCCTATTTTCTGGAAATATATGCAAAATGTATGTATTTAGAAACCGCATCCGATTTTTCACCCAGACTGATACATGCTACATACGTTAACAACTATTGCTGAAAGTAGCATTGACCAATGAAATCAAACCGCACGATTGTACGAAATCTGTTCGCTTAAATTACATAAGTTAAGGATTAAAATAAACAGTCTTGAGTCCTCTTTCATGGCTATTTTCCCTGCCTACACTCTGACAATCGACCCACCAGTGCTGTCAGTGCTGTGATTAACACAAAATATATGACGTGGGCTCTTCGATACGCACAGTAGAGGTGTCTTGGTGGGGTGGGAGGAGGGTACTTCCTACCAGGAGCAGTTTAGGAATTTGCCGCTGGAATAGGTATACTTTTCAAGACTGAAATTATACGATAAGGTGTCAATTTTAGTACCAAATTATATCAATAGCCCCATTTCTAAAGCAGCATTACATCAATAGCCCATTGATTTCAAATTTTGGCAGACAACTTCCCTGACCACATACATAATCCAAACAAGAGGCAAAATGCAAATATATTTTGCATATAATTCCCAAGTAAGTTGTCTCTTTTGGTTCTACTAGTTTTTACTATTATTCTTCTATTTTATGAATAGGGTAGCTCTTACATGCAAATTATATGAATAGGTATGTTTTGTCAGTCTGGAAACTATATGAATAGGGGTGTAGTCAAAGTTCCAGCGGCACACCCCCGCCTAATTTTTTTCTGAGTTACCCTGAGAGATGAGTAGTCAGAAATCTTGTTACGACCCGTCTCATTTTGATCTACTGTATTTACCATTACGAAAACATGCCTATTCAAACAAACTGAAAATTTTATCACCAAAAAATGAATATTTTCATATAAAAACTTCTGATATGTTTTCTTATTTCTGCTCAAAACATAGATTGTGGGTACTCGTTAGATATGTTTTGAGCAGAAATAAGAAAAATAATGTATACCCCTGTAAACTCCAGTTTTACTATATAAAAGTATATAAAAGTTGGGTTTATAAGGGGGTCAAAATAATATAGACATGTTTTCGTGATGGCTAAGTATTTGAACACCTCATCTCCTTACCATACTTGTTCTGAGTTTGAAAAAGTACAATTTACTACCAGATGTTGTATCTAAAATTGTTGCCGGCCTCGGTGGCTCAGTTGGATGCGCCGTCCGACTGGAGACCAGGAGGTCGCGGGTTCAACCCCCGCTGAGGTCGGCGACATTCTTTCGTGGAGATTGATCGTGAAATATTTTCTACGGTCATTCTCTCCCTTCCGCTGATTCAAGAAGGGCAGTTGTCAATTTCTGGTGAAAGAATGTGCACAATACTGGTTAACCGCTTAGAGGACTAAGCCTGCCCAGTAAACGTGTGGTTAGGTAAACTGACCGCGCTCGACATGACCCCATTGGGTTGACTGGGCCGTAAAACCTCAACACAAACAAACAAAAATCTAAAATTGTTGGATGAGTGGCAAACACTGTATATACTATGAACCTCATGAGACTGGGTTTACACTGTTTCCGCAGGCCTGTCTGTCTGTAAACATGGAATACTTTTTGCAAAAGTGTCGGTCTTGGTATACAGTGCTGAAAAGCTTGAACGCTAGGGCTGTTCTTTCGACATCACTCGGAACGATGTTTTTGCTTGACGTTTTATTTTGAATAAAAGTATTTTGTTCTGATTGACCATATCTTATCAGAAATCATTTTTCTTTTCTGTTTCTGTGTTTTGTTCTCAGATTTTACCCTAAAATAAAATGTACGGTCAAAAAATGATCTGACCTAGCAATTTCTTAAATAGTAAAGTATTTTTATTTTTATTTTTTTGTTTATTATTTTTTATTTTATTTTTTTTTTTTATTTTATTTTATTTTTTTGTCTTAGAAAGTATGTTTTACTATTCTTTGCAGAATTTAAATTATTGATGTTTCACAATAATATTGGGAAAATATCAGAAAGCAAATGAACAAGCAGAACTTGTTGAAAGTCTGCCTCCAAGTTACCTGTACCCTACATATTTCTGCATAATCTGCATTCATTTTTACTATGGGAAAAATGATTTTTTTAAACCTAGTGACTTGAATAACCTTTTTGCTGCATAGGCATTTACGACAAATGGTTTTGCATTAAATCCAACAAAATTTACAAATTTACTTCTTCTGTGTAAAGCCCAAAAACAACAACTTTCTAAAAGACGTCGAACGCACAGTACATTTAACGCAAGTGTTAGACGTTGGTCGACGGACGACAAGAATTAGGTGCGAGTGAACGAGTGTACGTAAATCCGGGTGCCTATATTATACCACGCCAAACCAGTGTGACAATACAACAGTGCCTAATGAGCAATACATAATATGTGACTTAATGCTTAGTATGCGGAGTATACATATCAGCAGACGACATTTTGAAATATTTTTCTTATTTTTTCCAGAAAACAGGTTTTGACGTTTCATGCAAATTGTCTCTATAGGACAATGTACAATTTATGTGAAATGCCAATGCCTAATATCTGTGGAAAATAAGAAAAAAAAACATATTAATTTGACGTCTGACGAATTTGCAAAAATGGTGGTAAAGTCAATCTGTCTGACTCAGATTATTTACATAATGAATACATGGAACCGACATGTAGCAGAATAATGCTTACTAATCAACAAACAAACATTTAGTCGGGGTCTCTGGTTTCAACCATTTGTAGGTTCGTGAAATCGTTTTAGCAATTTATCTGCTTGATCTCCATTGCTCAACCTATTCCACACTACAATCCAATCAGCCCAGTAGTATTCTGGGGTCCATGTCTGTTGGTCTGAACATTCTGATTCGTCATTCGTTTACGGATTTATGAGTTTGGATTATGGTTTAGGTACCATGACCGCAACTACCCAGTACATCACGAAAACATACTTATATAATTTTGACCCTCTTAATTTTGCACTTTTATTAAATAAAACTGGGGCTTACAGGGGTATATATTATTTTTCTTATTTCTGCTCAAAAACATAGAGTGTTTTTAGTAGAAATATGAAAAATATCAGAATTTTTATCTGAAAATTTTCAGTTTTGGGTGGTGGAATTTTCTATATATTTGAGTAGGCGTGTTTTCGTAATGAAGCATTCTTTATAAATCTATACCGTCAGGGTTGCTGACGGGCCGATAACGGCCCGCTATAGATTTATAAAGAATGCTAGCTGGGAGCACTCACAGCATTGAAGGGTCGATTGTCTCTGATTGTAGGCTGAGAAAAGGGAAATCACCCGAGGGCTACATGTAGGAATTTCAACCAGGGACGAGGCTTGCCGAGTCCCTGATTGAAATTCCTACCCCGAGGGTGATATTTCCTATCCTGTGTAGACTGGTTCATGATAGAGTCTTCCCAGGACCAGCGGGTCCACTTCAGGGTCATTTGAGATACGTTTCTTACATGGGCAAAAAGTTTATCTGAAATAGACAAAGGTGGGAGAAAATGGTTTTGAACTGGGACTGAAAACTGTTTCATTTAACCCTTATCTGCCTTAATTTAAGCAAACAGTGCAGACCCTGATCATACGCCGCGTTCTGAGGCGTCTGATCTGGGTCTGCATTATTTGTCGATGTCCCAAATGTCCTAGTCCAGATTTTACAGATAGCCCTCTATCACCAGCACTCTGACGTCATCATAACAGCGAGAAGAATAGCACGGTTATAAATAACCGTTACCTAGATTTCAGTCTGACGCGTGGTTTTGGTTACATTGGTCAGTGTTACAAATGTAATCACGTGGACAACTATCTTAAGAGAATTTGGGGTTTCTATAACATGGCTCTTTTGCAAAGAATCGACCCAAAAAGGGTTTTAATAGACGCAGATAGTGTATATGTAGTTCTAAATGCGACGGATGAGATCGTTAACAATAAGCCATCATGTCAGGCCCTACATTGTTTGTCGTCCATAAAGTGTTGTTTTTCTCATTTACCTTTTTCTTTTTCTTTTCAGCTTCCATCTAACATCAGATTTCGGGACAACGGACCCGCCGACAACCAAATACAGTCTAACCTCAGTAGCTCGAACATATTTGGGACCATGTAAATTTGTTCTAGACAGGGGTAGTTCTAGCCATTGAGGGTTAATCATAGCGTCAGGTCAGAAGGCAAATGGATTTAATTTATAGATGTCTTTTCGATCTTCTATACAATAATAGTGTGTTGAGTGCACTCATTAGAATCGCCTCGATGAGGCGATGCTAATGAGTACACACAACATATATTTCATGATGTAATAAGATTTTACATTTTGATTTGTTATTTTGATTTTACTTTACCTATGATATAATAAGAAAAATTCCTAAAAATATCCACAACTATTTGCTTTCTAGTGCTATCTAGAGAATTTCTTAGGGACTCAAAAAACGACTTCGGATTAGCCATGGTAAATGGGCCATCGGTGTTCGAGTCATTGAGGTTTTAACCAAGAGGTAATGCTAATATAATGAATCATATCAATACAAAAGAACGCAGTTATTGAACAGCTACAAGACTTTTGTAATTGAGCCTCACGACAAAACCAACACATGTGCGCCCAGCGAAGATCAGGTTGGGCATCCAGTTTTGTCATTGGGTGGCTCATATAATAATGCATGTCGTTATCTTTGACGATATGCACTAAACCCGTAAAGCGCTAATCATAACTACAGCAGACGACACTTTGAAATACAGTTGACTCTCGTTATCTCGACCTCGCTTATCTCGAATAACCGCTTATCTCGAAGTGAAAATCTTGTCCCTGCCTCAACATGAAAATCTAACAACAGGTAAAAAATATTCTGGAAAAGAGTAGAAATTGCTCCTAAGGAGCATTTTCTCCTCTTTTCCACAATATTTTCAATATATCTCTAACTTCAAGTCCAATTACATATATATTTGTTAAATGTGGCTGTTCGAATTATTGTTTCCTTAATTCTGCAAATCTGATATGTCGAGGTACGGATATCTCGAAGTATTTCAGAGAGTCCCTTGGAATTCGAGATAACGAGAGTCGACTGTAGTTTTGTTGTTCTTCAGAGAATATAAATCTGACATTTCATGTAAATCGTCTGCCAAACAGACGATTCACATGAAATGTAAAGACTTTTTTCTCTGAAAAAAAAATAAGCTTAAAATAAATTTTAGAATATCGTCTGTTATAAGTTTACTTAGCGCTTTTAAATGTTATTAAATCTGCTATACCGTTATCGCTGCTATTGAAGTGCCTATCTCTAGGGATATACGTAACAGCAGAAAGCTTAATTGATATATGACATTTGAATAGAGAAACATTCTCTATGCCACCGCGTGAGTATCTTGCTAACTCACCAAGCATGTCTAATATGTTAATATTGCTGAGAATGTGGTTTTGTTAATTCCTAAAGAACATACATGTAACTGAAAGCCTTTAACAATCCATTTGGACTTAATTCATCAAAAAGGTTCTGCTAGTCCATAAACAGGAGCCTATGAAATCTGCGATCAGGCTCTTCCTCGACTACTCATATTTCACTGATCTAATTTTAACGACATACTACCCCTTCGGAGCCCGTTGCATCATTTTGCATCGTTTTCTTGTCAGCCCGTTGCTTCCATGAACACTGCCCAGCCAAATCCGAGGTATTCAACCGATGCTACTCCAAATGCGTTTAAGATCATGAAATGTAACATCCACCCTGAATTCATCAATAACTTTCTGATGTTATAAAACCAGGTTTGGTGGTGGAACCTGACATAGGAGGAACCAGTAATGCTTGGTCAGGACAATTACATATTGCTTTCGGCTACTTGTGTTAAAGGCACACTATTTCCGCGGAAATTGAAGTGTAGTTTATCTGCCATGACGAGATATTTTTTTTTTTTTTTTTTTTAAAAAAAGCTAATGCTAAAAATAGACTCGAGTATGCTTTATTGCTCCTCAAATTACCAGCTCTCATTTCCGTTAATACCTATTTCTAAGCCCTTGGAAAAGTAAAGTCTCTCTCTCTCTCTCTCTCTCTCTCTCTCTCTATATATATATATATATATATATATATATATATATATATATATATATATATATATATATATATATATATATATATATATATATAACAGCACGATTACAAAATACAATGAAGTACAATAACGCCGTATGAATGTTTCCAAACGGCACATACAAGCAGACAAAAATGCTCTTCGAGACAATGAGAATGATTGGACAGTTGGTTGTCAACCAATTCTGCAATATCCAATAATTCCGTGTCAGTTGTCCGCACACAGAGTTATCGGATATTGCAAAATAGTTTAACACAGTTCTCGATCGTGCAAGTTGCCCTTGACATTTCCTGTTTAAAAGTCATTCAAGGACACTTTTCTTCATAACGCGACTGAAATGAACCTAAAATCAGTGACATCTAAAAGTGATTTATTATCTGTCATTAAAAGCATTGCAGAATGCAGCACAGGGATACATGGTTTGTATTCTCCATCACATAGTTTTTTCTCGTTTCTTTTTAACCGTATATATCATGAATGTTCATACAGACGCATCTGCGAAAACAACGAAACCCGTCGGATCAGACACTGCGTTCTCGGGGTCTATACTGCCTTGCCGTTCATTCGGCAGCTTTAGATTCCTAAACAAGTAATATAATTGGCGTATTCATAGTTAAGGGCAAATATGGTACCGAGCCACGGGGTCCTAATATTTAGGATAAGCAGGGTACATTATAACACTTATGAAACCTAACAAGAAATAAAGAGTATTTGGTTAGGGTTGGTATAAAATTTGAGTCAGCGCACGACAAAACCTACAATAAAACTTGGACGACCAGCGAAGACTCAGCTCAGCCTGTAAATCTACCCAGCCTGGCAAGACTTCTCGTTTATAACTCTTTTGAATTGTCTGGAGGCTGTAGAAGGCACATGTATTCAGTGAAGACTGACGAAACTGCGCGGATGCGCAAGCTGATCTGAGTCGTTGCTGGTCGAACAAGTCTTATTGTAGGTTTTGTCGTGCGCTGGCTCAAGTATCATATTATTCATACTTGAAACCAATGGGAACCACAGACAACCCATCAGAGCTCACAGTATCTTGATGATCACAGAGATAAACAAGGCCGTGCATCAATATGAGAGATGACATCAGAAATTGAAAATGACTTGTACATTTGTTATTAGGTTGCTTATTGTCCAAAGAGGACTCCTTACATTCAAATTACATTTAAGGTTATATATTGCATGACCGGGGTTGAATAAAAGCAGGATCGATTTTACTTTTGTATTTTAATATATATAAAGTGTGTTAGGGTCTAATCTCACATTCACGTCAGATTTTTTTCTGAATGCTTTTATGTATTGTTTTCCAACGTGTTTTTTTACAGTGAAGATACATACAAGACGGTTCGCGACGAAGCTTTTGGATACTTTAACTCTTTCGATGCTACATTTCAGACGACATTTGTCGTCTGCTTTTTTTTTAAATAACTATTGCTTGGATAGAAGTTTATATATAAAGTTGAAAGACTGAATGTCAAACAGCGTAGATTCAGATGAGACGGCTCATTATGAGCCGTCTCATCTGGGTCTATGCTGTTTGCAAAAGCTTATTTTATCGCCTATTGCAGTGAAAGAGTTAAAAAGGTATCAGATAGTCAGACAAAAATGGTATGTTGTGTGAACTTAATAATTCTGATAAGTACACACAATATACAATTTCTTGATAAAATAAAAAGTATCCTTTAATATTAGTTTCCCTGGACTATCGGAAGAATTCCGTAGGGACTGAAAAGGAATTCGAATTTGCCATGGTAAACGAGCCATAGGTGTTCAAGCTATGTAACTTCGACTGTAATTAGGTTAAGGTGTCCTTAAATTTCAGGTGTCCGCAAGTTAGGCAGAAAGCATGCAGGCATGTGTTTCAGAGAGAAAGAGAGAGAGAGAGAGAGAGAGAGAGGTCCGCCAATAAGTAAAAACATCGTGCACAAGTTATATGTCATTGAGTTTCTAGTTTTTCATATGCGCAAAAAAAAAATTGGTAAGGGAACACTGACACAGTTACTGTGGAAAAGAGCAAATAACTTCATATCAAAGTGACATTCAAATTAAGTTATATGAACGTAATTATACGTTTGGGCGTCAGAAATAGAAAGTCCTGATTTTATCAAAATCAGTGAAGAAGCAATTTGCAAAATTTTAGCATAAAAACATAAAAGCAACAGCATTTCGGGCTTGAATGTTCTCCAGAAGAAATAAAAGAAAGCCAATAATATAATTATAATAATATCTTCTTTCCTTTTATCTTTCTCCGAAAGAAGCTTTCACGCATTATTTAGTCATACATAAATATGTCCCCCCACCCCACACATCCCCCTCCCCCCCCCCCCCCCCCCCACACACACACACACACACCCGTATAAAAAAGTTTGTTATTGTTGTTTTTGTTGTTTGCTCTTTTGTTTGTTTGTTTATTTGTTTTTGTTGTTGCTGTTTTTATCAGGCGGATTTTCAGAAGTTTGCAAGTTTTAAGCTACATATTTCCTCATTCCAAATCATTACAAAAACACGCATATTCAAATACATTGAACTTTTCACCATCAAAAATTGAAAATTTTAAGATAAAAATTCTGATATTTTTCATATTCCTGCTCAAAATGTAGATTGTTGTACCTCGACGAGGCGGTTATAACGAGTACCCACTATCTATGTTTTTGAGCAGAAATAAGAAAAATAATGTATACCCCTGCAAATCCCAGTTTTACAATATAAAAGTGGGGTTTAAGGGGGTCAAAAAGAATACAGGTATGTTTCTGTTATGGACCAATATTGTATGATGAAATACCATGACTTACCTAACCCCAGATCAGACAATTAAAAAGATAAATATATTTGTTAATTTCTGTTCAAACGTATGTCATTGGTACTCATGCGTGGTGCTTCAAATGAATACCCACAATATATTTTATGGAGGGAAAAGTAAAATATCGATATTTTTATATACAAAATGCTGATTTTTACCTATGGCTACGAATATACATTTCATATAGGTTTGTTACCGTTATTATGGTATCTGAAATACACTGTAACTGTTTGACTCTGAATCTGATCACAATGCGATACCGAAATTCTTCTTTGATGGTAAATGCCTTGGCCAAATTTATCATGCTCGATTAAGAATGAGATGTAATACTCTTAATGCATATTTATTCTCTAAAAATATTATCGACAGTCCGATATGTGTCTGTGGAGCACGTGAAGATACTCAGCACTTCTTAATGTCCTGTACACGATGCACAACTTGCGACAAGAACTTGTTAATAGAGTAACGCCGGTGTTTCAGCCATCCTTAAATGTATTCCTTTTTGGCATCGGGAACTCGCCGACTCTGATAACAGACAAATATTCCTCGCCGTACAAGAGTTCCTAACGAAATCGAAACGTTTTGAAGTGATACATAATTAACCTATGGTATATAACATTATTGAAAGGTCGTTTCTATCAGTTTAATAAACTTGCTATTAATTTGCAAACTCGTCTAAAATTTCAATGTTCTTTAATCTCAACTCGTACTATCTCTTTAAGGAATTGGATAAGCTTTGTTGTGGTCGAGAAATAAATCTTACCTAAACGTGGCCTGACGATAAATTAATTTATTGTTTATTTGTTTCACTTCTCCACCTCATATGTGCAAAACGTATTCCCACATCCCCGTGGAACTGTCATTGGTTGAAAAGATGTACCTAAACAATTGTTCTATCTGAAATTCACTCTGTCGTTTTTATCACTGTTAGTTTGTTCTAGTTCAAGTCACACGTTGTATTTGTACATTCATATTTGCAAAAAAAAAAAAAAATGGAGACGGACTTCACAAGTCAATTGACTGTCTTCTGAATTCCATTGTATAATACTGTAATGTAGTAAACACATGTCTTGTATATGTTCAAATATGTTAATATTATACATGAAATAAACGTTTAAACTAACTGTTCGACTAATAAAGTATGGTATGGTAAAGGGACCAATACAACAGTATAGCACAGTAGATGGGCAAAAACTCAATTATGCAGTGTGCGATCTCAATTTGCATTGTTGAAACTTCATTTTGCATTATGAACCTTTCCCTATGGAAGAAATGTCTCCGGGTATGCAATATACACATTCTGATTTGCTAATTTTGTCTTTATATAAGCATTTGAAGGTTCTATTAGGAATCGGTGGCGTTCGGTAATGTCCGTGAAATTGCTCGAATGTTTCCAGCGGCAACCGTTCATTTGAGTGTGTATGATGAACGTAGCACATTACGCATTGACTGCGTCAGCAGATAGGTCAACAGCATCAACCTGGGCTATTCACAACGTGTATCTGTAGTAGCTCCAGACATCATGATTATTCAACAAAATTTGTCGTTTCAATGAAACATTTTCTATGGTGCACATTAGAATGACCTCGGCGAGATATGATAATCATTAGAATCACCTCACCGAGACAATTATACTCTGAGAATTGAATAACGACATGATGAGAGCGTTCTTTTTTTTAGTGACTATTCGAATGAAATGACACCCTGTGTGATCACAGAGCAATGTCGTTTGCAATAAAAATTAGAAGAAGAATCTCCTTATGTTGCCTAACCAGTACGTTTACCTTCATCAAGATTTAACTAAAGGTTGTTTTTTTTTTTTTTTTTTTTTTTTTTTTTTTTTTGTTTTTTTTTTTTTTTTTTTTTTTTGTTTTGTTTTTTTGTTTTTTTTTCAAGATACAACACAATGCTTAGGTGTTGTTGTTTCTTTTTTTCAAGCAAACATGTAGGGGCCCATTTTGGGAGTAAAGCGCCACCTCCCTCACTCTCCTTATTCCACACTTCCTGAAAGGAATGCATTACGAAAACACACCTATTCAAATATATTGAAAATTTCACCACCAAAAACTGAAAGTTTTCAGATAAAAATCTGATTTTTTCATATTTCTGCTCAAAACATAGATTGTGGGTAAAGAATACTCACTGTATGTTGTTGTTGTTTTTTTTTGTTTTTTTTATCAGAATTAAGCCTGTAAACCCCAGTTTTACAATATAAGAGTGGCGTTTACTGGGGTCAAAATTATATAGGTATGTTTTTGTGATGGAATGCTTTCATTTGGCCCCCAATTTTTACTGATATTCTTCATTTATTTCATTCCATCTATCTACAGTCGACTCTCGTTATCTCGAATTCCAAGGGACTCTCTAAAATACTTCGAGATATCCGTAGTTCGACATATCAGGTTTGCAGAATTGAGGAAAAAATCATTTGATTAATCACATTTAACAAACTGATAGGTAATTGGACTTTTGAAGTTAGAGATATATTGAAAATATTGTGGAAAAGAGGAGAAATTGCTCCTTAGGAGCAATTTCTCCTCTTTTCTACAATATTTTCCATCTGTTGTTAGGTTTTCATGTATAGGCAGGGACCAGATTTTCACTTCGAGATAAGCGGTTATTCGAGATAAGCGAGGTCGAGATAACGAGAGTCAACTGTATTTGTTTTTATTTTTGCTAATCTGTTTCCACAAAAGATATTATAAGCCAATGATCCATTTTTGTTCTGAAGGTTTTGGAAATTTTAGCGTACCGTCACTAACGTTGCCGTCGCTGTGACGCTAGTATGACCTTATCTATATTTGTCTGACAGAATTATAAAATGCAAGATCTATTTTTGTTGGCAATTTTATAGAGTTTTATAATGGTGACTTTGTGTCAAAAGCTATAAACACTATAAGTTTTGGACAAATGTACTATTAAATTATATACCCTACCCACTTTTTATAGAACGGTACGGGAACTAATACTCACCCGAACAGCTCGTTTATTTAAACATGCCATGTTTTTAATATCAAAGAAGAAGTATGAGATGGGAGGGCGCTTACAGCTATTGAACTTATTAAATTTCTTTTGAGTGACGAGTTCTAGCCGTGAGGTCAGATTCAGCTTTCACGAACTGAAAGTCCGGTCGAAGTTATGATACAGCAAATCTAAAATCCTAAACCAATTTTACGCCTCTACCTCCAGTCACAGTTTGCTTTTAATGTGGAATTATTTTTTGAGATGCTGAGTACGGTATAGCTGATAAAAAGCTGTTAACAAATACTGAAACTAATCTCTCTCTCTCTCTCTCTCTCTCTCTCTCTCTCTCTCTCTCTCTCTCTCTCTCTCTCTTTAAGGGTTTATATTTCGCTCTCTTCCGTGTTACCGATACGCTTGCAGAAGTTTTACGGTTACTACCGAAAACAGTCTAGCGTTTACGAGAAAGTACGAATGAGTGACCAAAGCACCACAGATTGAACATAATAGGAACTACAAATTGCAAAAGCGGAAGGAGTAGTGAAGAAAGCAACTTGAAGGTAAATTCCAAAACCAGACTACTAGAATGCATATTATAATGTACTGCTACACAATTATACCTTATTGCAGCATAATGGAAGGTCCAAACTGCAAAAGCGGGAGACATCATAATATGTTGTAAGCAAAATGTTGCATAATTAAGTTTTTACCTTATTACTGTTCCATACAACAGGCTAAAAAGATAATATCTTTTATAAAAAGCGCTTGGAGCTAACAGGCATTGGTTATAAACTTATCGACCATCTGATACATGTTGACATACAGACTACAGGTAAGCTAATTTGGTACTTTAAGGATACATTTCAAGATAAAATTCACATTAGAAAGACCATTTGTTTCCAGTTTGGTTATTGCGGTCTTACCTGCGTTCTGGTTTACCTTAGAATGTTTCGCAAATCTGTAAATTCTATTAGCAGAATGATTAGACGAGATTTTCAGTAATATGAACTTGAGTGAATTATCCGTGTCCGAATATTTTATGAACACAGAGGTCTTGCGTCTGTTCACAATAAATGTGTCATAATGACTCAATGATTTGTTCTGAATGTCCGACAGTGATTTGTTCTGTATATCCGAAAAGGAAAACATTCTTTTACAACCTAACAACCTAAACAGAGCATTTCTTTTCGCAACGTATAGCACGGTATCAAAGACTCCCACAGAAGATTTATATCGTTTACTGTGATATTTTGTTTGTAGTTGATGAGCTCTCATCCTTGTTTCCTTATAGTTTAAAAAAAAAATATTTTTATTGTGTTGCTGTTGTTGTAGTTTTTCTTGTGTTTGCTTCTTTATGTTAATCCAAAACTGAGTTAGGGAATCTTTATCAGAGCGAAACAATTATGTGCAGTTGGAATTGTATCAGGATTAAGGGCGAGGACTGAACAGTGACGAAGTCCAACAATCTAACTGACTGTTCCAAAAAGGTATATCCGTTGCAATTCGTATTCGTTTTTTACAGTAAAACCTCGATGACTCGAACACCGAAGGCTCGTTTACTTTGGATGATTCAAACTCGTTTTTGAGTCCCTACGAAATTCTTCTGATGGCTCAAGACAACAAATATGTACGGACATTTTCTGATTTTATAATAAAATTGTTTGTTGTGTTTTTTCATTAGAATAGCCTCACCGAGGCGATTCTAATGAGAACATCCTGCAAACAATCATTATCTAGAAAATCGAAAACTTTTCCCTAAATTAATTCCATTACTTTTACATTGCTTTCTGACCTGACGCCATGATTAGCCCTCAGTGGCTCGAACTACCCATATCTCGAACAAATTTGAATGGTATCAAAGATGTTCGCGCCATTAAGGTGCCAGTGTAGTTCTTTTTGGGTCATTTGTTAATAATCGAGCCATAGTATGGAAACAACAAAATTTCCTTAAGGATGTTGTCCATGTGATTATCATTGACCTATGAAATCAAAGCGTGTGTTTGTACAAAATCCAGGGCCCAGTTGTTCAAAGCTAACGAGTTCGTTAAGGGTCATTTCGTTAACTGTTTTAGCGGATTCAATATACAATATGCTGAAATTTTTTGCTGAAAAAAATGTGAGTAGCTTTTGCAGTGTGCAAAAGCTACTCACATTTTATCAGCAAAAAATATCAGAATATTGTATATTGAATCCGCTAAAACAGTTAACGAAATGACCCTTAACGAACTCGTTAAGCTAACGACGCTTTGGACAACTGGGCCCAGGTAACGGTTATAGCCGCCCTGTTCTTGTCACTGTGACATCAGGGTGCCGTGTGAAGAAAGATATCTTTAAAATTAGACTTGGACATTGATAAACAGACCAAACCAAGACCGGACGCCGTAGAACGCGGCGTCTGGTCAGGGTCTGCACTGTTGGCTGAAACTACAGGAAGTTAATGGTTAAACGAAGCAATCTTAAGTACCCGTTCAAGATCATTTTCTCAGCCTACACTCAGAGACAATCGACCTACCAGTGCTGTCGGTGCTTTGATTTTTATGAAGAACTGTTTTGTGTTGGCTTTTCATTTAACTAAACACTTACCAAGTGCCTGGAGAGGACTCTGTTCCGTGATTGTTGCTTTTCATGTGGATATCTTTGTATACATTCAACTTTCTATTTCGGTTACGTGCTAAATCATCCATTGTCAACTGTCAGCATTTAAACACCAAAAAACAATTGGTTCACCCTTTGCGTTTATATCTACTCTATCCAGACGAGCTATCGCATCTATTTCTTAATAAATTACATCTGATAGATAATGAGTTTCAACGATCCTCTTAAAACTATTTGATGGTGATAAATGATTTACCACGAGGCATTCCGTGTATATATTTACAAAAACATGCGTTTCTTGACAATTTTATCAGGAATGCAAAGTGTTCCTAGTGCGTTTCGGAACACTTCCAAAGTTACCACCAAGTTACTTCGTTTGAAGTTTATTTCATCGAACTCCGTGTGATTGACAGCCGACAGGCCTGCCTCAGATCATAAGTGCAAGCATCCCTGTTTTCGTTTGAGCTGTTACATGGGAAATTGTACCTAATGATCTAGGGTCCCAACGAAGACTGGAATGCATGCGAAAACTTGCAGTATGAACAGAATCTTCACTGAACACTGTGTGATAGCAAAGGGTATCACGTTTCTTCAGACAGACTGAACAGTTTCTGACCAGACTACGCGGATGTGCAGGCTGATTTGTGTCTTCGACGGGAATACAAATCATAAGATACAGTTTCTCACGTCACAATGCTTTTTTTTTTTTTTTTTTTTTTTGGAATTGCTGATGAGGAACACGAAAGTAGAAATATTGTCGGCAATAAAAAGCACATTTGGTCCACTCTAAAGCAATTAATTTAAATTATATCGCAAGCAGTAGTGTGATTCTGCCATGCCCATTTCGGAAACGATAATTTTTCTGTAATTGTTGCTTTTGATATTATCATTATTATTGTCCTGTATCCTTATTCTCGTCTTTAACCTTGTGATGCCTGGAGCTAATTTTGGAAACTGGTAGGCTACAACCTGTTTTCGGATGGTGAATAGAAATTCGCATCTTACCGAAACATATCATTTCGGAAAAGGGCCCTGTCGGTAGTTATATATATATATATATATATATATATATATATATATATATATATATATATATATATATATATATATTGCACAAGCTAAAGTGTTCAACTGTGCGTATCTAGAAAAAGTGTACCGTTGTTTTAAACTAAAAACTTCACACATACCAAAACTAATTTCAATTATTCATTACAAACACAGTCTATACGAAAAACGTTGTTCTAATCCATGGTCGTTTGACTCTCTGAAAATTGCCACAAGAAAGGAAAATACGAGCCAGAGGCTTATAACTCTACTAATAAGCCTCTGACATTACGAAAACACGCCTATTCAAATATATTGAAAATTTTATAACTGAAAAAGGAAAATTTTCAGATAAAAGATTCTGATATTTGTCAATATCCTGCTCAAAACATAGATTTAGGGTACTCGTTAGAACCGCCTCGTGTAAGTTAAATAAAGTGCATGTTCTGTCATTTAGTTTGAGTCCCAGCCAGTGACCGCATTCGCAAGGAAATCTGTGGTTACCTATCCGGAGTTTAGCAAAATGTAAATAAAGCTTGGTGGCACTTTCAAGAGAAAAGGTTCTAGTTCTATCGTATCCTTAAAAAGTCTGTAGATTATACCTTGGGAAGAAGTATCTAATTTGGTGCTCCAAGTTTGCAAGAATGACTAAAAAACGAATACCGCTTAAGCCGGCTCTAGGAGGCCTATGCAGCCTCGCAAACTACAGTGTTGCATATGAAGAGACTCAATCAAATCGGGTCTCCGATTTTCGTGATTTTATGTGTTCTTTGTTTCCAAAGACAATCCGATTTGACTTTTATTTTAATGACTGAGCTATAAAGGGGACTTGCCGACTGGTTTATCCAAATATCTGGTCTGCCGCAATCTTCAAAACATTCTGAATACTTGCAGCCCATTTGTATTGAATGTTATTGTCTCGGAGCCTTTGATATAAAAGGGAAGCCAAGTTTTGTTATTTTCCGTTGATTAACTTAGTCCAGTAGTTAACCATTCTACGCTTAATAGTGAACTCATTTGGATGTCTGCCGAGCTCCCCGTAGAGCATGTATAGTGGAGTGCTTTTACACGCTAGAATGACTTCCATTAGGAACAGTATATGAATAAAAAAACAACAAAAAAACACAGTTTTCAAATCTAAAGACTATACGCGTATGTCAAAATAGGTAATATTGTTTGGTCAATGACTTAAGCTCAACTAGAAATATTCTTAATTATTTAATTCAAACCTGTAATAAAAGCGTAGTATTTCCTTTTTTTTTTTTTTTTTTTTGCTTGTCAGATAAGGGAACCAGAGATAGAATTAGACTAAACTTCGTGGCATTACACATACACTTATAGAGCATACGACACTTTAAGTGACACTTTATCCCCTTGATAAACTCCGTGTTTTCTTTTTTCTTTTTTTTACCAAGGGAGACAACTTGTGTGACATCGTGTTTGCTTTCCTCTACCCAGCCCTCTTCTGAAAAAGGGTCTGTTGTAAAAGGAAAGTATTTGCTGACATATGGGAGCAAATTCTTTCCTTTTATAATAGTCGCCTTTTCAAAAGGGAGGCACAAACAACTTGAAAGAGTTACCTCCCTCTGAATGTGTATCGATTCCCCGTATTGCAACCACCGAATAGCATTTTGATTTGAAAATCTCTCATTACGAAAACACGCCTATTCAAATACACCGAAAATTTTACCACCAAGAATGGCAATTTTTCAAATAAAAAATTCTGATATTTTTCATATTTCTGCTCAAAACATAGATTGTGGGTACTCGTTAGAACCGCCTCGTCGAGGCGGTTCTAACGAGTACCCACAATTTATGTTTTTGAGCAGAAATAACATAAATAATGTATACCCATGTAAACCCCAGTTTTACTATATAAAAGTGGGGTTTAAGGGGGTCAAAATTATATAGGTATGTTTTCGTGATGTGGGTCCTCAGTTTCGATTTTTCATAGAGATATCAACTACGATCACAATGTTGATAGTGATAAAGTTAGTATTTAACCCAATGCTAGCCAAGAACTTTATTTTATGAGTCGTAATGTCAGAAAACGTACCCTCGGACATGAGCGCCCAGTAAAGATTCAGACTGATCAGAATCTTCACTGGTCGCATTTTGGATAGCCAAGATTGCAAAGTTTCTTCCTGTAGACAATGATCAGACTGTACGGATACGCAGGCTGATTTGAGTCTTCGAATGGCGCATACGACCGCAGGTACATTTTCTGACGTTGCGGGTTTTAAAATAACGTCGATCGACGCCATCTGACAAATGTAGCAATAAAACTGATGGAAGGAACATGCGTGGCTTGTTGATATCCAAGAGAGATAAAACTTGTGCTTCTACTTTTGACAATGCGTTTAAGATTTATGATTTCACCGACCTATGTTATATGCGTATCAATAATTTCTTTCATGATACTGTGGTAGTTAAGGGGTAAAATGAAATGGTCATAGTCAAATAAACGTCAAAAAGATTGCCTTTGGAAAGTAGTTGCGGTCCTGGAACCTTAGCCGTAATCCAAACCCATAAATCCATAAACGAATGACGAATC
This sequence comes from Anodontia alba, assembly GCA_964016985.1. NCBI lineage: Eukaryota > Metazoa > Mollusca > Bivalvia > Lucinida > Lucinidae > Anodontia > Anodontia alba. The sequence continues at coordinate 34,594,146 of OZ024829.1, forward strand.
AGAATGTTCAGACCAACAGACATGGACCCCAGAATAAAGGGTGTAATCAGGCGTCCGCGGATAGTAAGCATTACTTGGTAAGCAAGCTTCGCCTACCATGCCCATAGGCCTGATCGAAGGAAATATCGGTAGAAGCGTATGTCCGGGATTTGGGAAGTCTACTTATGGCGCGTCACTGGCAAAAACATCAGAAACAATTCTGGAAACTGCTACATTGTAGGGATTGACAAGATCAAGATGTCTCCCATAGAACTTCTTAAGTGTTGCTACCAGTTTGGTTTTTTGATACCCCTAGCTCAACAACTTTGTAGTGAGTACTTTCCCACGCTCCATGAAGTCCTGATAATTTGAACAGGCTCTGGCACAACGGATTAACAGTGAAACGTAAACGCCGTATGCTGGTGCAGAAGGGATATTACTGCTCAGGAATGAAAAGTTAACAATGGGAAAATTGAAGTCATCCCGTCATCCCGAAACAAAGAACACATTACAAGTCTAGATTTTATTGAGACTCCTCATAAGCAGTAATAGAGTTTGCAACACTGCTTACGACTTCTAGCTTATACAAGAGCAGAACTCCATTTTCAAAGATATCACAATGGGCCCAATGGGCCCAAAGGAAAAGAAATATAGTCCGCACTATAGTGAAGTACGGAGAGACGTTCTACGGCTGCCACAAGGCACTAACACCAGCTGTAGTGTAGTAAAATAAACGTCAAAAGGATTGCCTTTGGAAACAACCCTTGTTTATCATTTGGATAATGTAATTGCTAGATTTGGCACTAACTTTACGGACAAATTGTTGGTATTTCTGATGGGGACTAATTGTGCTACACATGTTGCGGATATTTTTATTTTGATTTTAATTTAAGAGAGACTGCCTGTTATCGCTCTCTGACGAATATCAAGCTGCTATCATTGAAGCTTTCAATTCCACTTCTAGAAGCATAAATGAACTGTTTAAAATTGATTAAATTATTTTTAACAAATAATTCTTCAGGTCTATTACATCGAATTTCAGTTAAACAAAGGTAATTATTCTGATACCGAGGTAACTTTTTTTTTATAAATTTGGGCTATGGATTTATCAATATCAAATGACTGAATGTCTAAAAAACATAGATAAACATTATGAATTTGACATTGTTATTCTTCAGTCTCCCTAGTAGGAAGTATACATATATCAACGTATTCGTTTTGCAAGTTTATCTTCTCTTGTAAATGCTTTTAACAACCGGAATAAAGTGCCGACTGCTCAACTCCTTAGGGCAGGGTGAACTAATTATTCATCCCATAGACTCCAATGGTAAACCTCCCCCTCCCCCGCTCCCTTCCCACCCCACCCCACCCCCGCAAGTCTTTGACAGTGTATCATGCATCTCAAAATGAATGTAGGGCATCATGATATATCACTCTATGACGATGCTGACCTAAACTTTTCATCAGAGGATTGATGCCAGATGCCTTAATTGTTTTTGTCCGGGGCCTTCATGGTTCCTCTAGTGGTTTTCCTTAGGACAGGTTGTCGGTCGTTTGCCACGAGACCCCGATCATCATTTAATCACAGTCATTTAATTTTATTTACTTGTTTTTGAAATTGTTGTTTTCCAATGTGTTGTTTCACTGATTGAATTAGAGAACCTATTTTTGAAAAGAACAATCCCAGCGGACACACAACGTTGAAACAACGTCGTTTCAACGTTGATTCAACGTCATGACGTTGAATCAACATTGAAACGACGTTAGTTCAACATTGTGTGCCATATGACGTTGAATCAACGTTGAAACGACGTTGCTTCAACGTTGTGTGCCAGCTGGCATCAGTTTGTATTTTTACAATATTTGAGCCTTGGGTGAAGATTTCATACTAGTAAGTTCGATTGAACAACCGTCTTCACGGTAGTTTTTACTACTGATGGTTCTAAGGCGGTGGTTCTGGTGGACTTTGTTCTTTTTCTGGCCTTGTAGAAGATCGCTTTGAGTTTTTTCATGTTTTCTCCTCATTACGAAAACACGCCTATTCATATATACTGAAAATTTTACCACCAAAAAATGAAAATTTTCAGATAAAAAAATCTGATATTTTATTCTTACTTCTTTTCAAAACATAGATTGTGGGTACTCGTTAGAACCGCCTCGACGAGGCGGTTCTAACGAGTACCCACAATGTATGTTTAGAGCAGAAATAAGAAAAATAATATATACCGTAGCAAACCCCAGTTTTAAATATAAAAGTGGGGTTTAAGGGGGTCAAAAATATATATAGCCATGTTTTCGTGATGTGTTTATTATGTTTGGTGAATCCTGTCTGGCATTGCAATATCCTCATTCGGGGAGAGGGATCTGGCAACTTAGCTATTCTTAGCTTTGTGTAATGTGTACTGCCTGTCGTTGTTTGTTTGCTCTTAGTAATGTTGTCATTGATAGGCTATGCTCTGTGATTTTACCTCTGACTTAACATCTTCTAAGTGTATACAATTTTGTTCATTTCATCTCTTGTCGCAATAAGTCATTAAATGAAACGTGGTATCCTTGATTAAATACCTGATCGGTGTAGAATGTGGCCAGTCTCATTATGGCAGCTGTGAGATATGGTCCTAAAGGGTGATTGCGACAAATCGGTTATTGCATGTTTTAAATTTTTCGCCTGACGGCTCAAAATTTAAAACTATGCAATAACCTATACATGATGTACAGGCACCCTCCCTGAACTGTTTTAAAAGTCGATTAAATAGCTGGTGGCACGACCATCCAAATAAGTTCCACCCAGCTGGCTATGTTCCCGGCCAAACTACCAGAAGACAGTATCAAAATGCGTCTGGAAGAGGCAGAAATGCCTGATAATTTGACGTCTACTACAATAAGAACAGTAGGTAAGTAAGATGATATAACATACAGAGTACTAAACCTTAAAATGTACTCGAGCTTGAATATACGTAATGAGAAATAGATGACACAAAAGTTCAGTAAACTCCAAATGATAAATATAGATACGACAAGTGGGACCTAGTTCACATATTATCAAACTGTATCATCATGGAATTTTGTTTTGTCGTGTTATAAGAAATTTTGATTGATTATGCAATTAATAAGAAATTTGTTTTATCAGTTTATAAGTGACTGAAAGATCATGCTATAAATATAGAGATTAAATCTGTTACTGTAATTCAATATCATCCATCATTTAATTAGACTATCTTTGATTCCAATTTAACTTATCTGCTATATTTAAATTCCTTAACTTGCCAAGATTTTCAATCGTTAAAAACGAACTTAACATTTAGTTTAAATTAAATGTGACCCTGGGTAAATTAGGTCGCACATAGGAAAAATGGAGGCAAATGTCAATATTTTCAAAAATGTGACACAGTTGCCTTCTATACAATGTACCTTGCGTCTGGCTAGAAAAACGTACCTATATGTGTGTGCCATATTTATTCTAAATATTTTGACACCTTATCACCCTACAATTCAACTCCTATAATTTCATAGCTCCATATGGTTACCTGTTGATTTGTCTAAACTGCCGGATATGTTATGAACAGCGTCATCCCTGATCAGACATGTCTGATCTGTTTGTTTCCGTTCTGCTCAGACAGTCTATTTCAATGCCTTAAACAAGCCAAGTCATTGCATTTATTGATCACTAAAATACCAGCCCTGTTCATCATTGCGTTAACTGTAACTAAGATACGGACGCACAACATATTTGATTTAGTCAGGAAGGACGTACATATAAATAGCCTGTATTTAAATAAAGGAAACCACAACTGATTGCGCACGCATTTGCTAGGTCTGAGTTGTGAGCATAGCTCCAGATATTTAGAAAAGGTATCAACATTTTATTTTTTCTTATTTCTCCTCGAAAACATATGTTGTGGGTAGCCATTAGAAGCGCCTTGATGAGCGCTTATAATGAGTACCCACATCTATCCTATATGTTTGTAGAGCAATAAGAAAACATCTGGACACAGTCGTTCAAAACTAACGACGTCGTTAGTTAACGATTAGTTAAAATTTACACCGAGTGATACGCAAATATACTAAAATTTTTTGCTGAAAAAATGTGAGTAGCTTTTGCAGTGCAAAAGCTACTCACATTTTTCAGCAAAAAATATCAGAATATTGTATATTGAATCCGCTAAAACAGTTAAAGAAATTACCCTTAACGAGCTCGTTAAGCTAACGGCGCTTTGAACAAATGGGCCCAGATTTGTATCAGTTGAAAAAGTGCTTTACGAGGAGCTATGACTCGGGGAACCTGTATTATAAGGCTACTTCCGTTTTCCTGCTATCTGATTTAAGTGTCTTAATTTATGTATTTTCGTTGCTCTGTGATGACCGCTTTGCGTTTTATTACTAGCATGTTTTCGCATTATATTGGGCTATAACAATAACCGATTGACAAACAGGCATCACTAATAGCATATCTACATTGTAGAGCATGGTGTGGGAAAACAGACAGTATTTTGCTTAAAACAAAGGCGAAAATTGAGCTCAATGATCACAAAGTGGTAGAAAATATAAACTTTAACCCTTGTCCTGCTGAATAAATTAAAATACCACGCCCGGTTCTAATTTTCAGCCAATCAGATTACTTGATCCGGATTGTTGCTATAAATTCACATACTTAATGACAAACAGTGCAGATCCAGATCAGTTGGCTTCTTCAGAAGCCAACTGATCTGGATCTACACTGTTTGCAAAGGCAGGGTATATCGATCGGGTTCAACACAACAAGAGTTAATAATATAAGGCCATGGTATCCTGAGTGCAATGAGAGATATATATTACCGTAAATATCAATCAGGTTAATTTCTTTGATGCCTGTTTCATCAAAATAAGAGTGACTGACGTTTGACATGGTTAGCTTTCATCCAAACTGCGGGCACCTGTATGCATTTCACTGGTAGTTTGTATTAACGGATTTAACAGACAAGTAATGTCTAGCAAAACTTATAAATCAAACTTTAAATTAAGGAACTTTCTTTGGAATTATTTCAAATCGGGGCACATTAATCAAGATGCTGTTACAATGTCTTGACAAACTATAAAGCAAAGGGTAAACGCATAACCATACATCATTACTCGGATAGACGCTTCTGTGAAATGAATTTCAGTGCGCCGTGCGTGCGTGTGCATGCGCGTGTGTTTAGGATTTTGTAGATGCGCGAGCCCGTTTGTGTGTCCTATTTTCTTGCTTTGTGATTCCTCTGGATTATTGACGTTCATATCAATGCATTTGGAGCTAATGCCGGCGGGTCGAGCCTAAGACTCTATGACGGCTCCGGCCTAAACATTTTTAATCAAGTCGATTAGTGCCTGATGCTCTGGCTCTGGCCCACCGGAGTCCAACTGTTGGTTTTCTTTTGCTTTAGCATTTCAGTTTCTTCTTGCTGTCGAATCCTTACTGATTTTCATCTCTTATTCGTTATAAAATGGGGCTGAAAACTGACAGATGTATCAACTCCCTTTAACCGATTTATGCCGAATGCATTCTTCTTCCTTCACTCTTCGGACCTGTCCATTTCCAGTATAAGGGATGTAGGGTTATTTTTTATTAATACCATGTTTTAAAGAAATCCCTGTATTCAATGCAAACACTTCGCCATATTGTCTTTTTGTCTTTTTTGTCCTTTCCAACCACTGAATCCGATAATATTCCTAACACGTGCGCATGAACAGACCCGAAAACATCGAACCTTCTTTTTCCGATTCATTGTCGTATTACTTCCAAACGATTCCTCTTTTCAAAACATATTTTAAAATATTCTCTCAGTATGTTACTCTGGTGCACTCTATATGGGCTATATATCAAGCAAAAACGTGCTTTCGAGCATGCGCAAAATGTGCTCATTCACATCGTCCTGCACATACGCTAAGTCTCATCCGGGCATTTGCTCACCATTGAAATATTCTATAGGTTCCAATGATTCTGTTAGCGGACAGTGAAGGCCCTAATCAAACTGTGCGGATGCGTTAGCTGATTTTGGCCCTCGCTGCCCGCATATGCCCGAAGACATGTTTTTGCATGGTGCGGTCCATTGTTAGTTCTTCCTGATGATTTTGGGTACTCCTGGAAAAAGGATTACTGCTAAAGCTGGCGCTAGGAGGTATATGCTTCAGCACCGTTAAACGACAGACTTAAAATACATTGTTTCCGAAGGACCTGTCTGTTGACAATCTATGAATCTTCAGCAAACCTGGTATGAAGTGCGGCCGCGCCGCCACTAAATGTTTCTAGTACTTCAGAGTGTAGTTTACATTTTCTTATCCGTCGGGATCATTGAGCCCATTCTGAGTTGCTAAGATGGAGTACTGCTCAGGCAAGACCGGAGGCGTGAGCAGCGTACTATATGACAATTCTGTTAATTACCAGGACCCAATTGTTCAAAGCATCGTTAGCTTAACGAGCTCGTTAGTGGTCAAAATGTAAACTGTTCTAATAAGTACAATATCTTATTCACAGGTATTTTTGCTGAAACATGTGAGTAGCTTTTGCAAATGGCATTTTTTTTTTCAGCAAAACATATTAGCATATATGCCTTATTTAATGACTAAAGTTTTAACGATACGTTAACTAACAACATCGTTAGTTTTGAGCAACTGGGCTAGGACTGTTATCAGGATCTTCGCTGTTAAGTGGACTTGATTTACATAATAGTTTTACCGTTGTATTTTACAAAGGGAAACAACTTTTGTGATTTTCTTTTTGTTTTCTTGTACAGAGACTCCTTTCTGAAACGAGGCTTTTAAAGAAAAGCATTTGCTCTCCCTGTGCGAGAAAATTCTTTCCGTTTGGAGATCTCCTTTCAGATGAGCGGTAAAACAATTTTGACGGAGTTGCCTCCCCTGTTAGTATGTCCATTCCCTTTCATACACAACATACGAGCCCTATGCTTACATTTTGTGTCATTTTGTTGTACACAAGAGCTAGTATAACCGTCCGCATCCAACCTGACATTTCAAAAAATTGAATTTCTTAACGGTATAGATACTTTCATAGGCAATAATGTCAAAAATGCTTTTGCGCCCTTCTTGAAAGGGTCTACTCTTAACCCTTAAAATGCCAAGAAAACCTGCATCTGAAAATGTCGTCTGCTTATGTCGCCTGCTGAATTTTCTTGCAAACTTTTCAAACCTATTTTTGCATACAGGCAAACAGTGTGAACCCTGATCAGACTGCTCCTAGAGGAGCAGTCTGATCTGAGTCCACACTGTTTGCAAAAATGACTTTTAAAATCACAAGCAGATGACAAAGCAGACGACAATTGTTGTGATTGGCAGTTTAAGGGTTAAAGGAAAGAATTTTGCTATCCTTTGGAGCGAATTTATTCCTTTTAGAATACACCCCTTTGCAGATGGGCCTAAGTGCGCAAGAATGTATGAAAAGAAGTCAAAAAAGATGTCTTTCTTGTACAAGTTGCAGAAAATCTGCAAGATGCATCAATTCTCCGTATGAACAAGAATAAACATAAATATGTTGTCAAACGCGGCCTATAATACGTTGTTATGTTTACAGTATAGCACTTGTATTACGAAACGATATTGCCAGAATGTTATTTTCAACTACGTCAGATGTAGTGTTAAAATAATCTACAAGTAAACTGCACGTCAGAACACTATTTATAACAAAAATTCCTACTGATGAGCAAACGCAAATAAAGTTTTAACAGCTGCAGTTTGTTAATGAGGATTCAAGCATGTGTGTCCCACTTTTAGCCCCGTCATGCGAAAATGTGTTTTACCCAGTTAGCCATTACGAAAACACGCCTATTCAAATATATAGAAACTTTCACCTCCAAAAACTGAAAATTTTCAGATACAAAATTCTGATATTTTTCATATGTCTGCTCAAAACATAGATTGTGGGTACTCGTTAGAACCGCCTCGGCGAGGCGGTTCTAACGAGTACCCACAATCTATGTTATTGAGCAGAAATAAGAAAATAATATATACCCCTGTAAACCCCAGTTTTTCTATATGAAAGTGGGGTTTAAGGGGGTCAACATTACATAGTTTTCGTGATGTTTTCGTGAAGCATGTTTTCGTGATGATTCTGCTTAATCTATAATGGACCAGTATCGCCCCGACAGGAATCTTGTCGGTCCGATATCGGTCCGATATAGACTTAAGCAGACTGCTGGTTGGGTAGTTTGTATGCGAACAACGAATGCATAGATCGGTCTGTGAATCTGTGCATTCTGATCTGGGTCACATGGATACTGTAGAACACACTGGCATAACAGAGTGCGCTGGTAATGCTGCGCGATGGCACAGGATGGTCTTGGTCTTTGCAACGGGACGGATCAAGGATGATTTCTGAGGGGGTTCGATTAAATCATATTACCAGACTTGAACTGCGTATTCGGACAGACAGGCCTGAGCGAACAGTGTAGACCTAGATCATACACCACAGAATGCGGCGTCTGATCAGGGTCTACACTGTTTGCAACTCACCTAGCAATTTAACATACATCTACATGTAGTAAAATGGACATGTTGAAGAGAAGCATGAGAAAAGGTGCCCCGAATTTATAAAAAAAATTATCCAAAAGTTTCCATGAAAATGAAATTCTGAGTCTGAGTTAAAGGGGGGTTCTCTGAATCCGCCCTTGTTTGCAAATCTGCTAAGGTCTAGTTGTGACAAGCCAACAGAAAATCATTATTAACCCTTGTCATGCTGAATAAATTAAAATGCCATGCCCACTTCTAATTTTCAGCCAATCAGATTACTTGATCCAGGTTGTTGATACAAATTCACATTTTCAATGACAAAAAGTGAAGATCCAGATCAATTGGCTTCTTTGTAAGCCAAGTGATCTGGATCCGCACTTTTTCCAAAGGCAGAGTATATTTAGGACCAGGGCTAAATTAAATTAGAATCAGCATACAACAGCATAATCCAGCTCAGCTCAAATCCTGTATTCAAGCCATTGGCTTGTAGGTAGCTTTGATAATATTGCTTTTATTGTTTTTACTTTTACCTGAAATATTTGGACAGACAAATAGTGTAGTAAAAGAGTGTAGACCCAGATCAGATGTCACAGGACGCCACATCTGATCGGGTTCTATACTTTTGCTATCATCCAGTTGCGTTTAGACGCAGCGCAGTACAAATGATGCTGAAATTTTAAAACCAGTACGGAAAGGAGTTAAGATGTCCCAATATTAAGGTCAAATACTCTATATGACATACAGACTTTGGGTAACTGTGCAGACACAGACCAGACGCCACAGGGCGCAGCGTTTGATCAGGACCTATACCGCTTACCACTTACCTATTGCTGTTAGACATATCACCAGTCAGTAAAATACATTTGAGCCAGCGCACGACAAAACCTACAATAAGATTTGTGCGACCAGCGAAGATTCAGATCAGCCTGCGCATCCGCTCAGTCTAATTATAGTATTCGCTGATCGCATGTGCCATCTACAACCTCCTGGCTATCCAATCAGGGATATATAACCCTTGCCATTCTGAGTGTATGTACAGGTTGATCGGAGTCTTTGCTAGTCACACAGATTTTTATGGTAGGTTTTGTCATGCGCTGGCTCATTGGGCTAAAGATTTAGGACAAAATACGGTAAATGTTTAGGTATCTCAACATGTAGGGTAAATACTGTACACGAGAGACAGGTATGAGCATGCAGTGCACAACCAGAACATATACTACAACAGCGAAATCAGACTGATGCGATGTATATCAATCTCACCATACATTTTTAATCCTTGTCATGCTGAAATACCGTACCTTTGCAAACAGTGTAGATCCAGATCAGTTGGCTTCTGCATTAAACATTTAGCAAAGCGTGAACTAACTTACTGCTGAAATGCATTTAAACAATCCAATTGTGCGTTGTTGTTTTTTTTGTTGTCTTTTTTTTGTTCTTTTTTTATGTTTTTTTTTTTTTTTTTTTTTTTTGTGTGTGTGTTTTTTTTTACCCTGTTTATTGGTAGTTCTTTATCATTTATGTCATCAGTTTTGTTGCATTCTTATGCCATTATATCTGGGCCGAATCTTTTCAAAAGAGTGAAATTTGCGATCGTATCTTGATGCCGGTATTGTTAGATATATTCCACAAGGCGGAACAAATCTATTTTATTTTGTGCGCGTCTAACAACAAGCAGCCTAACAACAAAGTGATGCTGAAACTCCTGGTGTGTCTACGCATCGACGTACCCTGATTTGGAATTTTGCGGGTTTGTTTTATAGAATCACGTCTGTCTCATTAATTTTTAAGTGAACGAAGAAGACTAAGCAATAAGTATGTGTCATTACGAAAACACGCCTATTCAAATACACTGAAAATTTTACAACCAAAAAATGACAAATTTTCAGATAAAACAATATTTTTCATATTTCTGCTCAAAACATAGATTGTGGGTACTCGTTAGAACCGCCTCGTCGAGGCGGTTCTAACGCCTCGTCGAGGCGGTTCTAACGAGTACCCACAATCTATGTTTTTGAGCAGAAATAAGAAAAATAATGTATACCCCTGTAAATCCCAGTTTTACTATATAAAAGTGGGGTTTAAGGGGGTCAAAATTATATAGGCGTGTTTTCGTGACGCTCTTCATATATATATATATATATATATATATATATATATATATATATATATATATATATATATATATATATATATATATATATGATAGGACTTCT
>OZ024829.1:34605015-34810015 GCA_964016985.1 Anodontia alba
CGATATCTACTACATTTCTTTTTTGGAGCAGCCTACAAATATAAAAATGGGAATCCATTATATATAGAATGACTTGTAGATCAAAAGCAAATAATACTTTGCTGATCAGAAATTTAAGATGGCTGCCACAGCTGTCATCTTGAAAACCAGTTTTTGACATCCTCCAGAACCATCGGGAGATTTGAGTTGAAAATTTCACTGTAGCAACAAGATGACCTCTAGATCGAAAATAGCTAAGATTGTGCTGATCCAAAATCCAAGAAGGCAATCACAGCCGCCATATTGTTTTTAAATGTCTTCTCTGAAACTGCTTGAGCAATTGTCACCAGATTTCACATAGGGCTTTCTGTCAAAACGGTATTGACAATTTGTTTGAATGGTTCCGTGCCACTGAACAAGATGACCGCCATGCCCAAATATGCTAAAAAAAACTTAAAATCTTCTTCTCGAGAACCAAGAAGCTTTGAAGCTGCATCTTGGTAAATAGCATCAGGAACTCAAGGTCTACAATGTTTGTTCAAATAACTCAAGGTCTACTAAGTTTTTCAAATAAAGTTTGTAGGTTGACCTTTGACCTTTTTACAGCAAGGCCAAATTTGTACCCCATACATTTATATGGGGAAAATGTTGAAAAATCATTTTCTCAATGAATAATGAAGACTAATTGCTGAAAATTACAATGTTTGATTAAAGTAATAAAACTGTAGCTACTGTCAACATTTTGAAGGGGTGGGGAACGGGGGCCTTTTGTCCTTGGGCTATTTACATGTACAAAATTGTAAAATCTTTTAATGTCTTCTTCTTTGAAACAGTTTTCACTAGATTTCACATGGTTCACATAGGGCCTTCTTTCTGTCGAAAGGATATTGATAATTTGTTCAAATGGGTCTGCACCATTCAACAAGATGTCTGCCATGCCCATATATGGTAAAACACTTAAAAATATTTTTTCTTCTGAACTCAGAAAGCTCTAAGGCTGAATCTCGGTATACAGCATCAGGGACTCAAAGGCTACTTAGTTTGTTGAAATGCTGATACTAGGATGACCGTTGATCTTTTTTTGGTAAGGTCAAATTTGTGTCCTAGTTGCTGTGGCAAATACTGGAAGAAGTTGCATGGCATTTGCAGATATGCAATAGCTGTTTTTATTAGGTGAGCGAATTGTGGCCCATGGGCATTTTGTTTCCAGAAAACAAGATATGACATTTCATGAAAATCCATTAGAGACAATTTGTATGAATTTGAAATGTCAAACCTGTTTTTTGGGAAGAATAAGAAAAATGATTCAGTATGTTGTCTGCTGAAAATTTTACCCTGAGTGAAGTACCAGCACAAGCATTAAGGATTAATCCTTGCCAAGTTTGAACAAGCATATTTTACTGCTTGTTGATATGTCTAAAACAATGCTTGATGAATGGCAGTGGTGTGCAGTATATCTAGGTCTACATTTTTGCCCAAGCCTGTCGTGTCTGAATATTTAGTTTCAATATGGTAATTTAACTTTTACCATACACTGAACAAATTCAGCAGACTACAAACTGATGATATTTTTTTTTCCCAGAAAACAGGATTTGACATTTCATGCAAATTGTCTCCATTTGAGACAATATGCATGACATGTCAAAACCTGCAGTCTGGGAAAAATATGAAAATATTACAATATGACGTCTGCTGATAAAATTTTACCCAGAGTGCTAAGAGTTAAGCAACCTCTCATTAAAAGTTCTCTTTTACTCATTCACTACTACATACAGGGAAAATGGCTCTGCAAACAATGTAGATCCTGATGTGAGCCTCATTGCAAACAGTCTCATCAGGATCTGCATAGTTTGCCTTTCAGGTTTCAAATTTTGTCAAATTTTCTTGTCTAACAACCCTTTTGACATAACATTTGAATGGCTTTCACCTGTGTCTGACCATTATGTTATTGGAAGTCAAACCAGCTGTCAGGAGTCTGCAGTCAGAAAGTTTATGACTGTAATAAATTAGCTCTACTGCTGAGATGTAGCGGTAAACCTCATAATCAAAGAACAGCCAGTTGGAGCAAAATTCCTGGGCTAAACTGTAGACCTGTAAATTCACATGGACTTATTTGATTACATGCTCTCATAGGAACGCTCCACTGAGACAATTCATTCGAATACCTTCAGTCATAATGTATGGAATAGTGGGGATTAGAAGATGAACAGTATTGTTCATATTTTTGTTCAAAGACATACATGTAGATTGTGGTAAACCCCACTTGATGTAGAAAAGTTTGGTTTACCAGGGTTTTATCATTTCCTTATTTCTGCTCAAAATATAGACTGTGAGTGCTCGTAAGTTAAATCTCAGACACTGTCACAAAGTTTCGCCAGATAAATGCCCTTTTTCAGAGGCTTAAAGGACAGCAGTATCTCAAATGGGGATAGGCTGGTAACCCTAACGAGCACCCACAATAATATGTTTGGACTAGAAAAGGAAACATCACAAATTTTCGCCAGAAAAATGTCATTGTAGAGATAAAATTTTAAAGCTAACTATTCTTTCTTGATGAAGACAAAAGCTCTCGTAATAAACACTCTTGTAAATCTCACTTTATATAGGGAAAACTTGGGTTTATATGGGTATGCAATACTTTCCGTTTTGTTCTAAAAATAGTATGTGGATACTCGTTAGAATCGCCTCAGTGAGACGGTAGAAACGCGCACCTATATGTCTAGAATAGAAAAATAAAGTTAAAACAAATCATTTGAACAATGCTTATTATAGAGATATGAACACACATGTGTCATATGATTAACATCGGTGCTCAGAACACAATACTTCATTTTGGAATGTACAGATAGATGAAGGTGTGCGTTAGAGATTCACGAATGAGTTGTCAAACTTTCGTTTCGAATATATTTGAGTAGTTTCAGGTTTTATAACACATCATGTATTGGTTGGCTATGCAGTTTACACGGACTATTCTCAGCTAATGATCTCGTGCAGTGATAACGTCTCCCAAATGGCAATTAAGCAGCTGTTACTTAATCAATTACTGACCACATCCAATCTGCAAATTTGTTTAACAGTAATAATTTGAGACTAGGAAACTGAACTAGGTCCATCATACAGTGAAATCCAAGAAGTCTGTGTGTGTGTGTGTGTGTGCGTGTGTGCGTGCGTGCGTGCGCGCGCGTGCATGTGTGTGTGTGTGACGCTACAAAATTGAAATATAAATGAACAGACTGTACCATGCTTCAACTGACATTTTTTGTTAAGTCCACATGCTCCACGTTCATAAGCATTATGCACAAACATATTTTTTATTGAGAATGAAATGTATTTTTTTTTTTCTTCTTCTTCTTTTTCCTTTTCTGTCCCCGCTTTTGAAGTCAAAGCACTACTGATGGGTCGATTGAACTTGCGTTTAGGCCCGAAACGGGATCCTAAACCTGTTTCGTTAAGCTGTCTCGCGAAGAGAGAGAGAGAGAGAGAGAGAGAGAGAGAGAGAGAGAGAGAGAGATCACGTTAAAAATTCCTTACAAATGCCCTTGTAATCTGGGGTGTACAAGGGAATACATTTTTTCTATCAACCGTAAATTGTGAGTAGTCAATGAGGCGGTTCTAATGAGCACCAACATACTATGCTTGGAGCATCAATAAGAAAAAAAGGTTACAAAATGTCAACGGGAACAAATGTCTCACAGGAAAGTGTTATGTTACACGAGTGTGTTATCCAAATGAGAGAGAGAGAGAGGTTGCGTTATATCGCTTAGTCATGTGTATGGAATATCCTTTTACAGGTCACACAAGCCCGGTGTATTTTGGGTCGATTGTTTGTCAGTCGACCCAAAGTTACTAAGCTCAGAAGCTCTTCAGTGCTGATGTCCACGCGACTGTCAGTGAATTGGGGGAAATCCAGGAAAAGGTTATTTATAGAAAATAGTCGCGTTATTCTTGTCGTTGTGACGCCAGAGTGCTGTGTAAAAGAAATCTTTTTGTGAAACAATGACTGGGCGCATGTGCTGGGACATTGGCAAACATTTTAGCCCAGATCAGACGCCGAGTCTGATCAGGGTCTACATTGTTTGCTTAAAATACTGGAAGTTTTAGCGTTAAACGAAACAGTCTACGTCTCAGTTCAAGACTATGTTCCCAGTCTGCACTAAAATACAATCGATTCTTCGGTGCTGTCAGTACTTTGATTTCTATAAATGTCAAAATTATGTACAATCTTCACCAAAGGCATAAATATGGTACAAAGAACTCTTGACACTCGCATTATCAGGGATAGTCCTTTAATTTTTTTGTTTTCAGGTTTTACGTCCCCGTCAGGCTTAGACCTTCTAAGCGGTTCACCAGTACTCAAATTCGGTCGGTTTCAGCTCTGTGCGGAAGCACCATGCAGCCCTATCTATTTCTCCAAGCCCAGATGGGCGGGGGAGATGTATGTATGTATGTATGTATGTATGTATGTATGTATGTATGTATGTATGTATGTATAGGCGTCAATTCATGCTCGCGTTCATCGGAAGGACGAATTGACGGAATGAGGGATCGATTTGGGTGTGCGTGTGAGAGTGAACATGCATTTGCAATGACGTCATTGTTTGCGAACGGATGGAGGGGAGGGAAGAACGGACATATATTTCTTAATTTATAACTTCTAACTTCTAATACCCCGTTTATATGCATACGTTTGCCCCTAGGGGTAAATTTACCCTAGGGGTAAACTCGTCATGTAAACGCATTTGCCCCTAGGGGTAAAATTTACCCACATGGGTAAAATACCCCTACTCAAGGGTAGAGGCAAATATAGGGGTATTTAACCCCTAGGGGTATATTCCGTCATGTAAACTTAATATTTAATTTACACATAGGGGTAAATTTTATAAATATATTTGGAATGTCTTAAAAAACATGTATACAATTTTTATTTTGAATACATTTTATTTGTTTATTTACTTGATTTATGCAGGTATACTTTTACCTTCTCTATCACAAATAAACTTTGCAAGTTGTGGTCAGAAGTGATTTATTTGACATGAATACTATTATGTTAGCAGTTAGGATACTGATTCAAGGCAAATATAATTAATATTATTTCATGAAAATGGTCTCATCCCTTATTTTCTAAGAAATGCAGGGACAATTTTTTTTCTGTCAATTTGTCGTCTGTTAATTTTGCCCACAGAGCGGCGAAGGTTAAGGACAGAGCAAACATACGAAATGTCAGATATAAATAGAGGTGCCAATTCAGACTATATATCTATTCAACAAACTCTGCACAGTCTGGTACTCACACACGTTGTATTTCAATAGTTCAATATGTGATAAACACTTGAGTACAAACGCACAAAATACTAGTACCGCAAGTGGATTGTAATGATCATGGACAATTATTACCGATGAATTATTTCATCTTTATATGTAGAATCTAATCTGTAAATAGGAAATGCCTTGACCAGACTGTGCAGATCTAAAGGCTGGCAATGACCAAGTCTGCCAGGCATACTTTAAGATCACCAGAATTGAGTTTCCCGTTAGACTTGGTTTCAGATCGTATGCCAGCATTCAACATTATCATAGTCAGTCTGACCTAAATTAAAAAAAAAAAAAAAAAAAAAAGCAATGTCAAATAGTTTATCTAGCTTATTAGCAGCTAGTTCTGTTAATCAGTGCTTGTTTCATGTCTGTAGCACACAGCTGATGAGTGGAAACTGTAAATAGAAACTGACTTTATTACATATATGACCAGCGTAAACGCAGATGGGCCTGCACATCTGCATGGGCAGTATAATAGGGGTCTATACCGTTTGCAAACAGAATCTTTGTAGTATAGTGACAAGTGTAGACCCATGAATGCACAAGCTGATCTGAGTGTAACCTGTTAATATATGTCATAAGGTCAGTTTCTATTTGGAGAGCCTCAATTGATTTTGGGACCAGCCTAGATTCTGATGAACATATCTATGTACAGTATGGTGAGTAGAATGTTATAAACCCTGCAGAAACTTTGATGGGGCTATACTGTCTTGCTGTTGGGGAATGTTGGCACAACATTTTGGGATACAACAGTAAAATAGGAAACAATGGAACATATATTACTGACCACTAAATAATACTTTTTTCTTCCAAATCTTCCACAGCAAATTGCCTCGTAAACTTTCTCAAACAATTCATTTTTGATAATGACAATTAACGCTGAGTACTCTCGGTAAAATTTTCAGCAGACGACATGAAATAGTTTTCTTATTCTTTTTCTCACGATACAGGCTTTGATATCCCATACAAATTGTCTCTAATGATAACAATTTCCATGAAATGCCAAATCCAATTCTCTGGCAAAAATAAATATTATCAATTTGTCATCTGCTTTTTTTTTTTCTCAGAGAGTGAAGGTAAAAGAAACAATGTAATTATAGATAGGCTTTTAAATAAAAGAGAAAACTATCATTTGCCCCTTCTTCCTATAACACATATAAACGAACCCGTTTATCCACGAGGGTATCTAACAAGGAGGGGCAAATATTTACCCCTAGGGGTAAATATACCCCAAGAGGTAACATTAATGCATGTAAAAGGGGCTTAAGTTCTTATTTCTAACTTTTAACTTCTTACTTCTAACTTCTAACTTTTAACCTCTGACTTCTAACTTCTTACTTCTAACTTTTTACTTCTAACTTCCACTATGTATGTATGTATGTATGTATGTATGTATGTATTAGTAGGCGTCAGTACATACATACATGCATACATACACACATACAACGTAGAAGTTAGAAGTAAGAGGTTAAAAGTAAGAAGTTAGAAGTTAGAAATAAGAAATGCCCCTACCAGGCTTTCGTACTTTTCAAATTGAGGCGTGTTCCTTTTTGTCGTTAGTGTTATTACATGTACGGAGTATTACTGTACGTTGCGTTCGATTGATCTGAGATTTCAAAAGGATCTGTTGGGTACCTTTTTTTTTTTTTTTTTTTTTTTGTCGATTGTTTGTCAGTCGACACAAAGTTATTAAGCACAGCAGCATTTCGTTTCTTGATGTCCACGTGACCATCACTTATGATTTGTATGAAAGCCAGGTAACAGTTATTTACAGAAAATAGCCGCGTTGTTCTTATCGCTGTGAGGTCAGCTTGTTGCGTAAGAGGGTTATCTAAAATCTTCTGCTGGGTTTGGCAAACAGTGTCAGACGCCGCAGTACACGGCGTCTGATCGGGGTCTACACTGTTGGCTTTCAGTAGATGAATTAAAGGGGTAAACGAAACAAGTCCTAAGGCCCCGTCCAGGACCATTTTCCCATCCTACAATCAATCGACCCACCAGTGCTTTCAGTGCTTTGATTGTCACCACTGCGAACTGTGCTCGGCATGTACCAGGGTTGTGGTCTCCCATCCAAGGTTGCTGGTTTTCTCTGCCACATACAGTCACATTACGCCAGTAGTCTAGTCTATGAGTCTAAAATAAGTTTGGTGTCGAAGTAAACTAAGTAAGCTATAGTTGAACATAGCGAATGTTAACGTTATAATCTCCGACTGTCAACATTTTTATTTGCATTTGTAAATGAACCAGCTCATGAGAAAAGAGATCGCAGAGTCGACCAAGGAAGGCTAAGGTGAGCCTGATCATAAGTGCAGCCTCGCCAGGGCCTAGCATTTCGATAAAAGTACACGCAGCATTTTTAGATTATTCATTATATATTTTCCTTATTTCTGTTCCAATCATAAATGGCAGGTCCTCGTTAGAACCGCCTCAATGAGGCTTTATAACGTGTATCCACAATTTATGTTCAGAGCACAAATAAGGAGACTAATGTGCATCTAAGGTCTCAAATGTTGTATAAAGTTTTAATTAGTGTTGGAATTAAGCAAAAAAAAAAAAAAAAAAAAAATAAATAAATAAATAAATAAATAAATAAATTAATTAATAAAAATAAAAAAAAAAAATGAATAGAATTGACATCCAACTTAAATGCACGATAGGGCCTTCATGTAATTATTTTCAATGAATCCAAATATTTTAAGTAAATCAGTATTATATTGTGCTAATGGTCGTTGTTGATGTTCTTGTTCTTTTTCGGAGAGAGCGAAATATATTGTAGAGACACGGTCACATATGAGGCGACAAGTTCTGCAACGGAAGATCAGGTGTTTTTTCTCCAGGTTCTACGCTTTTCGCCCACATCTAATTAACGATCGGCTCGAACTGAGTGAAATAATCTTGAAAACGCTGCGAATCCAAAATATAAAATAAATGTAGAGACACACTGCATATTTTTATTTCGAAGGTTTAACATCACCGAAAAAATCTTTCCAAACTTGTTTTGCTGCGCAATGCGGCCGTCAGAACTAGAAACAAAAATCGATAATACCACTAACAGAGTTTTGTTGTGTGGTGTTATATATTACAGGTAAATTTTGTGGGGTGATATATTTTCTCAGCGGGAATTTAATATCGGTCTTGCGCTAGCCGACGCAAGGGAGGCTACTGTGAAACTACATATATATATAACCCTTATAAAACCGAGATGCTGGAAAACAACCTAGGGAGGGTAAAATGGATGCCCTGAGTCTACTGTAGTGCTTAAAAAAATGCGGGGTGGTATAAACACCCCACAATTTTTTCACACCCCACAAGAAAGGTTTCATATATAGAAACGCCCCATATCTGGCAACTTTCTTTCTATATATATATATATATATATATATACATATATATATGATAGGGTACCTTTTCTGACCTATGGTACACTTACATATCAGACTACATTATCTTGATTTCTTTGTTTATTGGGTTTTGAACCAATTTCCAGGTAAAATTGTGTTTTAAATTTACATACCTGCACAATAGACGTTCAAATTGAAAAGATATTACGTCGCATTCATGTGTCAACATGCCGTATATATATCATGAAAAGCAGCAATCAGCCATCCCAAGCCAAAAAACACAGTGCCAAAAAATGGGGAAACAATCATGGGGAACCCTTAGAATCCCTCCTACAATCATCAGTGTGACTTGAGTTTAGGCAGACTTTTCAATACTTTGTTGCTTCTAGTGCCCTTTTCTAGCGCATACAGGGGCGTATTGCAGCCCTGCAAAATACAGTCGAACCTCAATATCTCGAACACCGATGGCACGTTTCTTCAAATAGCTCAAGGAAACAAATATTAAGGGACATTTTCTTATTTTATCATGAAATTTTATGTAGTGTTTACTCATTAGAATCGTCTCAGCGAGGCGATTCTAATGAGTACACACAACATACAATTATTGTGTAGAAGATTGAAAAGATTTTCCTAAATTATCGCCATTTGCTCCCTGACCTGGCACCATGTTAAGCCCTCAGTGGCTCGAAATGCCGATATCTCGAACATATTTCTATGTCCAAAAGATGTTTGAGCCATCGAGGTTCGACTGTTCAATGCTGCCACATGAAGAGTCGTAATGAAACCGAGGCTCCGATGTTTATTATTTTATGTGACGGTGTTTCAAACTTTTACTGATTTGTTGGATTTAATTATTAGATTATATATTACTTTAAATAACCTAGTTTATACTCGAACTATTTATTCTAGGAATTCTTGAATTTCAGCATCTCAGGTGCAATGTAGCTCTACCTTCCGTTCGTTTTATCATAGGTATCTGCTCAAAGAGATATGATCCGGGGCACCTTTCCCACAACATAGCTTTTGCGCCAAGCGAAGATCGGATCAACCTGCGTATCCGCGCAGTCTGATCAGATCCTTTGCGAGGCACTCTGTTGGTAGCCAATGATAGCCAGACAGCGAATGCTCTTATGAACCTGCGAATCTAGAGATGCGCAGGCTGACCTGGGTTTTCGCTGGGCGCACGTGCAGTCTTGTAGATAAATTCGTGCTCTGATTCATATTATATAGACTGTCGTCCTACTTCGTTAATGAGTGCATGCAAAGTCAACATTACGAAATCATTCCTATATAATTTTGTCCCTCTTAAACCCCACTTTTATATAGTAAAACTGGGGTTTACAGGGGTATACATTATTTTTCATGTTTCTGCTCAAAAACATAGACTGTGGGTACTCGTTAGAACCGCCTCGGCGAGGCGGTTTAAACGAGCACCCACAATCTATGTTTTGAGCAGAAATAAGAAAAAAATCAGATTTTTTATCTGAATACTTTCAGTTTTTGGTGCTGAAATTTTCAATATATTTGAATACGCGTGCTTTCGTAATGAATATGGGGTTTAAATACAGTTGGTAGATGTTCCGCCATATTGTACAAGGGAGGCATCACGATTAGCTTTCTTGACATAAAATACCTGAAAAGAGGACCGTGTAGCCTTTAAAATAGATTCCCTTACAGAAGGTAGATACAACAATTCAGTTCTCTCGCCGATCCCCTGAAAGTGAATCAGTTCAATTGATCCCTTGAAAGTGGACCAGTTCGACCAATCCCTTGGAAGTGTATCAGTTCGACCAATCCCTTGAAAGTGTATCAGTTTGACCAATCCCTTTAAAGTGGACCAGTTCGACCAATCCCTTTAAAGTGTATCAGTTCGACCAATCCCTTGAAAGTGTATCAGTTCGACCAATCCCTTGAAAGTGTATCAGTTCGACCAATCCCTTGGAAGTGTATCAGTTCGACCAATCCCTTGAAAGTGTATCAGTTCGACCAATCCCTTGAAAGTGTATAAGTTCGACCAATTCCTTTAAAGTGTATCAGTTCGACCAATCCCTTGAAAGTGTATCAGTTCGACCAATCCCGTGGAAGTGTATCAGTTCGACCAATCCCTTGGAAGTGTATCAGTTCGACCAATCCCTTGAACGTGTATCAGTTCGAGCAATCCCTTGAACGTGTATCAGTTTGACTAATCCCTTGGAAGTGTATCAGTTCGATCAATCCCTTGTAAGTGTATCAGTTTGACCAATCCTTTGAACGTGTATCAGTTCGATCAATCCCTTGAAAATTTCAGTTCGACCAATCCCTTGGAAGTGTATCAGTTCGACCAATCCCTTGGAAGTATAGCAGTTCGAGCAATCCCTTGAAAGTGTAGCAGTTCGACCAATCCCTTGAAAGTGTATCAGTTCGACCAATCCCTTGAAAGTGTAGCAGTTTGACCAATCCCTTGGAAGTGTATCAGTTCGACCAATCCCTTGAAAGTGTATCAGTTCGATCAATCCCTTGAAAGTGTATCAGTTCGACGAATCCCTTGAAAGTGTATAAGTTCGACCAATCCCTTGAAAGTGTAGCAGTTTGACCAATCCCTTGGAAGTGTATCAGTTTGACCAATCCCTTGGAAGTGTATCAGTTCGATCAATTCCTTGAAAGTGTATCAATTTAACCAATCCCTTGAAAGTGTATCAGTTCGACCAATCCCTTGAAAGTGTATCAGTTCGATCAATCCCTTGACAGTGTATCATTCGACGAATCCCTTGAAAGTGTATCAGTTCGACCAATCCCTTGAAAGTGTAGCAGTTTGACCAATCCGTTGGAATTGTATCAGTTCGACCAATCCCTTGGAAGTGTATCAGTTCGACCAATCCCTTGGAAGTGTAACAGTTCGACCAATCCCTTGGAAGTGTATCAGTTCGACCAATCCTTTGTAAGTGTATCAGTTCGATCAATCCCTTGTAAGTGTATCAGTTTGACCAATCCCTTGAAAGTGTATCCGTTCGACCAATTCCTTGGAAGTGTATCAGTTCGACCAATCCCTTGAAAGTGTATCAGTTCGACCAATCCCTTGGAAGTGTAGCAGTTCGACCAATCCCTTGGAAGTGTATCAGTTCGACCAATCCCTTGCAAGTGTATCAGTTCGACAAATCTCTTGAAAGTGGACCAGTTCGACCAATCCCTTTAAAGTGTATCAGTTCGACCAATCCCTTGAAAGTGTATCAGTTCGACCAATCCCTTGAAAGTGTATCAGTTCGACCAATCCCTTGACAGTGTATCAGTTCGACCAATCCCTTGAAAGTGTATCAGTTCGACCAATCCCTTGAAAGTGTATCAGTTTGACCAATCCCTTGGAAGTGTAGCAGTTCGACCAATCCCTTGAAAGTGTAGCAGTTTGACCAATCCCTTGGAAGTGTAGCAGTTTGACCAATCCCTTGTAAGTGTATCAGTTCGGCCAATCCCTTGGAAGTGTATCAGTTCGACCAATCCCTTGAAAGTGTAGCAGTTCGACCAATCCCTTGGAAGTGTATCGGTTCGACCAATCCCTTGGAAGTGTATCAGTTCGACCAATCCCTTGTAAGTGTATCAATTCGACCAATGCCTTGGAAGTGTATCAGTTCAACCAATCTCTTGAAAGTGTAGCAGTTTGACCAATCAAACTGTGTAGCTGTTCGACAAATCCCTTGAAAGTGTATCAGTTCGACCAATCCCTTGAAAGTGTATCAGTTCGACCAATCCCTTGAAAGTGTAGCAGTTTGACCAATCCCTTGAAAGTGTATCAGTTCGACCAATATCTTTAAAGTGTATCATTTCAACCGATCCCTTGAAATGTTTCAATTCGACCAATCCCTTGAAAATGTATCAATTTATCCGATCCCTTGAAAATGTTTCAATTCGACATATCCCTTGAAAATGTATCGATTTAACCGATCCCTTGAAAATGTTTCAATTTGACCAACCCCTTGAAAGTGTATCAATTTAACCGATCCCTTGAAAATGTTTCAATTCGACCAATCCCTTGAAAATGTATCAATTTAACCGATCCCTTAAAAATGTTTCAATTCGACCAATCCCTTGAAAGTGTATCATTTCAACCGATACCTTGAAAATGTATCAGATCGACTGGTCCCCTGAGATCGTATCAATTCAACCGATCCCTTGAAAGTGTACATTGTATAAGCTCGACCAATCCTTTGAAAGTGTATCAATTCAAGTTGCAACAAAGCACTAACACGCAATGTTGACGAAGAAGCTTTTATTTCAGGGAAATGCCATCCTGCCTTAAATGATAAACTTGAAATGCACAATAAGCTGTACCACGCCAAAAGGGTACCTACAGTGTATACGACCAGAGAAAACTGACACCCGAATGGCTTGTCACACCTTTAGTTAGAACTTTACTCTTCGCATTAAGGTAAACATTGAGACTTACCATCATCGAATGCCTTAATTTGAACACGAAGATGTGCACACTGATCGGTATTTTTGCTGCTTCCATATGTCTCAAGGCCAACTTTTTTTGTGACAAAATCCAAATGATGAAAACGAAGTGAGGCCGTCTGATAATGTACCTTCGGGCAAGTGCGCCCAGCGAAGATTCAGAACAGCGCGCGTGCGCTGACTGATCAGAATCTTCACTGGGCGCATTTTGTATAGGCAAGTATGTAAAGTTCCTTTATGTGGACAATGAAGACTGATCAGTGCACGAATGCGCAGGCTGATTTGAGTCTTCGTTGGACGCAAATGTCAGAAGGTACGGGTTCTCACGTTGCTGCTAAAATCTATAGTATTTGTTGTCTGTATGAAACAATCACAAACGCTAGGACTAAATAAATAAAAGAATGATATCCGCTGATTATATTTGACGTAGAAGTAATACGTTTACGGACTCATAATTAATTCTTTTCTTTTCTAACAGGGGTAGGCCAGGGACGATCAGTGCGTTGCCATGGCAAACACCGTTTGCGCTTGGACAACATTAGCCTTTTCCACTCTTTGGGCAAATTCAGCACACAACAAATTAACGATATTTTTCTTGTATTTTTCCAGAGAGCAGGGTTTGATATTCCAATAGAGACAATTTCCAAGAAATGTCAAATCCTGTTTTCTGAGAAATATAAGAAAAATATTTCAAAATATCTGCTAAAAATTACCTAGAATGGCTAAGCGTTAAAATGTCAAATGTCATACCATAAGTAGACTGTTCTCTATTAATGTTTAATATGAATTGTACGAAATGTTATTTTAAGCCTGCAATGGCCTACACTTGCTTTTGATATAGCAATATGTAACCATGGATAGATAATTACTTGCTCCGAAACTAGAGAAGCTGTACCGTATGACACGATAGTGCACCAAAGACACAATTAAGCATGCACGTCCGTTAATCGAAGGATCTTGCTAGACTCTGTGGATGCTTAGGCAGATCGCATTCCTGGCCAGAATTGATACTAAATATTCGTAGGAGGTGCGTTTCCACCATAATGATTCGCTCCACTGCAGGATCATACACGTTTAATATCGTTACATCCGTCGTCACGATTCTATTACGAAATCGTCCCTTTTAAGACTATACCAGTGTGCCAAGCTCCTGGAGATCCACTATGTTCCTTTTTACTTTGAATGACACGGATTTTAAGATATATATTAGAATACATTTATCTTCAATAAAGCTGGTGTACGTGCCGTGGGGTGTGCGTCTCCGCGTACTTCACTTTAGTGCAGTTTATATTTGTTGTGATCACTGAGTCCATAACAGGATTTTAGACAATTTAAGAGGGCCATGACGGGGCATATTTGGCCAAAACTTAACCAGTCAGGTCCCCACACATGAACTGGTATTTTCGAGTTTGCGAGAGTGTTAATTGCACACAAGGGACTTTCATTTTACAATCTATATAGTGGAGCAAGAATCGGCTTGTTGACTCTTTCACTGCCACAGGCGATAAAAATAGGCTTTTGCAAGCAGCATAAAACCAGATGAGACGGCTCGTCTGGATCTACGCTGTTTGACATTCAGTCTTTCAACTCCACATATAAACGTCTTTCCAAACAATAATTTGTTAAAATAAAAAAGCAGACGACAAATGTCGTCTGAAATTTGGCACCGAAAGAGTTAAAAGTCTTCTGGTAGATTGTTTTGACTTCTTACAGAGGATGGAAGGAACGCTGGAAGGAACGAGTAGAAGAACAGATTAGTGCGAGGATGTTAAACTGGTTTACATCCTCAGTAGTTTACGGACCTTCCAAGGCGATTCCTTTCTTGCAGGTCTTCTTTATTCGTAAGGAGCTGTCCTTTCAGACTACTGTTCTGGAACATACGCCGATAGCTAATGCTTATGCCCTGTAAATTAAATGGAAAGTAAATGAAACATGGGACGAAACTGTGATTTTTATTGTGTTTGTAATGTAGCGACCATCGCTGTATGTGGAAACGTTCAAATATAGTAGTATATCAACGCTTTATTTCCAGACGAAATGTCTTTGCAGTCGAATAATAACTTGTTTTGTTTACCAAGGTAACATAGTTTTCTTTTATTATCATACATGATACTAGTACATATAAAGCTGTCACTGCTTGAAATCGCGTTACGCCTCTGTAACACGTAGGTAGGTACACGTGCTTCTGAATGTAAACAAATTCACTAATGGGCTTTAGACCAATTAAATTACAACGATAACAAAATTAACAGGTGTTTGTACTCCGGCATGAGGAGTTTGGTATCTTTCCTATGTGTGAATGTTGCTTATAACGTTGTGGTGATCCTTAACAGTTTGAGCTGGTAATATTCCCAAGCAGTCTGACTAATGGCTGTTCTAATTATGAAATCGTTCACACCTGTTCAATGACGTGTTGAACATAGTATATCTCAGCTATATGTTAGTATCAAGAATTTCAGACACAACACTGTGTTACATCAATGAATATAAGTAAACATACCCAGGAAATGCCACATTCACGAAACACAGCCTTCCCGAGGTACAAAAAAAGGAGAGATGTGGAACAAGTATGAAACAACCGTCGCAAAAACAAAGACGAACTGCAAAGGAAGAACCGACTTGGAACGGTCAGTAGGAATACCACTAGGGGGCTTAAAGTAGTAGTTTTACTCGCGCGAGATCTTACCCTTAATTCTGTTACAACTCCAAATTACAAAATGTATATTCGGTCCTTTTAGGGGAAAAAGTCGTGATACAGTCATGAACATAATTCCATATGGCGTGTAATGAAATGTACATTCTTGAGCTTAATAAAATAATGGATTTGTAAATGATAAAGCATAGTTTAGTGACTGGCAGTATCAGCATAAATGAGTCGTCACAAGCAAAAAGGTACGCCGTATTCGAGCCACTGATGGTTTATCATAGCGCCAGGCCAGGAGGCAAATTGGAATAATTAAGGAATTTTTTTACGATCTTCTATCAAATATTTATAAGTTGAGTGTAGTCATTAGAATACCCTATGAGGCGATTATAAAGAGTGCAAACAACGTACATTTTTATGATAAAATAGCAAACTTTTCTTAAAATATCCCTAAATATTTGTTTTTTTAGTCACCGGAAGAATTATCCAGGGAGTAAAAAAAAACGCGTTCGAATCAGCCACGGTAAACGAACCGTCGGTGTTGTCATTAAAGGTTTACTGTAACTCGTTTTGACGTAATGCAGGAGTGTACCAATTTCTGGCAAAGTGGTAGGCTACTTAGCAGGTAAGCTTCTATTCGTTACGCCCATTCAGAAATATTTGACCTAAATATCTTCATTTGCATAATATGTTTCACCTGTTCAATGACATATTGAAACGATAAACAGACACTACAAAATTACATCCATTTACATGATTGCATGTGGTAACATTTCATAAAAACCGACACTCCAAGAAATTGTTTTCATTGTTCTCTCACATATGCATCTTGATGTGGCGAAAGTCTTTATTATATAAAGAAACATACTTATAATACCTGACTGTCTCAAAACAAATTACAACTGTTCATTTCGCAACTACTTTCGTCTTCGGTGAGATGCAGCGATTAATAATTGCCCATCTAGTCATTCCCAACAGCACTGGCATTGTTTAAATAGTAAAATTTTATTCGCGATTGGTTTCAGCGGCACGTTGCAGTTGCTTATATGGCTAAACGTAAAGAGCTTCCAAATTCACACTTTGCTTTACGCCTTGATATTGTCTGGAAGTTCAAGTTCAAACTGATCTCGTGAGATTCATACGAACTTTTTCAGTGGTTTCCATAACATGTCATTGAAAAGCCATTTCGGTTATTTTCGTTTATAACTAATGCCAAGCTAGCAAAATAACGTTGTGGCAACTTGGTAATAACGTTGTATTTAGATCATGAAAATGTTGAACTGTGGCGTTCAGGTAAATCTTATTGGAAACTTTGTCAGTGTTTACTAAACGTATCCCTATAGCGTTATAATACATCTCCTTGAAACTTTTAGCAGCCTTTAAACAACCATTTAACAACCAAAATCGGTTTTCTATTATAATTTAGATGCCTGTATATTTTAAAGTGCGTTGTAGAAGCAAGTCAAAAAACTTAACACAAGCACTTATTTACTAATATTAATATAATTGCTTACATCTTTCAATTAATAAATTGAAGTTACTCCACTTACATTTTTCTTCAATATGGTGATTACCATTGTATATTGGTTTCATTACACAGTTATAAAAAAGTGTGCGTTCTTGAGTTACCTACTCTGATGCCTTTTCCACTTTTGTGTCGAAAATCTGGAAACGGCCAAAATATTGTATGGTTGGACCCCGAATTAGAAGAAGGTGTCGGCTCTGTTGTGTTATATCAAATTTACAAGTTTGTGACCAAATGTATAAGCTTTTAAAATCCTTAAGTGCAATCATGCGTTAGTCAGACAATGGATATCTGCACCACCTCTTCAAGTAAAGTAAATAACAGAACTCAGGAATTCAGGAACTGATACAATCAGATCCACGGAAAGTTTGTCATGAGGATCGTTTATAAAAAAAAGCATCCACCTCTCCCAAACAAAGCTGCATGAGGATCAACAAATCCCGCAATGTAAAACTACTTCACATTTTATCTCCCCAATCATTATAGATAATTTACAAAGTATAATCTGTATGTTCTGTCTGAAGAATGCATTTTATGCATTAGTTAACATTACTGTTTAGAGTGAGCTGAATGAGTCGACGCTTTTTACTGGCAACTGGAAAAAGGTACGAGAAAAATCCAGAGAGTGCAACAGCCACAAGCCGCAGCCCATCCCTGACACGAAGTACGAAAAGCACTAAGATTAGCTCTCGCTTCCCCAAGCGAGGTAATCGTAATGCTAAAAGGACTAAAAAACACAAGAACAAAATAACACAAGGCAATACTTAAAACAAACCGCCTCGTAGAATACACCATAAAGCAATAAAGAGTAAGACTAACACCGGGACCACCGCCTTAGAACGAACAGCAGAATAAACCACCGCGGGGTTTAAAGCACTTTTACAGCCGACTAACTTCACCGTGGGGGACCTATGCCACTCTTAATCACAACTAGTAGAACAGAAAGCAAAATGGGCAGCTGTTGAAGCTGACCAAAATGCTAGCATCATAATACAACTAGTAAAACAGAAAGCAAAATAAAGCGCTGACCACAATGCAAGCATCACAACACATATAGAAAAAAACAGAAAGCAATGCGGGAACCACAAAGCTACATATAGCTACAAAGTGTAAGAACAACACCAAGGCCACCGCCTTTGAACGGTCAGTAAAATAACTTACCGGGGGAGGGTGGATGGTTAAAGCACGTTCACGGCCGGCCAACTTCACTCTGGGTCCCCATGAAGACTCAAAAAATAACTGCACGAATACTTTTAGGTAAATTCCAGTTCCTCAAGGTAAATTTTTGTTTAAATTACCAATACACCTTTAAAACAGAATGTTGACGGAAGAAGGCATGGCTATACCTGTGCCAGACGCTGGCTCTTTAGCCTATAGCTCAGCTATTAAAGATGAAACAATATTAGATGCAAAAGTACGCTCATGACCCAGTGACCTGGCTAATCATTTTATTCATAATTCATACCCAAGCAATTTTATTTCATATCTGACATGTCTGACCATTCTGGTCATTTTTCAGCATCGACCAGAACTTGAAATACAATAAACAGGAAACCATTCGAGCTAACCCGAGAAAATAGTACTTATCTGACAGGCAACAAGCAAAGGCACAGGTTAGCTAGGTATTAGTGCATATCCAGCAGTTAAATTACCATGAAAATAATAAATGCATCATTGAACGGACATGGAATCACAGCCAAAAAAGCAAAGACGCTAGCTTTACATAGTAGACATGCATGATGTGTGACCACGAAAACATACATCAACCGCCAATTTAAAGAAACCAAACTTAGTTTCATTACCTTTTTCACCAGAAAAAAAAGAGAAACGTGCATTTTAAGATTACTTACAGTGTTATTTGATGAATGACAAGCAGAAAAAAATATATTACTTACAAACGTTCCGTTTTCTTTGCTTGCAATTTACAAGATTTGGCCTAAAGAAAGTACATACGAAGTTCAGAGTCTGAGTCTCGCATGAATGTTTTTGACATTTACTCACCTACAACATTTAATAACTGATCGCTAAATTCATAAAAGATTGACGAGTACAAAGTAGCGATGAGTCAAATCAATAAAAAGACATAAAAAATAACTAACGCATACTAAACTTTGTACAGAACGTTTTCAAAACGTTATTTAGACGTTTATTTCAGTGAATAAAACAACATGAGGCAAAATTCCTAGTATTGACAATACAAGTGAACATTAACATTTAAACATTTTGAAAACATTTGCGCTCGGCTGATTCGAAGAGATCATTTTCAAAACATGTACAAAACGTTTTAGTGACGTTTTCGCAACGTTAGGTTCAACTAAACCTTCACGCAACCTAACGCTAACGTTTTCTGTTAGCTGGGTGTGTACGAAGGCATCAGTTTGTAATAGAATACAAAGAACAGAGTAATTTGATACCAGTTGTGTTTATTTACGACAATTTGAAAATTATTATCGGTTACAAAATACGATTAATTATCGCTCAAGGAAAATGTACTGATTCCCTTGCCATCTTGGCTTCAAGACGACATTGACACTTCCTAAATTTTCAATTCAGTGACACTGTGTGTTTATTGTTGTCAATGACCATTTTTTAAGAACCTATTTATCTTTACTAAAGCTGGTTGTGTTGTCATGTGGCGGCTGTAAAACATCTCCCCGTATCTTCATATAGTTTAGTTTATATTTTTGGTCCTTTGTGATCGTTCCGTGATTGAACAAATTTATATCACGATCACTGTTGATGTCGAACTGGCCGTAAATAGTTAGTCTTACTCAGAAGACATGGACACATTAAGCATTTTCAGATGTGTGTGCGTGCGTGCGTGCGTGCGTGTGTGTGTGTGTTAATTGCTCTCAATGGTTGTTTTTAGAATCTGTCAAACAAGTGTCGCATGCAAATTGCGGAATCTTTAAAGAAATTCTGCAAACGTTGGTACAAACAACAATATACAGAGTCTTGGAATATCTTGAAATTATCGACTAACCTATTCCATTTAACGTAATAATTCAAACTTTCAAACAGACTTCCTACGTTCTATTGGTTACCGAAACTTCATAAACGACCTTATAAAGCACGTTTCATTGCTAATTCTAGTTCTTGTACGACTACTGTTTTGTCCAAACTGCTAACTTCATGCCTTACTGCTGTTAAAAAAACATTTGATTAGATACTATGATACTGTTTACGAAAGGAACGGAATTAACTATTTTTGGTCAATTAAAAATTCTAATGATGTTCTCAATAAATTTAAATCTAAAAACTTTCGGGCTTCTAAATTGTCTACATATGATTTTTCTACACTGTATACTACGTTTCCTCATCATCTTATAAAAGATAAACTTATTGATTTAATTAACCGAACGTTTATTCGGGAGAATACCCAATATTTGGCTTGCAACGAAGAATGTGCTTTTTTCACTTCTGATGTATATAATAATCGCAATTTATGGTCGTGTCAAAAAGTCTATGATGCCCTTGTTTATCTTTTGGATAATATTTTTATTAGATTTGGAACTAAACTTTATAGACAAACTATTGGTATTCCGATGGGAACTAATTGTGCTCCTCTTGTTGCAGATTTGTTTCTTTTTTGTTATGAGAGAGATTTCTCACGTGAAAATCAGGCTGACATTATTGAGGCTTTCAATTCAACTTCAAGATACCTTGACGATTTATTAAATATTGACAATATTTACTTTGACCAAATGGTGGACCGGATATATCCTACAGAACTCCAATTAAATAGAGCAAATTCTTCCGATACCGAGGCACCTTTATTGGATTTGAATCTATGTATATCTAATGGTACAGTTTCCAGCAAAATTTATGATAAACGGGACGAGTTTGATTTTGATATAGTCAATTTCCCTTTTCTGGATGGCGATGTCCCCCGGCGTACCTCTTATGGGGTATACATATCTCAACTTATAAGATTCGCCAGAGCTTCTTCAAATCTTAATGATTTTAACTACCGTAATAAAGCCCATACTGCCAAACTTCTTAGGCAGGGCTATCGTTATTTTAAACTTCGTAAGGCGTTTTCGAAATTTTATCGCAGACACAGTGCCTTGTTAGAAAAATATAGCGTCAGTCTGAAAACACTTCTGCAACAAGGTCTATAGGAACCCGAATTTTACGGTGACTTAGTGTACAGATTTAGAAAAATTGTAGGTAAATCTAACTTTTCGGAGCAATTTAGAAAACTTATTAACCGTTATAAAAGAATTGGCTATAGCCTGGATATTATGCGGCAGACTGCATGCCTAGTTGTCAACCCAATCATTCTTGATGGCTATGCTTCACTCTTTAATTGCACGACGGCGGTTCGGGCCTCAGACTCAATGACGGCCTCTTCGTAAAACTTTAACCAGTGGGTTGGGGCTTGACGATATGTCTTTGGTTTGGCCCGCCCTGGTTCAACTATTGGTTTTCATTTACTCTGGCATACAGTAGAATTAGCCATGAGTACTCGTCTTTGTTTATTATAGTGATTAATTTGATTTTATGATTTCGCTTTGATGCATTGACTGAGTTGGGAGCCTTTAAGCGAATCGAATTTGTATGTATTTCTGTATTAAGAGTAGCATCGGGACCCAGGGTGAATTTAGCTAGCTGTGAAAGTGCTTTAAAACCCCCTTCCCCACCCAACCCCCCCCCCCCACCCCCCACGGTGGTTTGCTCTACCGACCGTTCTAAGGCGGTGGTCCCGGTGTTAGTCTTACTCTTTGTTGCTTTGTGGTTTATTCTACGAGGCGATTTGTTGTATGTCTTTCCGTGTGTCATTTTGTTCTAGTGTTTTTCAGTCCTTTTAGTATTGCGATTACCTCGCTTGGGGAAGAGAGAGCTAATCTTAGTGCTTTTCGTACGTTTGTTCGGTTTGTGCTTGTTTAGATTTTTTGGTTTCCTCTTCCTCTTGGGGTCTGGGAAGGGCTGCGGTTTGCGATTGTGGCACTCCCTGGACTTTTCTCTTACCTTTGTTTGTAACCGCACAAATCTAAGTTTTCTTTTCGACACTGAAGCAAGGTGTACAAAATTATTTAAAAAAAAAAGGATGTCCTGGAAGATCCATAATCACAGAACATAGTCTACCACTGTCACCAAGAGGAGGAGAATACTACGACGGACGGCATGATGTTACAAATCAACTGAAGGCAAACCAACCATCTCTCTCTTAATCATCTAGGTGAACGCAATGCCAGATAGAACCCATAAAACAAAATAATAATACAGCAAACAGGACAAGACACGAAACAAAACCTCGCAGCGAACAACCACCATGCCCAACAAATAACTCATAACACAAGAACCACCGTCTTGCAGCAGTCTATATTAAAATCTATCAGGGTAGGGGTTAAATCAATTAAACTAGCATCAAATCTTTACCCTAAGTTCAAACATTGTGTACAATACATGCAAAACAAACAAAACATATACAAGATTTCAAAGTAAATAAGTGAACTCAAGAACTAATGCAATCAGATTCACATCAAGTCCCCAACATCAAAGACTTCCATAGGAAATAGGTTTTAGTTGCAACTGACATGACCACCAACAATGCTGTCAATCCGTGACCTTTGCACTATGCCAAGATTTTAAACAAGCGATTTGGTAGTACTGAAAGATGTGTGAAACATTTCAATGATGAGAAGGCAGTTGTTGATGATCATCGAATTCATTCTGTCAGTCTGCAGTAAGTATTAAAGTGAACCTGGGCAAGTGTACCATGCTAAAGTGGTGACTAAAACATGCCTATATAATTTTGACCCCCTTAAACCCCACTTTTATACAGTAAAACTGGCGTTAACAGGAGTACACATTATTTCTGCTCAAAAACATAGATTGTGGGTACTCGTTAGACCCTTCTCGGCGAGGCGGTTCTAACGAATTCCCTAAATCTATGTTTGGAGCAGAAATATGAAAAATTTCAAAAATTGATATGTGAAAAATTTCCTTTTTTGGTTGTAAAATTTTCAATATATTTGAATAGGTGTGTCTTCGTAATGGCAAATTATAATTCATGCACACCGACTCGACCATAGGTAGATTTGCTGTAGATTCGAGTCGATGACTTTACAATTCGGATTTAACTTAAAGTAAACGTCTTAAGCTGGGTATACACATAATAAACAACTAAATTATTTCGTTTGGATTTATCGCCATCATCCTGAATTAATTTCGTAAAAAAATGTTGATTTGAAAACACTTCTATTGATCTATCGGAAGGTGAACGCAATTGCCACTTTGTAAATTCAGAAGGGTTGCTGTTTTTAAATATAAAAGCACGTTACTCGTTACAGAAAGTTTACAACATGAATTGTCTGCGGCAACCTGTTTGCATGGTTGTCTTGTCCTGGGTTCCGTTCACCATCGAGCCCATTTTTTGTTTTATCAAGGTTTTGAGTTTATCTGTGTTCTGTAGCAATGTTTCACTGACTAGGAAGAGGATACTACGTAGGCCTAACATGCGCTTTTGTAATTTAGTGCCACATCAGAAGTAAGGCGATGTTTCGATCATGAAGGTCTACTTAAAGCTTCCATTCCACGCCCGACCAGCCCTGTCACCTTTCAAGTAGTGTTTGTGATGACTGTTCCGAGGCGGTTCTCTGTTGCAGTTCTTCTATGTTTGTATGTTGGTTATTGCATTTCTGCAGCTGTGTCTTCTCAATGTTTGTTTTACATCTCTTTCTTCTTTCATTACTTCAGGAATGCTCTGCTTCGTAATTGTGGCCTTTGATGAGTATTTTTGTTTATCTTTCGGCTTTGTACCGTATTATGAATCAGAGAACCAGAAGTACCATTGAACTCAACGACAACTTCAAAAGCACAGTTTCCGGCACAAAACCCTATATGACATAATAAAAATCTAAAAGATTGCCCTTGGAAACAAGTAACATACAACTGAACGCAAATCGGAGACTTTGTTATATTACGTTTCTTCATATATAGATATGTAGTTTGCGAGGCTGCATACGCCCTCCCCCACCCCTAGCACCGGTTTAAGGGGTATTCAATTTTCAAAGTAACCAGAGTGGGTTCAATGATGCCAAAGGACATAAAAATAGTCTTCACTATGGTGAAGTACGGGAATAGGTTTTACGGCCCCAAAAGTTATTTAATATCAGCTGCAGTTAAGTAAAATAAAAATTTAAATTAGATACGTTAAACCATGCGAAGGTATAAAGTAAAATTATGTTCAGCGATCGTTGATCGAAATTAAAATCTAAGCTTTTTACCGAAATAGTATTATGGAGACTTCAACATTTCATTTTTTTTTTTTTTTTTTTTTTTTTTTTTTTCTATAATACAACAAATGACTTATTAGTGTTAAATGTTCATAGACCGAAAGTTGAAGTGGAGACGCGGGCGGTTCATTTTGTTGGCGAAGACTGCGGGAATCCTGAGTACTGTTTGCCGGAAACTCCGTTATTTCTGGACAAAAACATTAAGTGTGGATTTTCATTTTCTTAATTACATCTAAACAAACACTTTAAGATAAAAATTAAATTGATTTAATGATTGTTTCAGATTCGCCCAAAGAGCCGTACGGCCTACTTTTCTCATTACGTTACCGACCGGTCTGAAAATCCGGACACTGCTGACGTTTAATAAAATAAATGTAATATTCTTAAGAGAGTAATAGTAAGGATGTTCATCTTTCGAAGACGATAATTATATCCTCAGGGTGAGTAGTCTTACATCACTTGCTCAAGAATTCACTTTTTTATACATTATTAAATGTAGTTATCAGCTTTACTGTTTAAACAAACGTTTGGAAGCCATTCCTGACTACTCATTTCCAGCGCAACTCGGCAGCTCGTCTAACCAGCATTTGGGCCTTCTACATTTTAACCTTTTCATCCCTGGCTTTCTCAAAAAGACTCTTCCATCTGTGGGTTAGGACATGTCCATTGTTGCATAAAGGGTATCAGTTAAAAATCAAAACTATATAGCAAACAGGGTCCACACTGATGAGACGGCTCATTATGAGCCATTTCATCTGGATCTGCACTGTTTTCAAAAGTACTTGTTTTAGTATTTAGGGATAAAATAGTTAAGCGAAATGCCCAATGTATTGACTAGACTGCACAAGCTTGAGCAAAGTCTTGCCACGCGATTCTTGTATGCCCAGATACAAGTCTCAATGACCCTTTTCGATTTTACAGTAGAGAGTACAGTAGGTCTAATTTGTTGTACCGTATCTACGTTAAATATTAGCAAAGACATGCCCCAGCAAACTGTCTGTGGCCGTTTTCAGAGCCATAATTCACGATAAAATAGGTGCTGTATCTACATCTAAAAATAATTGATTGCTATATAAGTTTTTATAATGTGGTATGGATTATGTCCAAGCAGTCGAAGACCGTCACTCGGCAAACATGACGTCATCAAAGTTTGACTTACCTGATGTTATTCGTAAATAAAAAAAAATGTCATCCAAGACGTTAAAAGAGGCATCCGCAATTCTTTGGCGACTGTCTGTCAGTCATAAGGACAATGTGAAAAAATAAAGGTGACTGCAAAATATCATTTGTTTCTTTCGTCTGTAAGCTTTACAATTTTATTTAGAACTGCCCAATTTTGCACAGAAATCCGAAACGCATATTCATGGCAATCGTGAACTAGACTATTCAACTAGATCAGACTAGGTCTAGATGAGAGTGATTAGTCCTTCATTTCTATTCTTTGAGCATATTTTAACATATCAGCAGATGGTCGTCGAAAGTCGAAACAATTTCATGGTAAGGGCCTGGGATTTCCATGTATTAAGAGTAATTACGCTGGCTTACTTTATGGCAATAGCTGGCAGTTCAAACGACTATTAACATTTTCCAAACCCCATTTATAGTGACTTACAACGCAGAAAAAGCAAATGATTGGTTCCACAAATGTAAATTGCTGTCTCTCAAGTGAGGACAATGGTAATGAAATTCCATTTGAACATCACGAAAACGTGCCTATATATTTTTACCCCCTTAAACCCCACTTTTATACAGTAAAACTAGGGTTTACAGGGGTACACATTATTTTTCTTATTTTTCCTCGAAATCATAGGTTGTGGGTATTCATTAGAACCGCCACGCGCCAAGGCGGTTCTAACGAGTACCGCAACCTATGTTTTGAGCAGAAATATGAAAAATATTGGGGTTTTATCTGAAATTTGTTTAGTTTTTGGAGGTGAAATCTTCTATATATTTGAATAGGCATGTTTTCGAAATGAAATTGGATATACATTTGAGCCGCAATGTCTCAAAACATACCTTCCCTATATGTGCCCCCATTGAAGAGTCAGATCAGCAAGCGCATTCGCGCAGTCTGATCAGGAACGTCCCTGGGCATATTTTTGATAGCCTAATGTGTAAAGTTCCTTCATGAGGACAACGAAGATTCTGACCAGACTGCGATGCCTGAGCTATTTGAGTTTTCGTTGGGCGCACATGTCAGAAGGTACATTTTCTCACTGCGAGGCTCGTATTAATCTGCAGTTAAATGTAATGACCAAACAAACGTTCTGCACAAGCAATTAATGGCAAATTAGCTGTCAGTGTAGAGAAGTACCTTATTGACAGTGAGTTTTCGGTCAAACAGACCTGAGCAAACAGTGTAGATCCCGATCATACTCTGCAGAAGAGAGCTCATAATGTGTATTACTATTTAGCATATAAGAATAGTTCATGGGTATTCGATATGTATGATATGTATGTAACAATCCATACCTCTTGATGTTAGATATTTATCAAGAAGGACGGAACATATATGAAGATTCTTTTGCTTGCAAATACTAATTCTATACGCGCGGAACAGAAATGAAGATTCTTTTGCTTGCATATCTTTCAATTGCCAGTTTTGTTGAACTTTTTCATTGATTTCAAACGCAGCACTCCATTCGATTCACAATGAAACTGACGTCCGCCGTCTTTAAAGCTGACGTCATTTGTTACGCCGTGATAACATCAGCTTAGCAACAGACGTACGTGATCTTCTATATAATCAACGCATTGATCGACACACGTGAAGTTTTTCGGGTTTTATTTTATCCCTGGTTAAGATAGGGTAAGTAAGATAAAATAAACATCAAAAAGATTGCATTTGGAAACAAAGAAAGCATTACAGATTAGAAAATGGGAGTCTCGGTTTATTGACTCTTCATTCTTCATAAGCAGTAATGAAGTTTGCAACATTGTTAGCACCAGTGAAAACTTCAGCTTTCTTTACCTTTCAGTGTCGGTCGGTGCTGGAGGGGAGTGGGACGAGTGCGGCCCTTTTAATCGCGTTGCTCTCCTACACATAACGAAAACACGTCTATGTAGTTTTGACCCCCTTAAACCCCACTTTTATACAATAAAACTGGGGTTTACTGATATAAACATTACTTTTTCTTATTTCTGCTCAAAAACATATATTGTTGGTACTCGTTAGAACCGCCTCGCCGATGCGGTTCTAAGAGGTACCCACAATCTATGTTCTAAGCAGAAATATGAAAACTCTCAGAATTTTTCATCTGAACGTTTTCATTGTTTTTCTCTTAATATATTTGAATAGGCATGTTTTCGTAATAATAACGATACTCTGATTCCGATTTTCGATCTTGTATTAGTTGTTTGTGTCCAA
The DNA here is from genome assembly GCA_964016985.1 of Anodontia alba. Classification (NCBI taxonomy): domain Eukaryota; kingdom Metazoa; phylum Mollusca; class Bivalvia; order Lucinida; family Lucinidae; genus Anodontia; species Anodontia alba. Next base: position 34,632,851 of record OZ024829.1, read on the forward strand.
ATACCACCTTCCTAAATTTTAATTGTTCAAATGTTAGGACAAGAGTAATAAGGACTTAAGGCGTTCTAATATTTAAGGTAAATGTAGTTATATGCTTCGCGGTAAATCATTTAGACAAATAGTAGTGATTCCGATGGTACAAAATTGACAGTATTGGGTGATGATTTCTGTTTTGTTTTGAAAGAGATTCCGATTTCACTTACCTAAAACAAAGCCAACAATATCAATTAAAAATAGAATGCATAATTTTCAGGGGCGGTAACTCTGCTCGTATTATTATGTTGCTTTTCTGAAAAGGTGTCTACTTTGAAAGGAAAGAATTTGATCCTAGGGGAGTTTCAGAGAAAACTCCCTTTTAAGAAGGGATTTGATATGCGGGAAATCAAACAGGAAGTCATAAAACCTTCTTCCTTGTAAATAATGGCGGGAAATCTACCAAGTATATAAACTGTCCTTCATGTCTGAATGCTATTGCTACCAATGTAACTCATTCATGCTTAGCGTCCCATAAAAGGGACATTGGCAAACGCGGCGTCTGATCAGAGTCTACACGGTTTGCATTAAATACTGAAATTTCTATAAAAACATGGTAATAATAAAAACTACCCAGCACCCCTTATGTTGGAAATGTATCAGTCCGAAGGTTGAAGGTAGACAAGTTCATTCGGCATAAAAGGGTTAACAACTTCAAAACGGTTAAGGGTAATACATACACTTCCAGGAGAGGCAGCTGTCTCAAATCTTCCAAAGCCCTGTTGAAAAAAGATTCTGCTCTAACAGAAAAAAACAGTACTCGCAAGTTCTAAAAGGAAAGACTTTGCTTCCTTTTGCAGCACGTATTTAATAGACCCCCTTTCAGAGCAGCCTTGGTGCGCAGGAAAACCAAACTGAAGTTGTAAATATAGCGAGAAGTCTGCCAAGTGTATCGAGACCTCACATTACAAAAACACGCATATTCAAATATATTGAAAATTCATCTCCAAAAACTGAAAGTTTTCAGATAAAAATTCTGATATTTTTCATATTTCTACTCAAAACATAGATTGTGGGTACTCGTTAGAACCGCTTCGCTAAGACGGTTCTAACGAGTACCCCAAAATCTATTTCATTTTTTTTTTTTTTTTTTTTTTTTTTTTATTTTATTTATTTTTTATTTATTTATTTATTTTTTTTTTGAGCAGAATAAGAAAAAATAATGTTTACCTCTGTAAACCCCAGTTTCACTATATAAAAGTGGGGTTTATAGGTATTTTTTCGTGATCTTTCAGAATAATGTCAAATATATTATAACAAAACGTAAACACAATACAATTATCCATACAAGAAGTAATCTTCTAAGACGATGGGCTATAGAATTGACAATTGTGAATTGTGCTCCATATAGACTACCTATGCAAATTATTGAAAGGTTAAAGTCTTATTCGCCGTTAGTTTGCTTTTTTCCGTTTCATCACGAAAACATGCCTATATAATTTTGACCCCCTTAAACCCCACTTTTTTATAGAAAAATTGGGGTTTACAGGGGTATACATTATTTTTCTTATTTCCTGTCAAAAATATAGCTTGTGGGTACTCGTTAGAACCGCCTCGTCGAGGCGGTTCTAACGAGTACCCACAATCTATGTTTTGAGCAAAAATTTGAAAAATATCAGAATTTTTTATCTGGAAATTTTCATTGTTTTGGTGGTAAAATTTTGAGCATATTTGATTAGGCATGTTTTCGTAATGGTTAAGTGTTATATGTAATGTATTAACAGATGAATCCTGTTTAAAAGTATGTTATATGTATATATCTAATAACTCCTGTCATCTCCGTAAAATATGCTATGGTACGTATGTTCATCACGAGAACATGCCTATATAATGCTGTCCCCCTTGAACCCTACTTTTATATAGTAACACTGGTGTTTACAGGGGTATACATTATTTTCATATTTCTGCTCAAAAACATAGATTGTGGGTACTCGTTAGAACCGCCTCGACCTCGACAAGGCGGTTCTAATGAGTACCCACAATCTATGTTTTGAGCAGAAATATGAAAATATCAGATTTTTTTCTTAAAATTTTCATTTTTTTGGTGGTAAAATTTTCAATATATTTGCATAGGCATGTTTTCGTAATGCATGTCGGATCCTCTTCTTTTGATGGCCCTCGATAGCTATGTTCATTGATTGTGGCGTTTCCTAGGTAACTTCTTTTCCACTTTTGTATGCACTTACATTGTTCTTATCAACATTTCTTACCAAGATCTGTTTCATTTTTGCAACAGTTGTGTCTGCAGCATGCAGGCTTCGCTCGTTCTTTGGGGACTTTTTGGCTACTCGCTGAATGGCTTTGGCTTTCGTTCTTCCGTTATCCCTTCTCTTGCTGAACACGACATGCTCTGTCTTAGCAAACAGTGTAGATCCAGATCAGTTGGCTTCTGGAGAAGCCAACTGATCTGGATCTGCACTGTTTGTCATTAAATATGCGAATTCCTATCAAAAAACCAGGGTCAAGTAATTTGATTGGCTAGAAATTAGAAGTGGGCGTGGCATTTTAATTTATTCAGCATGACAAGGGTTAAGCAGTTTAGTAATACTATGTACTACCCGTTATAGTTTTGATATTCCCCTTGGTGTCATTGGTACGCTATGTTCTCTTATGACACTCCTTGGAGATCTCCTTTACTATTTTACACCATGTGATCGGATTGTCCGAGTTAGCATTGTGAAGATGTACAGGCTGGTCATGAGCTTCACTGTTCAGACATGCACTAAGGTCCCTTTGTTGTAGAATTAAGTGATTCATAATGGTTAAAAAACGATACTTTGTGGTTTGTGGTTCCACATGAATTCATTCTACTGCAATACATTGTGAATGCTAATATCAGAAGAATCATGCGATAAACGTATTCATTTTGATTGACTTCAGTGTCGCCTAATCAAGTAGGCTTTTATCATAGAATACAAACAACGTTGATCAAGAGCACGTTTGTATTCATCACGAAAACACGCCTATATAATTTTGACCCCCTTAAACCCCACTTTTATATAGTAAAACTGGGGTTTACAGGGGTATACATTATTTCTCTTATTTTGCTAAAAAACATAGATTGTGGGTACTCGTTAGAACCGCCTCGGCGAGGCGGTTCTAACGAGTACCCACAATCTATGTTTTGAGCAGAAATATGAAAAATATCTGAATTTTTTATCTGAAAATTTTCCTTTTTTGGTTGTAAAATTTTCAATATATTTGAATAGGCGTGTTTTCGTAATGTATATAAGAAAGAAATTTTTAACGCTCTATGATGAAATGTCCAGATCCTAATCAGGCAGTGTAATTTCTCTGTTGCTCTCGGTAGCTGTAGATGTTACGAAACATTACCTGATTGTTGCTGCTTAGTTATAAAAACAACTAAAAAAGTAGCATTCAATTGAAAATTGCTAAACAGAAAGTTTTATTAATTGATATGTTTCGTGTGAAATAATCATTAGGTTCTTTTGGTGATGTGTTGACTTAAGCGGAATGGATATGCTTTCATGGGATGTAACTCTGATAAAATTGTTTTGTAACTTTCTGAAAAGGGGTCTTCTCTACAAGAAAAGAAAATTTTAGAAGGGAATTGATGGGAAGGAATGCAATCAGTAAGTCACAAAAGTTGCATGCCTTGCGCAATTTGGCGGCTAAATCACCAGGATTACCGCGTCACCTTATATACCACATACCACATTTATTCTAAGCATTTGAATAAACATGCCTGAAAAAAAAAAGTTCAGACCCTGAGATTAAACTGTTATGAAGCAGTTTGAGCTCAGGGTCTGCATCATTTATTATTCTGTCAAAACATTTAAGACTCATCCTTATGTATTCAAATCAAGTAGAGGCATCACATATCGTTGCAGTCATTGGGACGATGAAATTGGAACTGTTCATTTAATCAAATTGACTTGTTCAAATTTGAGTAGAAATGTGGCAAGGACTTATGATCCGAATATTTAGACAAATTACGGTATCTGAGCTACCCTTACAAAACAAACAGCGCTTTTACTATTAATTTAACATCCTTCTGTAATATTAATTCCAATATTTCACCGATATATATATAGTGAAAACCGGGGTATACAGGGGTCCATATTATTAGACGGCTTTCCATAATTTTGAAGTTTGTTTCAACCGGCATGCTCACATGTTTTTACTATTAGCAGCCATTTTACTCCATAAATATATCTAATTTGTTTAATAACCAAAACATTCCTCATTTCCCGTATTATATGTTGTGGTTAAAATACGATGACCCACATGGCTTAAGATATGAGGGGTATCAAGATCCATTACGAAAACACGCCTATTCAAATATATTGAAAATTTCACCACCAAAAATGAAAATTTTTAGATAAAAAATTCAGAATTTTTTTTAATTTCTGCTCAAAACATAGATTGTGGATACCCGTTAGAATCACCGCAGCGAGGCGGTTCTAATGACTACCCACAATCTATGTTTTTTGAGCAGAAAAAGAAAGATAATGTATACCCCTTACTATATAAAATGGAGTTTAAGGGCGTCAAAATTATAAGGTATGTTTTCGTGATGAACAGATTTTTTTTCTGAATTTTCTACAAGAAGATAAGTTAGGAGTAGCAAAAATATATGTTGTTGAGGAGACATCATAAAAGTAATATTTGTTACTGTTTAAAATGTAGTCTTGTCTAGATCTATAGCTAAGAGGTAAACATTTTACATGCTAGGTGTGTTAAATCAATGCTGTTCCACTATAGGCAATCTTGGGATTTGTTAACCTTAAAGCGCTAATTACAACTGCAGCAACGACATTTTGTTGTTGTTGTTGTTGTTAATTGTTTCACGATTTTGTCTTCTTTTGTAGTTTAGGACAAAATGAGTATAAGGCTTGGCTTTTTATGCGAATCGTCTGTCGAGCAGACGATTCACATAAAATGCCAAGTATTTTTTTTTCTCTGAAAAATAATATAACAATAGAATGTTGTCTCCTCTATTTTGCTTAGCGCTTTAAGGGTAAAAACTCTAAAATATATCACCACACGTGTGTTTTGTCTGGTGTGCCTAATATATAAGTTTGTTGTTGCTAGATCCTTTTTCCTTCACAGACTACTGTTATAAGTGGAAAATTATTTAAAATAGTTTGGTCTGCGGTAAATTATGAATCAAGCAGAGCTCTCAGTACAGTATCGCAAAAACACAAGTTCTTCGAATTTACCTCATAAAGTTAGAAGATTGCCAGGTGAGTTTTGAATGATTTTGCAATTACCACCTGCTTACATCATTTGCTGTAGATTTCATTCACTTGTAACAGACAGACATCCGTCATACACTTCTCATTGTCGTTGCTGCCGCATATTTGAGGAGGGTCACAAGAAAAACTACGTATTCCTTTTTGGGCTAAGCGAAGACCCAAGAGACTTTATATTCCCTATCTTCTAAACATGCATATCAAGGGCTTTTCATACGAGAATGCTTGTATGAAAACAGCATATACTGATATGATGCACAATGTCGTCTGGACTTTTCAAAATTTGCATATGTAATAGTGTAGGTCTTCTTTCTTCTTAAACATTTTATTTATTTACTTTAGATTTGTTGAAAACGCAGATTACATGGAATTTACGAGCAGCACAAACAATCGACTGTCTGCACTATTCCTCCTAGCTACAAGTGTACCAAAACTCTAGATCAGCTACTTTTTATAACAGCTTTCATATATCTAGAAATGTCGACGGAAAGATGATTATGAAGTGTTAGTCATTAGCGTTGCGTTGATGAGCCGATTTTAATGTGTAGTTTAGCATAGGTGTTTTAGTTTGGAAATATGAATAAAAACGTTTCTACAGGACACACATTTTATCTACAGTTATGCAGTTATATATTTTGCCACAGTTAAGTTGAGCGTTATGTCTGATCCTCTGTATTGTGACTAGACATACATTTGTGTATATATAGAGGATCTTACATTCGTGGACATTTCATATGAAATTTATGAAACGAGCCTTGTATGTGTACTCACAATAAAGAGGATCAGACAGTATAACTGCTCAAGTGAACTGTGGCAAAATATATATAACAATAAACTTATATTTTAGGCACATCAGACAAAACAAACGTGTGCTGATATGTAACGTGTGGTCATATCTACTCATTACAAAAGTACGCCTATTCAAATACATAGAAAATTTCACCTCCAAAAACTGAAACTTTTCAGATAATAAACGGATATTTTTCATATTTCTGCTCAAAACATAGATTGTGGGTACTCGTTAGAACCGCCTCGACGAGTCGGTTCTAATGAGTGCTCAGAGTCTATGTTTTTGATCAAAAATAAGAAAACTAATGTTTACCCTGTAAACCCCAGTTTTACTATATAAAAGAGGGGCTTAAGGTGGTCAATATTATATAGGCATGTTTTCGTGATGTGAATACTAGCGACGTCATATGAAAAAAATTGGTTACTGGCGCATTAAGTCAACACGCCACCACGACGACGTTATGGTTTCTGTTGAAAAACGGTAAGCTCCTGTATATACATACGAGTATATCCCAGTTTGCATTCCCTTTGTGCCTATATCCGACCGCTATCGGTCAGACAGGATTCCTGTTGGGCCGATAACGGTCCGATATAGATTTTAGCAGAATCTTGTATGTTTTCATCTTTCATCAGGTAAAACAATATCATTAATAAGTTACACGAATCTATTTTACAATTTAAAATTAGCGTATAGCACATTTCCTTATCAGCCTACATGTATATGGCTTCTGATCTGGATGCTTACTGTTCTGAAAGAGATCCCGTTTGTAGAATCTTTACTTCCACTGAAGACACTTTTTCTTAATACACGGCTCATTTAAAATTAAAACACTTCTAATAACTAGCATAGTAATGACTGGATACTAAACCCTGGGTAATAAGTGCGTCCAACGGGAACTGCTTCCAGTTCCCCGAACCGCGGAGCGGTTCGGCGTGCAGACGCACTACTATAGCCTACCTATGTGACCAGCGATGTGTGTGACCAAAAATGTGATGGTCCAACAAACCCTTGGATGGTTCGATGCTTATCCTGGACAAACAATAAGGGTTCCGTGATTTGGCAGAAACTATTGACACGGCAGCCGTGCCGATAACAGCAACAGAACAGCCAATAACGCCAAGAATTCCAATTGCAAGGGGTTGAATCATGAGACTTATGACGTCAGCCTACAAAATTTGCGATCGCAGCCATTTTGAATTTTGTGTCTACTTCGAATTAATGGTAAAACAGAAAAATATCATATAAATTATATAAAATTTTGTTAGCTATGCACCAACAGGACTTGTTGCATTCAAAATGGCTTTTGAGCATTAAGAATATATCACATGAATGTGATAAAGAGCAAGTTTGGTCGAACCAAAAAGCTCCCTTAAATAATTCAAAAATTGTTAAACTCAAACTTATTGAGATGTACAAAAGTACATGGAAAAGTCAGTTTTCCAGTCTTCCAAATGTTTAAATTACAGGATTTTTAAGTATAATTTTGGACTTGAAAAATATTTTGGGGTTTTACCAGATGATTTGGCTTTGGACGTTTTTCATTTTAGATCACTAAATCATAAAAATCCCATTGAGTGGGGTAGATATGAGGGGATTGCTCGAGATGACAGATGAATACCACTATGTGCTCGAATGTTCTTATTTTGATGATTTAAGAAGCTTGTATTTGCCAAGAGATTTATTTTCTAGACCCAATACTGTAAAGTTTGAAAATCTCATGTGTTCAAGTGACACACATCGTTTTCTTAAATTGTCTAAATACTGTAAAGTTGTGCTGAAGACTTTCCAGGAAATATTCAGAAACATTTAAATATTCATGGACAACAAAAGGACAGATGGACTTTGCCGTACTCAAGGCGTAATATCTAGTCATTTATGGACGAATGGACCAGCCTTATTAAGGCATTATTACTACACATTAGTCTCTTTATAACGCTGTTTGTTATAACACGGATCTAATATGGTTCTCAAAGGTATGTAGATTGTGTAGAGAAATGACCATAAATGGTCATTTTTCTGTGGGATCTGTGTGTTTTTGTTTGAATATAACATGGCTCTTTGGCTGACTTGGTTGATGGTTTGGATCCCCAAAACAGTGTTATGAAGAGGCTGTGTCACTTTATTATGATCTCAATATCATGACTTAGTCATATTCTCTGGTGTTCACATTGACCATATCATGATGCCATAGTTTGCAACTGTCCTCAAAATGTTTCATGTTTTGTTTGTTGAAAGTTTTGACTTATACTCTGGTTAGATGTTTGAGTCGATAATAAAATCTTCTTCAAATCTTCAAAGAATTTTATTTCTATCCATTCTCCTTCTTTTTACAAGCTAAACATGATTCGTTTTGTGCACAAGGTACACTTTGATGTAGATTTTTAGATAACACATAGACTTTACGCTCTTTTAACGTGGTAATCTTAAAAACTTCGACACAGTAAGCGAACGATAGTATATTGTCGTTGTACCTGTCATCGGCATACACTAGTTTTCGGTACTCGGAAAGCATGGCCCCCGCCCATCGGGGCCCGCCAAATAGATGGTCTGCCTAAAGCCTCCATGGCAAAGCTGCTAGTAACTAAGCAGGACCCGATTTCATGTGATCGGGTCAGGTAAAAGTCCTACAAATTTTGAGGCAATGTCTCTGAACTACTGAAATATTGTTGACTTGGACGTTATTTCGCAATTCATGCAGTGGAGTAGAAGTCAAGCGTGGTCTGAAATCAAATTCAGTTAGATCTGGCCAACACACCTATGAAGCATGTGATGATAATTTGGACGCACGGACATAGGTAGCACCTATTAAATTCATATTATTTTAAACACGGTAAACAAGGTTTAAATTGTGCATTTAGCTGTACTCCTTGATCATACAGACCCTTTTTAATATAGGTGACTAATGTATTAAGGGTTGGTTTCCTCGCTTTGTTGTGAAATAATGAGGACTTTTTCGGGGGAGGCCACTCAGTAAAATTCATTTTGTCTTCCTTCTGAAAGAAAAGGGTCTACTCTAAACGGAAAAGTATTCGCTCCCTATGGGAGCGAATTTGTTCCTTTTAGAATTAAACTTTTTCTTTAGAATGGCCTTGATTTGCAGATAAAATAAATAGGTCACAAAGTCGTCTCCCTTCTACAAAACATGGAGGAAAATCTAGCAAGCATATAAATCCTCCTAAACCGACCGAACGCATTCAAACAAAACTTTTTGAGGATTGTCTGATGCAGGAAAAAAACTCTCAGGCTGACCAAAGTATTTCGCATCATTTCGCATGGTTATTAGTCACTGGCTTTCTGTCACAGTGTGAAATATAGAGAAATCAATTATATGTTGATTTAAACAAAAATGAAACTGGGTAGAATTGGTGCTCTATACCTCTTTTTTAAAAAAAGACTAGAATGCGTTATGATTATTCAGCTCACTTCATTAACCCCTTTTATCGCTGAGTTTCTGAGGCGGACTCTTTTATCTTTCGATTTGAACAGGTTCATTGTTGCAAACGGGGGTGAGAATCAAAAATCAAAAACAGAATGGCAAATGAGCTGTCTCATCTTAATCTCCACAGTTTGCAAGCTATCCGGTTTGATTTATAGGACTGAAAGGGTTAACATGTCGGGCTACTTTCTTTAATTGCCACAGTGGTGTAGATAAACGATTAATTCTGTGCCCTACTATTTCTATTGTTTGTACTTCATTACGAAAACACGCCTATCCAAATATATAGAAAATTTCACCTCCAAAAGCCGAAAATTTTTAGATATAAACTCTGATATTTAACACATTTCTCCTCAAAATAACAATTGTGGACGAGGCGGTTCTAACGAATACCCACAATCTATGTTTTATGAGCAAAAATAAGAAAAATAATGTATACCCCTATAAACCCCAGTTTTACTGTGGGGTTAAGGGGGTCAAAATGATATAGGCATATTTTCGTGATGTTATGATATTTACGGTCTTCAATGTGATTTACGAGAAGTACCTACTTGACGAACGAGCATACCTCTCAATTTCCACAAATTAGGCTAATTAAGTGTGTTCAGTGTTTTGAGGTATGCATAATTTTCTTATAAAAAAGGGGGGAAAACAGAACTTGTATAATTACGCCCATTACGCAAAATGTTATTTTTGTAGGTATTTAAACTCCCAAAAAATCAATTTACGGCATAATTTGTTTTTAATTAAATGACTTCCTCTTTCAACAATAATGTCTTAAATACTATTCATAAAATATCTTTATTGTACAATGTAATCATATTTACTGAGCGAATACTTGAAACTTGTGCTTGATGTATAAAGAGGAATGCTGGAATACTACGGTGGCATGTTTTGAAAGCAAATTGAAAAATTGAACGAGGCTTACCTTCATAGAGGGGAAGTTGAAGTTTAATTATAATTTCGTTGACCATACTAAAATTATGTTAAAGACATATGGGCTCGTATTGTCTCTCGAACGTTCAAATATCGAATGTTCGACATAGCCATAACGAATGATGGCTTATGTTATCTATCACTAGACATAATCATCTCGAGCGATCAACAAATTGTAATCGATTTAGTAGATTGTCCGCCATTTTTACAAGTGAGGCCACATCACGAAAACATACCTATATAATTTTGACCCCCTTAAATCCCACTTTTATATAATAAAACTGGGGTTTACAGGGGTATACACTATTTATCTTATTTCTGCTCAAAACATAGATTGTAGGTACTCGTTAGAACCGCCTCGTCGAGGCGGTTCTAACGAGTACCACAATCTATGTTTTGAGCAGAAATATTAAAAATATCAGAATGTTTTTATCTGAAAATGTTCACTTTTTTGGTGGTAAAATTTTCAGTATATTTGAATAGGCATGTTTCCGGTAATGACTTGTTTCTCCTTCCCCTTTGTTTTCCTGTACACCAAGCTCCTATGGAAAAGGAGTATACCCTATTGTTGCAAATTCCTTGCCTTCTTTACCGTACACTCCTTCTAAGAAGGGAAGCAAAATAATTTTGAAAACCTTACTTCCCGCGAAAGTGTATCAATTCCTCTTATTTGTTTTAGTTCTAGAGCTTTTGCCCATATATTAATGTTTCCTACTCCAACTCTCCTTAGTCATTTGTATACTAGGGCTTAGAAGAACACACTGAAGATGATTTGCAGAGCTTCAGGTTAAGTATGGTACCCCAGCAGGCACGTACGCAGGGGGCTCGGGGGTGATGCAAACGCACCCTCTTTTTGGGCAAATTACTTCAAAAGCATGCAGTTTTTTTACCTCAAACTCACTTTACACCCCAAATTTTGCCCCCCAAATCGGCAATTTCTTTGCATTTACAACCCCTACTCCACTTTTCAGAATCGCTAAAACTTTGCACCCCCATTTCAAAAGTCTGCGCACGGACCTGCTTAGTCATTTGTTACACTGAAAGAAAAACACGTCGCTGCCAGTATATGGAACAGTGAAACTGAGCCCTAATTGAACGGCTATTTGGGAAACAGTACGTGAAAGAAGAGACTCTTTTCAATCTTTTCACCCCTGAGTTGCTGAAATAGACTCTTCAAAGTCTGAATTTGGACACATCCATTGTTGAAAATAGGTTTTCAGTCAAGTCAATAACGGAATGTCAAACAGTGTAGATTTGTAGATGCCATCTCAGTTACTTCATGCATAAAATTATACATGCGTAAAATGCGAAGATCATCCCACGCATGCGCAAAATATCATCTATGCCTTTGCTCTCCATCCATACATTCTGCAGTATACAATGATTCTGTTAGCGGACAAGGAAGCCACTGATCAGACTGCGCGGATGCGCAGGCTTATGTTGGCCTTTGCTGTCCGCATATACCCGAAGACACGTTTTCGCATGGCGCGGCCCATATTAATATGATGAACATCACGAAAACACGCCTTTATAATTTGGATCCCCTTAAACCCCACTTTTATATAGTAAAACTGGGATTACAGGGGTAAACATTATTTTTCCTATTTCTGCGCAAAAACATAGATTGTGGGTACTCGTTAGAACTGTTCATCGAGGCGGTTCTAATGAGCAGCACAATCGTTTTAGCAGAAAGATGAAAAAATATCAGAATTTTTTATCTGAAATTTTTTATATGTTGGTGGTAAAATTTTCAGTGTATTTAAATAGGCCTGTTTTCGTAATGGTATTTCCAAGTACAGATTAACTAATTAGAGTCTGGGTTCTTTCCTAAGTATGTAATACATTTCTATGTCAAAACAACCTTTCTGCATTTTTCCTACATTAAAATGCTATTGTAAGCGGTAGCAACCCAAAACCCATCGCACTATGTGTCTACTTCGCAAACATATAATCGATATACTCAGGATATCCCGCAATCACGAAGAATAGCCGTCCAGATGCACCAAAAAGAAGGAGAGATGAGGAGCAAACAGTGACAAAACAAATGCCAAATATAAGGCAAACAAAGCACGAACGCGAAGAAAAATAACAACAGAGGTACCGCCCAACAAGTCATCTCATCACGAAAACACGCCTATATAATTTTGAACCCCTTAAACCCCACTTTTATATAGTAAAACTAGGGTTTACAGGGGTATACATTGTTTTTCTTATTTCTACTCAAAAACATAGATTGTGGGTACTCGTTAAAACCGCCTTGGGAAGGCGGTTCTACCGAGTACCAGCAATCTATGTTGTGAGCAGAAGTATGAAAAATATCAAGTTTTTACTTGGAAAACTTTCAGTTTTTGGTGGTGAAAATTTCAATATATTTGAATAGGCGTGTTTTCGAAATGACCCGAATTGTTACATACCCAACATTGACTCTCCATATACATTACATATAGGTGTGGAAGAATAGGACAGGGATCGCTACGTTCAGTAAATTTGAACACCGATGGCTCGTTTACCATAGCTGATTGGACCTTATTTTTTAGACCCTACGATTTTTTTACGAAAGCTCCAGAAAGCAAATATTTAAGGAAATTTTCCTATTTCATCATAAAATTGTATGTTTTGTGTACTCATTACAATCATATCATCGAGACGATTCTAATAAGTACACTCAACATACCATTATTGTATAGATGATCGAAAAGACTTCCTTAAAATATCGCCATTTGTAAGGCGTTATGGGTGTAAGGTACATGTAAATTATTGGAACAATTGCAACGTAGATGTTACTGGTAGTAATAGACAGGCTCCTGCTTTTTGTTTGCTGGTCACGCAGTAAACTAGTGTTGCCTCGGGGCGGAATGATAAGAACAGGGGAAGAGGGTGGGGGCGGGGGGGGGGCGGGGGGAGGAAATATCATGAAATGGACATATAGATAATTCTTGCATATCAGATAGAGAAATCCGACGTTTTCACTTGGGACAGAAATTTCTGTCTTACCCACCCTTTGCTACCCAGTTGTAAGATAAACAGGAAAAGCTTCATGTGTGGTCAATTAAATGCATTAGCTGTATAGGACGCCAGGTAACTGTTTGCTATGCTGCCGTCATGGCGGTTTAATTAATGACGACAACTCTCAAGATAGCGGACGTCAACGTCCTTATGTATAGGAGAAAGTACTGCGTTTAAAATCAATGTAAAAAGATCAACAAACACCAAATGTTATTGAAAGGTATGCAAGCAATAGTATCTATGATGTGTTTTTGGTGTATAAAGATCCGTCCCTAGGAATAATTGTCTGGCATCACTTGGCAAAGCCTCCAGATGCCAACCAGTAACCCTTGGGACGGAATTTTCTGTACACATCAAACAACCGAATATTCTCATATTCCTACAGTCTTGCTGTAAAAGCCATTCTGTAGAGTAGATGACTTTGTTCATGAAAAAAAAAACAAAAAAAAAACGTACAGTGGTTAGTTCCTGAATGGACGACCGCGAGTTTTGACTGTGCGCGAACCTGTAAGAGTATGTGCTGCATATTATTGATCCAGAAAGTAACACAAAGTGAGATACTGCATGATTTTTTTTTTTCTTTATTTATGTAAATCGTATATTTTGCACATTTCAGCCAATTTTCTCTAAAGACTGTATTACTAATCTTGTTCTAGCTAATCAATTCCCCATGTTATTTCAACGAAGTTAATGAGGATGGAGGTTAGTTTTGTAAACTTGTTAAATACGCACATCTTCCCGTATGCGAAGATTTTCCAGTATGACATTACGAACACTCGCCTATTCAAAACTTGAAGATTTTACAACCAAAAAAGGAAAATTTTCAGAAAAAAATTCTGATACTCTTATTTTTCATATTTCTTCTCAAAACATAGATTTAGGGTACTCGTTAGAACCGCCACGGTGAGGCGGTTCTAACGAGTACCAACAATCTTTGTTTTTTTTTTAGCAAAATAAGAAAAATAATGTATATCCCTGTAAACCCCAGTTTTACTATATAACAGTGGGGTTTAAGGGGGTCAAAATTATATAGGCGTGTTTTCGTGATGGAATATTTTTCCATATGTACAGTGTAGGCAGAAGCCAAAATATACGTGAAAGGCCAGATGATACGGTATATAATTCAAAGCAAACTTAAGGACTGTGAAAAGGAAAACCTACAAGAGGAGCCTATTTGCCTCTCAGGGGGTCACAATCACAAGTCGCAGCCAATCCCTGACACCAATAGGAAGAGGAAAGAGGCACAAACATACACGCGCAAAACAAACAAACGCTCTAAAAGCACACAGGCCAGGTCTCTCTTCCCTAAGCGAAGTGATCGCAATGCTTAAAGGACTGGAAAATACAAGGACAAAACGCAAGACGACTTGATAAAAGTGCCTATCCTTTATGTTTCCTTGTTCGCTTGGTTTTATTGTGAATATGATTTGCTATGAGAATATTTATGTTATTATTTAGTGTTGCCACATATTCACAAGCGTTCAACTTTAACTAATATATATATATATATATATATATATATATATATATATATATATATATATATATATATATATATATATATATATATATATATACTGGTCGATTGTTAGGAAACAAACTTGAGAACCCCCGTTTAGTTTTGAAGCCAGAATAAAAGGAAACACAATTATTACAAAGACTCATGCCATCGTGTGCACAAACGAAATTTGTATACAGCGAATAGCGAGGATCGTGACAAGATAATGAATAGACGGAGAAACACTTGTTTTCCCCAAATGCTGTCATAATACGTTTATAGCTCTAAAGCTTGTTTCAGTTTGAAAGTAAGCACAGAAACGTATTATTGAAGCGTCTAAATAATTTATCTGGGCCCAGTTGTTCAAAGCTAACGACGTCGTTAGTTAACGATTCGTTAAAATTTACATCGAGTGATACGCAAATATGCTGAAATTTTTTGCTGAAAAAATGTGAGTAGCTTTTGCAGTGCAAGAGCTACTCACATTTTTTCAGCAAAAAATATTAGAATATTGTACATTGAATCCGCTAAAATATGCTGAAATTTTTTGCTGAAAAAATGTGAGTAGCTTTTGCAGTGCAAAAGCTACTCACATTTTTTCAGCAAAAAATATTAGAATATTGTACATTGAATCCGCTAAAACAGTTAACGAAATGACCCTTAACGAGCTCGTTAAGCTAACGACGCTTTGAACAACCGGGCCCTGATGTTCAACCCAAGATAAAGACACATATCATATGCGGAAAACATCGGTTCAGATCAGCCTGCGCTTTCGCATGGTTCATTCAGGATCATCATTGCTTGATTACAGAATAGTTGGATTATTTTGCATATATAAAAACAGGGTTAGCAGATAAGACTTTGTTGCTGCGCATGGAAATAATAAGTTTCGCTATTCGAATAGTTAAAAAACTTTTTTCTCAAAGTGCTCATCAAGTTTTATCTATTCAATGCGGTTTATTATTGTTTACTTGAGAGTGTATACTCTAAGGACCAGCTCGATAATAAGCATCAGTTCTCTCCACTCTTATCGTTAGATACAAGGGGTGTTCCGAAAGCATTACTTTTGTATCGTCGCTCGAAATCCACGTAGAACATGAAACAAATTAAAAGTACCTGTACAGCGCTATCCAATACCTACACAATGATGAGTACATATGCCCATAGCCAGCCTCGGTGGCTCAGTTGGATGCGCCGTCCGACTGGAGACCAGGAGGTCGCGGGTTCAACCCCCGCCGAGGTCGGCAACATTCTTTCGTAGAGATTGATCATGAAATATTTTCCACGGTCATTCTCTCCCTTCCGCTGATTCAAGAAGGGCAGTTGTCAGTTTCTGGCGAAAGAGTGTGCACAATACTGGTTAACCGCATAGAGGACTAAACCTGCCCAGTAAACGTGTGGTTAGATAAACTGGCCGCGCTCGACATGACCCCACTGGGTTGACAGGGCCGACACAAACAAACATATGCCCATAAATCTAATTGAAAGGTAGATAATTTGCCATTTGAATACACATAGTCGTTGACTATTGTAGTAAAAATGGTTGGTAAAAATGGTGCCTAGAAGGGGGAAATACGGGCCTACGTAAAAGCTCACTCTAAGATAGGTTGTTCTTTGAAACAAATATTTACTGAATTTTCTGTTGTGTACGGATCTGCTAATGTGTCTTATAACATGGTTCGTAGATGGAAAATGAAATTCATTTCTGGGTTAGAGCCGATAGAAAATACATTTAAATCAGGAAGGCTAAAGTCTGTATCTTGCGACGAAACTGTATTAAAAGCAACAGAAAATGTGGAGAGCGATGCTAGGTATACAGTACGTGATATAACATGAATGGTTGGCATCTCAGTATCATTACATTCTAAAGAATATCATGAACGTTAGGAAAATATCTGCCAGGTTGGTGCCACATTGACTGATGGTCAAAAGAAGCAGAGAGTTATAATAACTTGGGTTCATTATTTTTGAATCTGTTAAGAAGGTGAGCAATAAAATATTGGCCACTAAAAGCAGCCAAAGACCAGTAACTGCTAAACGCACATTAAATGCAAAGAAGGTTTTGTGTGCAATCTTTGTCTCTTGTGTAGGCGTTGTAATACATGTGCCAGTGAAAATGACAAAAGAGTGACTGGAAAATACTAGGAAGATGTGGTATTGAAGAAATTGAAAAACAAAATGCTATCAGAAACGGCGCACAGTCATGGGTTTCAAACATGTCCAACTTCTACGTGATAATGCCCCAGCCTATACGTCTGTCATTGTTACAAATGTTTTTTTGCAAAACGAGAAGGTAACAGTTTAACCACACCCTTCTTATTCACCAGACCTTGCCCCTTGTGGCTTCTTCCTTTTTCCGAAATTGAAAACCGTCCTCGCTAGACGGAGATATCGGTCTAGACAGTTGCTTGGATCTGCTGAATACCAGTACCTTACCAATATACCTAAATCAGCGTATCGTGGATTCATGGACTGTAAATATGCATTTCTATTTATGGGGACTACTTTGAGGGCATGAAATAAAGAAATTTGTGATTATTAACATTTTGAATTATTTCGGTCAAAATATGCAATTCTTTTCGAACACCCCTCGTAAATGGAATATTCATTAAGATCCCCTGTCAGTTCAACTGACGTATTTAACATAAGAATTTGGACAGACAGGTCTTAGCAAACAGTATAGACCCATATCAGAAAATGTACACCTGAATCGGACTGCATGGATCGCCGTTGGTTGGTATAGACATCCGCTGCCCGCATATGCCCGAAAACACAGTTTCCTTTTGCGCGACAGTCAATAAACGTGGGTAGTGTTATTAAAATTATACTTGTTATTTGTTGTTGCTTTTTTTTTCTTGCATAAATACCGTTTAGAGCCACTCGATACTTTCGCTTTTTTTTCTTGCAATCCACGTGCTTTAACAATGGATTCTAAAAGGAATTTATAAAACTAATACAGCTGAAGCGTCAGATTTTCTAGATCAGACTAGCAAGCCTCGGCCATTCAGGCCTCATCAGTAACCCTCATATATATGCAAAAAACCCTTAATGAGCCCCATGCTCACAAAAGACCAGAAAGTATAATCCACACGTTAACAAACATAATGCGTTCGCGCTCTAAGAAAACATATATTGTGGATACTATGCATTACAAAAACAAGCCTATTCAAATATACTGAAAGTTTGACCACCAAAAAATGAATATTTTCAGATAAAAATTATTTCTCGGTGAGGCGGTTCTTACGAGTACCCACAATCTATGTTTTGAGCAGAAAAAAGAGAAATAATGTATGCCTAAGTAAACCCCAGTTTTACTATATAAAAGAGAAGTTTAAGGCGGTCAACATTATATAGGCATGTTTTCGTGATTGTATTTAGCATCAGAGAAATAAGAAACATATCCATAGTTTGATGTTTGAAGAAAGGGCCAGATCTAGAGATATGGCTTAGTTTACATGTCACATAGGCGTGTTAACATGTTGTGTTAGGAGTGCTGGGTTTACAGAACAAAGTCTTTGGAAACATAGCTGAGATATGTCAAGTGAACATACGTTTTTATTTCACACTAGTATCGATCTCAAAACGTAAGATTATCTGTTATTCTCGGTATATTTAACATTATGTTCACGGATTGAATATGATAATCTAATCCATAACCCAAACGACGTATAAATCAAAAACACGTGAATACCTAGGAAAGTTCTGTCAGAAAACACCGCCCTTCCAAAGCACCGGATAATCACACGAAACAACATCACACAGCAGCACTCTTTTCGTCTATGATTTGCAATATTAGGCATGATTTTAAGAATGACCAATTTTCTCAGAGTGAGGTAATACGAATCACAAATAACTACTACTTCTGCCAAACCTGTTGTCATGTATGAATCTATGTTCTCACTAGTCTCATTAGAAAACGTAGTATATGATTTTGTAGCTTTACATCGTAAACATGACGGTCTATAATTAGTGGGATTTGGCCATGTATATGAATGGGGTGAGAGTTTGATTTTAAAAACGTTGGCCTGTACTAGAGTCTACATCATAATAGCCATTATTGAATGCTTACCTTTACAAAAGACGAAATGAGAGAATAAGAGGTTTTCAAAACACTACGCACAATGTTTTGACTGAGTGAAGTATAAAACTTATATAGCGAGGCCTGCTATAGTTGTTATGACTAGTATGTGTCTCAGAATATCATTCCCTTCAATTGTGCAGTCAAACAACAATTAATACTATAAAAGGAGACTCCCGAACAGACTGACCGATTCAATTTCTTAAAAAAGTGATCAAAGCTACCCAAACAAAAATAACAGCAAACTCGGCTTTAATCAGTCAATTTATGAGCGTTTTTGCTATTTGCATTGCTGCTCACAACTGTTTCTTAATGTGTTCCTATTGAGTGAATACTACAGTGAACCCTCATTACAACGATAGCTCTGGTTCCCAAAGATATTGCCATTAAAATGAATTTGCTGTTGTACAGAATACTTAATGAGCAGATTGATATGTAAATAGGTCTTGTTTTGTTCTTTCCTCAAAGAAACACTGAGGCGATTCTAACAAATATCCAAAACATATGTTAGTGAGGCGATTCTAACATATATCCAAAACATATGTTTCTTTCAAGTATTAAATACAATAATTTTGCATAATTTATGACTAATTGTTACCTCTTAGGCGAAGGTTTCGTGACAGTAAGATTGTCATTATTACGAATTGTGTCGTTATATCGAGTGTCGGTATAGAGAGGGTTGTCTGCATTAGACAGGTTTCCATTTCTCAACAGACAAGCGAGTGCCTACATGACAACACTACACGTACTTCGTTGTTTTGGTTATGGCGAATGAATGAATTGTAAAGGGAGGCATCTCCATCAAACTTGTTTTGTCTCCATTCTGGATAGAGGTCGTCTCTAAAGGAAGAGTTTTCTCCCGAGGGGAGCTTTCCGTTCCTTTCAGAGTATATCCTTTTTAAGAAGGGGTTTGGTGTGCCACATGGCAAGCGGGAAGTCCAAAAGTTATCTCGCTTTTATACAATTGTGAAAAAAGCTACCAAGTGTATCAATTCCCCTTAAAATAGAATATACTTAAACCAATTAACATAATTAGATCATTGTTCTTAGACTTGTGCCAGCAAAGAGCAACTCTTCAATGATTGGAAACTATGCCATGGTATACTATGGTATCAGAGCAGCGAATCGTAGCAATTTGTTTGTAGATTGATACAAAGTTATCAGATTAATGGCTCCTGCCACTTGCTGGAAGTTGATACATGGTTAACAGGCGGGCTAATTTGACAAGTTTATGGATGATTTCAAGAGATATTGCACATAACAAACACGATTTGTTTATCTTTACTATTTTATGGTGTCGGTTAACATGTGTTTGTTTGTGTTCGCAGATGTAAGGTATGTAAATACGGTGAAAATGAGATAGACGTTTTGCTAATTAAATAAATGGTGATTGCTTACGCTAAAGGCGTTTCCTCTTTTGTGTAATATATACTTTATTCCTCGGCAAACATTGTAACAATTCCATCTAGAACAACGGAATCTAGCGTACTTAACAATTTCACTCCTGGGTTTCTGTAGTCCTGTGTTCTAAATAGGGATGCCAGTCAAAATCTCTAACCGAATTGCAATCAGTGTAGATCCTGATGAGACGTTTCATCATTGGGATCTACACTGTTTTGCATAAATGTTTGATTAGGTCTATTGGCCAGAAATGGCTAAATATGTCTGAAATTATGCATTGTTAAATAACTAATATCGATTGTGAACATTTATTCTGAACGATCTGTACATGCTCTAGTTACATGATAATGTTTATTTACCAATATGTTTCTTGAAGTTTTATTGTTCTTATATTTGTCTTTTAAGTCTTAACTATAATGAGCCGTCAATTGAGAAAAGATAACCGTACTCGTATGCGAGCCACAATGCCTACGTCAACCCGCGAATCCATGTAGTCCGATAAGGTATATATACGCTCTCCGTTCACAGAATCAGTGATACATGGTGATGGACAGGAAAGATCTTGATTTAGCATATTTACTTTCTTACTCAAGTGTCGACTCAATTATGGTATTGCTTACTGTGTTCTTTGGTCTCTTCAATTCGGTTACTTATTTTCGAACTAATGAAACCGCCAATTACTAAACAATTAGGCTGCTTAATTACCGTTAATTTCCCCTAATATTCGAAAAGACACAATTGAGCAGACAGAACCCTAATCAATTATATGTTTGTCTTTCCGCCACAATGTGTGGGATACTTCAACAGATTTTCAAATAACCTTGTTAAAGTTTCAAGTGGCATCCAAATTTGGTGTGTGTATGTATCCGCAAAACGATTCTACGGCAGCTCTAAACGCGGGTTGAAAGAAAATTATAACAAAAATAACACAATGTAACCTACGTAAACCAGATGAAGACAAGCTAAACTCCGATAAAAGTAAATAACTTTTATTATTGCACAAAAGCAGTGCTGTGCGTTATTGACAACCGTGCATTAACCGGCGAAAGGCCGTATATCAACAAGAACATTCACGCGCTGTTAAAGCACGGCTACGCAACTTTCAATATTCTCGTACCGGGACCACCGAATTTATCCGCCACGTTCTGGTATTTGAAAGCGATTCGCTATTGTCACGAGAAGTTTACTGCATGGCCCCGGAATGAGCATAGTCGGTGATAATTGCGTTCGCGAGACACTGGTCAAAAGAAGAAACAAAATAGTGCAAGAAATAAAGCGGGATATAGCAAATACTTTCAGTTTTAATGTAATAATAGCGATCGAACATAGCTTTTTTTAATGTATTTACCCTCGCCAGGTCCCTAGGAAGGTATGGAAAACCAAGACCTGCGGCCTCGGTTTCAATACTTCCCTCTCGACCTGTATTAAAAACCATGTTTGATCCCTTTAATACTAGGCAAACGATTCATATGAATTATCAAACATCTTCTTCTCTGTTAAATACATAAATTATATTTGCTATTTCGGAGTGACTACATTAAATATTTTCATCGACTGTAGTACCAAACTTCAGCATTTTCACGAGCGCGAAGCACGAGTGAAAATTTGATTTTTTGTTTCATTACACGAGATGAAATATTTATGGTATTTATGATAAAAAGGCAAGTTTTTTTTATGTTTTTGTTTTCAGTCTTTACTGCTTCTGTCGACATAACCAAATAAAACAGAAACATTATTGTGTGCTTACCACAAAGAGAGAGAGAAAAACAAATATTTCGTCGAATCAAAATAATTTTGATGTCCTAATGTTCCGAACTGTCTAACTAAGAAAATGCATACCAAACTTTAGTAGTTTAAGTCAGAAATAAAAAAGTTGAAACTTGGAATTGATATCACTTTTATTTTCTTCAGATATACACTGATTTCACACAATAAAACAAAAGAAATTGAAATGTCGTCCGCTGTAGTTGTGATTAGCACTTAAAAGGATTAAGGGTGCTGGTATGTATAAGGAGGGTAATATTTTAATATTTTAATGTTTCATATACTCAGAGGCAAACTAAATATACTCTGGGGAATACTTTGTTAATATTATGTCCAGGTTTCTCTATAGATGGTACATTCTACATCTTTGACGATTTAATTCATTAATCGTTACATAAATAACTGAGACTATATGACCCACGAGAACAAAGACTAAGCGGACAATGACATTTCTAAAACGTCGCATCAACGTCGAATGCAACGATATGACGTTGCCTCGACGCTGATGGAACGCCGTATAAATGTTGCGTGCCCACTGGGGAAAGAACTATCCCAGCAAGCACACTAGGTCACAACAAAGTTATTTCGAAATCACCGCGGCGATGCGACGTCATGCCTGCCTTGTTACGGTATTGTTTGATTATTGTTGTACAAACGTCCTGAAATGTCTTCCGGTTCACCCATTCTTGACTGTTTTAATCTTTTAGAGTCTAGATCCTGAACAGGTTGTAAAATGATTATGCAACTATTTAAACTTCGTTCTGCGGGGGCGTCTGATCACGGTCGACACTGTTTGCTTAGGACTGTCTATACGAATATTCAAGGTATATATGATATGAGATGTTACTCCGTTGTCCTTCTTAGCTTCTCTTAGGTATCAAATGCCGATGCTAGTTGATGTATGTTGTCATATAAAGAGTGTCAGTGACACCGAGACACCGATTTTCGTTCAGTAATGTGTTCGTTGTTTCCCAAGGCAACATTTGCTTTACATTTTATTTGACCAATGCAGCTGGTGAAAAGTTCCGTGTGACGGCCGTTAAATTATCCCCGTATCGCTTATGCTGGTGCTAGGAGGCTTAGGGAGACCTTCAAACTGCAATTCTGTCATATGTAGAGTTTCAATGAAACAAAAACTACGATTTCAGTTCAGTAATGTGTTCTTTTCAAATTCCAACCTATATATATATAAACCTATATATATATATATATATATATATATATATATATATATATATATATATATATATATATATATATATATATATATATATATATGCAAGCAAATATGACTATCGGGCTTAGTAATTATGAAACACGCATCAAGCTGGCCTGTGTCGCTTTTTGTGCACGGCTTAAATCAAGCAGTGTTCCGTTCCAAATTTGTCCATGTGAAGATTCGCCGTATTTTGCTCAGCAAACATTTGGTATTACATGATTCTTCCCAAGATATGACATAAAGAAAGAAGCAACAAGCATAAGTGTTTGATTCAATTATTTAAACATACAAGCCTACCTCAATTCTCAGATACCAATACACGATATCGAGTTAACCCTTGTCCTGCTGAACCCGGATATATCCCGCCTTTGCAAACAGTATAGATCCAAATCAGCTGGCTTCTGAAAAAGCCAACTGATCTTGATCTGCATTGTCTACCATCAGTTATGTAAATTTATAGCAACAATACGGATCAAGTACTCTGTCTGGCTGAAAATTAGAAGTGGGCGTGGCATCTCAATATATTCAGCAGGACAAGGGTTAATATACAAGCCTATCAATCCTGTCTAAATGGTTTTGTACTTCGTAGTACAACTTGCCATGCTCACAATGGAACTACCTATCTGAGATGATCTTACTGCTTTATTATCAATAAAGATATTATTTATTTCACCATTTGTCTTGTAAATGGTAGCTGGTAATTCATACAAGATCTTTATGCATGTCATGTGATAACAAACATATTTGTAGATGATATACTGGCACATTATGAAGAGAAAATCCACATTTCGGTTTGATTTCTGTTATGCTTAATGTGTTTGCCAGAATCCAGGGGAATAAATTTAAGTATTATTTGAGATTCATCACGAAAAATGGAGCCTTATGATGTATGTAAATAATAAGACCAATGCTCGTGGTTTTCTGTTTTGTTTCGGATTTTTACTAAACTCCTAATCAAAAAACGGCGAAATTCAATTCAGAAACTGGGGGATGAAAGGATTCATCTATATGTTGTTTAATGTTGTATGAGTTTAAATTGTAACATAATATTTTAATAAAGAACAGTGGATTCCATGCACAGTGGATTCCATGCATGCTGTATGCGAAAGCTGTGATCTGTCTGATGAACAGCTAAGTCTGATAAAGGAGTTCTCTTTTGCCGTAACACTCCGCTGCAAGGGATCGTCAAGTGTCTTGGCTGGTCGTTCTCTTCACATGGCTTATCGAATAATTCGGCATGCTGCGGCGGTCTTTTTTCTTTTCTGTTTTCCTACTGTTGTTTTTTTTTTATTCAATATTATTTTCGTCACTGCTGACAGGCAGAAAATGCCAAGAACATTAATAGTTTTATCTGTCAGACTCTGTGCAAGTAGTCATGTTTTCCAATCCTGCAAAATATTCAAAGCATGTTCTTCAAAAATTGTGGGTCGTTTACGACTTTGAAAACTCTATGATATAAAATCATAGAATTTCATGCCGCCATATATCAATAAAGACTTTTCAGGAAGATCTTTTAGGCTAAGTACACAGTTTTTACATGTTCTTGCATGTAGTCCTCTCGTAAATATTGCTGCATGTTTCTTGTGCTGTCTTGATGTGTCCAAGTACGCTGCAACCGTTCGGATGATATAAAACTGGTTCTCGTATGGAAGTGCTTGATTAACCCTTGTCCTGCTGACCCCGGATATACCTTACATTTGCAAACAGTGTAGGTCCAGATCAGTTAGCTTCTCAAGAAGCCAACTGATCTGAATCTGTACTGTTTGTCATTTCAAGGAACCTGGTTGGCTGACGATTAGAAGTGGGCGTGGCATATTGATTTATTCAGCAGGACAAGGGTTTTGGAAGCTGAAATATACAGTAAATTACACATTCGGAAATTAGAAAAATGCCAGTTGAAGGACGATGGCTGTTGTTGAGTGCGATTCAATAATTGTTTTCGCATTCGTTCCAAACTGCTTTAAAACCCGAACTTCAAGTATTATGTACACGAGTTTCAGAATTTCAGTTGCTTTTGATTTATTTTTCCTACATGTAATATCAAACTATCATATGTTTCTGGTATTTTATTGTCCGTAAACATCCATTTTGTCCTTTTTGAGACACTTTGCATTATAGTCAAAGGTGTATTCATCATGGTTCGATTGACAGCTCTGGCCTTCATTACGAAAACACGCGTATTCAAATATATTGAAAACTTTACAACCAAAGAAAAGGAAAATTTTCAGATAAAAAATTCTGACATTTTTTCATAATTCTGCTCAAAACGTAGATTGTGGGTACTCGTTAGAACCGCCACGCTGAGGCGGTTCTAACGAGTACCCACAATCTATGCTTTTGAGCAGAAATAAGAGAAATAATGTATACCCCTGTTAACTCCAGTTTTACTATACAAAAGTGGGGTTGAAGGGAGTCAAAATTATATAGGCGTGTTTTCGTAATGACCACTTCAGTAGTTGTGAGCACTTGTTTATGGTGTGCTACAATCTAAACTGACAGTTGTCAGGGGTTGCGATTGTTAGCTTTTTATCATAGTTTGTTCTGTACATTCAAATCTTGTGTACATACTGTATTACCCTAACTATTAGGACACCTTAATACTATAACATTCTTATCCGAAATGTTTAACAAGTCTATCACACTGTTCTTGTATCTATACATTGCTGGATGAGTGGAAAATAGTGCAGATCATGTTCTGCGGTGTCAGCTACACATTGGAGAATCATCGCTTGCTTAGGAATGCATGTCCCATTCATTAGTTTAAAACTATGTGCAGATGCCCAAGGAAAATAATAAATTGTTGTTGTTGTTGTTGTTTTTTTTTTTTTTTGTTTTTTTTTTTTTTTTTTTCAGATTTGCCCATCTGAAAGGAAATCAATGCCTTTTACTTAAACTGCCGCTAGTTAATTTACCCATAATTTATTTAAGGATGACTACATGCCAACCAGGTGCTACACCCTTACACGAACACATTACGAAAACATGCCTATTCAAATAGAAAAGTTCACCTCAAAAAACTGAAAATTTTCATATAAATAACTCTGATATTTTCACATTTCTGCTCAAAACAAAGATTGTGGGTACTCATAAGAACCGCCTTGGCGAGGCGGCTTTAACTCGTACCCACAATCTATGTTTGTCAGCAGAAATAAGAAAAATAATGTATGCCGTGTTAACCCCAGTTTTACTATATAAAAAGGGCTTAAGGGGGTCAATATTATATAGGCATGTTTTCGAGATGGATTTATAATGCCTACATCTTACAACAGTTTTGTGTTTTATTATAAATCTTTCATTTTTGATTGGCGAAATTAGGAGAGGTTTTCAATATTTTTCTTGGGTATGCGTAAAACCAATACTGTTCTGGCTACGTCACACTATGGTAACAGTGGGCACACAACATTTAAATAACATCGTTTTTGCTTACTAATTCAGCTTTTAACCCCTGATGTCAAAACACATGATATAGTTTTTAAAAATGAAACGAAATACGCAAACATGTATACACTTGTTTAGAAAACCGTCGTCAGTACAACATAGTCAGCACGAGTTTCCACAAAACTTGGGGCCTGGCAAAGCGCATTTTATATGGTGCCACCAAATGGTAAAAAAGGCGTGCAAGATAAAGCACAATCATATAACATGTACGTCTTTGTTTGACGTTTAGTACCATATCTACAGATAAGATGGGATATCCACATAAAATTTTTCTTATTTCTCGACGGAAACATATGTTGTGGGTTCTCATTAGAAGCGCCTCGCCGAGGCGCTTCTAATGAGTACCCACAACATATGTTTTCGTCGAGAAATAAGAAAGATATCAGCATTTTTGGATGAAAAAAGCCCCTTATCTGTTACTATGAGTACTCTGTTGACAAACGACAGCAGGCAATGTAAACATTAGACCTTTAGATTTAAAAACATTCTGGTTAATAATAACAGCAGACAACAATTACATATTTTGGGGCTTATTACTCCCAAAACATAGGGTCTCACGTTTCACCTAAATTCTCTACTTAACAGATAATGTACATACAATATACAATATAGTTTCTGGAAAATAAGAAATTGTTTTGTCTGCTAAAAGTTTTAAGCATGAGCGCTAAGCCTTTAATCTTCTTTTGATCACCTAGGTCTTCATTTAGCCTACATTTACGAAGGTAACATCGTGGACCTACATATGAGACACTGTATTTACCTATACAGTCGAACTTCAAATGGCTCGTATATCTTTTCGGCCATGGAAATGTGTTCCTTAAATAGGTAGTTCGAGCCACTGAGAGTTAATCATAGCGCCAGGGCAAGATACTGATGTGTAAAATGTAGGGATGTCTTTTCGATCTTCTATAAGTTAATGCTATGTTGAATGTAATCATTACAATTGTCTCGATGAGGCAATTCTAATGATAACGCACAACAGAAGATTATAACATACAATTTCGTGGTAAAATACGTAAACGTCATTAAAAGATCATTAAATATTTGTTTTCTGAAACTAGCGGATGCATTTTCTAAGGACTCAAATCAGTTCGAATCAGTTATGGTATACGAATCGTCAGTGTTCGAGTCATATGAAGTTTTATTGTATATGCGTACAAGGCCCTTTCTAAACTTGTCCAAACATTTGAACAAAAGTTTAATTAATATATCAAGGAAAAGGCAGCACTTGCCGAACACAGCCCGAGCAAACGATAAGAACACATAACGAAAAGATACCAATATAATTTTGACCGCCTTAAACCCCACTTTTATATAGTAAAACTTGGGTTTACAGGTTTATACATTAATTTTCTTATTTCTAATCAAAAGCATTGTTGCTACTCGTTAGAACCGCCTCCGCAAGGCGGTTCTAACGAATACCGACAATTTATGTTTTGAGCAGAAATATGAAAAATATCAGAATTTTTATCTGAAGACTTCCAGTTTTTGGTTGTGAAATTTTCAATATATTTGAATAGGCGTGTTTTTGTAATGAGATATAATGATTTAGACCGATCAACAATACAATATGGAAATAAAACTTTTTTTCGTTCTCAAGTCAGCTGAGCATGAAGTTTGTCCTGCTAATAAATCTCAAATAACTATCAATTGCACTTTTTCCTTGTTCGCTGAACATGAAATTTTCTCTGCTAATAAATATGAAAATGCAAACTATTGATAGTATTTTCATATTTATTAGCGGAAAAATCATTCTCAGCTAAGTTGAGCAGGAAAAGCGTTTATAACCGCGAGGCCCGATTGTGACAGGTCCTGGGAATCTTCACTGGGATCAAAACAATTCTGACATAGCAGCTCTCCTGCAAGTGTATTCAATTCGTTCTAAAGAAGTTTCAGGCGACGAAGACCTAAAAGACATTGATACAACATTTCTCCTACAACAGAGACAAATTTATTGCACAAAAACAGAAGTGTGACTTCACATGAATAAAATATGCAAACATTCATGCATCTTTTGCGAAATTTAGTTTAGGGAAATTGATGGAAACACCAGTATAACATTTCTGCTCCAAAGTGTTAAGATGTTGATGACTTTTCACTCAGTTTAATTGACTGGCAAGTATTGTGCCAATAGGGTCACTGCTCTAGGTCCCTAAACGATTATACTCCGCCAAGAAACTAATGAACATGCATGTGTACTCACACAATTGAAAGCAATTTCATCGGGCTTAAAGCATTTTCAATTGGATCTAGCACATTGGTTTTGATAAACAGCCAGTTGAAATGAAAATCACTCCCTACATATGATAATTGAATGTTTATCGAGCACTTGCAAAAATAAAATATTCACTATGCACCTAAACATGTTATGAAGCTATATTATGTATGTATGTATGTATGTATTTACGTACGTACGTACGTATGTATGTATGTATGTATGTTAAGATATCCGGGAAAGGATACATTCACGAAGCACAGCTTTCAGGATGCACCAAAAGCAGGAGAGATGTGAAACAAATACTGACAACACAAACGTCACATGAAATCCCCGACATTCAAACAAAGACGAACTGCAACAGAGGAACCGCATTGGGAAAGTCAGTTGACAAACTACTGAGGGTTACTTATCTGCCCAGCGGGCACACAACATTTAAATAACATCGTTTCAAAGTTTGGTTAAACATTCTTGACCGTCCTTGGCATTGAATAAACTTCAAAACGATGCTATTTTAACACTGTGTGATTGTTGGATTAAACGACTGTTTCTATTTCGCGTTATCCCATCGACATTTCTTTTACACATCATTACGAAAACAAGCCTATTGAAATATACTGAAAATTTTACCACCAAAAAATGAAAATTTTCAGATAACAATTCTGATATTTTTTTCATATTTCTGCTCCAAACTTAGATCTTAGATTGTGGATACTAGTTAGAACCGCCTCGGCGTGGCGGTTCTAACGGGTACCCACAGTCTATGTTTTGATAGTTAGAACCGCCTTGGCATGGCGGTTCTAACGAGTACCCACAATCTATGTTTTTAAATAGAAATAAGTAATGCTTATCCCTGTATACCCCATTTTTACTAAATAAAAGTGGGATATAAGGGGGTCAACATTATATAGACATGTTTTCGTGACGACGTTCCTTTAGGGGAGGGGATTTAATATATGTATTGAAGTAGTTGCGGTCATGGTACCAAAGCCGTAATCCAAAATCATAAATCCATAAACGAATGACGAATCGGAATGTTCAGACCAACAGACATGGACCCCAGAACAAAGGGTGTAATCAGGCGTCCGCGGATAGTAAGCATTACTTGGTAA
This sequence comes from Anodontia alba, assembly GCA_964016985.1. Classification (NCBI taxonomy): domain Eukaryota; kingdom Metazoa; phylum Mollusca; class Bivalvia; order Lucinida; family Lucinidae; genus Anodontia; species Anodontia alba. The sequence goes on from OZ024829.1 coordinate 34,662,993, forward strand.
GCAAGCTTCGCCCACCATGCCCATGGGCCTGAACGAAGGAAATATCGGTAGAAGCGTATGTCCGGGATTTGGGAAGTCTACTTATGGCGCGTCACTGGCAAAAACATCAGAAACAATTCTGGAAACTGCCACATTGTAGGGATTGACTAGATCATGATGTCTCCCATAGAATTTCTTAAGTGTTGCTACCAGTTTGGTTTTTTGATACCCCTGGCTCAACAACTTTTGAGTGAGCACTTTCCCACGCTCCATGAAGTCCTGATAATTTGAACAAGTTCTGGCATAACGGATTAACTGTGAAACGTAAACGCCGTATGCTGGTGCAGAAGGGATATTACTGCTCAGGAAAGGAAAGTTAACGATGGGAAAATTGAAGTCATCCCGTTTGTCGTAAAGCCTAGTAGTAAGCTTTCCATTTTCGATGTAGAGATAACAATCCAAGTATGAGGAGGAGGCTGAAGTCTCCGTTGTTTCCTTTATTTCAAGTTCACGTGGGTAGATGAATTCTAAATACTCTGCAAATTTTGTGTTTTTCAGAGACAATACATCATCTATATATCTGTAGGTGAAATTGAATTGTTGTGCGAGGTGTTTCTTGCCTGCTTGGAGGAGACTTTGTACAAACTCCGCTTCATACGAGTATAAAAACAAGTCGGCAAGTAACGGTGCACAATTAGTACCCATCGGTATGCCGATTGTTTGTTGAAATATCCGACCGCCGAACTCCACAAAAATATTGTCGATTAGATATTCCAGCATCTTAATGACATCTGCATCTGAGTATTTTTGTGGTGCATCAGAGTGATCCCGAATGAAGTATGTGTCTTTGTAGCCAATGACAACATACTGAAATCGACGGTTACCATTCTTGTGGAAGAAACACTGGTTGATAATTGCCTTTAATTTAGATTTCAATTTATCATGAGGAATAGTAGTGTAAAGAGTAGAGAAATCGAAAGATTTTATACTGTTGACGGAATGAAGAGATTGTGCCTTTAGGTTTTCTAAGAGCTCTTTGGAGTTTTTCAGGATCCACATCTGATTAACACCACTTCTGGCATATGCAGTGTCACAATACTTCTGAAGGCCTTCTTTAACTGCGGTTAGTATTCGTGTTAGAATCTGAGAAAGAGGCTTGGTTGAGCACTTAGCTGAACCAGCAATATATCTCTGCATGTACGGATTCTTGTGAAGTTTAGGAATCCAGTACAGTTTGGGAAGGTCAATATCTTCCTCTGGGAGGGAAATTCCAAATGTCAGCATCACCGAATGGTGGTTTTGTAGAATTTCTTCCTTGGACATAGCAGTAAGATTATATGTAGGGTTTCCGGTCATGGTACTCATACCAAGCTCTTCCATTAAGCAGTTTATATAGTGTGTTTTGCAAACAAACACAATGTTGTTAGATGTCTTGTCGGCTGGAACAACGACAAACTTCTCATGGATTTCAGCTAACTCAGCAGCAACATCTTGATCGTCAAACACCGATTCATGTCGGCGAGACATGGTTCTGCTGAGTACTGAGACACGTCTGTTTACCAAGGACATTACCGATTTAACCCATTCAGACAGTGTGTCAACTTCTACGTCCTCTTTCTTGGCCCAGCGTCGTGCATACTCTTCAACAGAATCCAATATTAATTTAGAATTCTGTTTCCAAGTAAAAGACCTGGGTTCCCTATATTTAGGGCCTTTGGAAAGAATGTCCCTGAGTTTGCTAATCCTGACTATATTGAGGTCACCTGTTATGACGTGACCGGTTGGAATATAACAGAACTCCGATGCTTTACAGGAACACTCTGAGGGGTTTCGAGTAATGTTCACAGTATTTAGCTCTTGTAGCACGTTTTTGTAATTGAATTGTTAGCTTTTTATTTACAATTAAAACATTATTTGGTATTTTCTTTTTGCCCATGCACACTATGGGCCTTCTGAAAAGGGGGTCTACTCTAAACGTAAAAATAAATGCACCTTAGTACTTCTTTTCTGTACCTCTTTTCTAAAGGTAGGCAAAAACAATTTTGACAGATTTGCATCCCTCTAAGTTTATTAATACCCTTTAAGACTCCACAAAGTGACAATGTAGAAAACAGTACTGGACAAATAATTGTACAAATTAAAATAGCCACGTTTTAATTTACTATGAGAATTTCAATTCAGGTGCATAAAACAATGGTGAACAGTGTATATTATAATGAGACAACTCGATACAACGAGTCCTCAACAACTCGATACGACGAGTCCTCAACAACTCGATACGATGAGTCCTCACATCTATGTTCATTGCAGATTAAAACAATAGGTTTGGTTTGCAGGGATGAGGTTTTATTCATTCGATATCATGAGGAATCCGTTTTCTTTAGTTTCAAATGATCCACAACGTCAGAACCGTACCATCCGACATGTGCGTCCAGCGAAGATTCAGTCAGCCTGTGTTTCAAGGACAGTCTGATCAGAATCTTAACTGGGCACATTTGGGTCCCAAGGATGCTTCTTGATTCGGACAAGGTAGACTCAAAACAGCCTTTGTGGATGCGCAGGCTGATTTGTGTCTTTGTTTTGCGCACATGCATGAAGATACGTTTTCTCACGGTGCTACTCACAATATTTGTGGTAGAACCACACCTGTCATTAACCCGATTTCGCTGATTGTAGAACAAAGGCATATTTTTAGAATCCCCCGCTGGTACTAACACTTTGTACGTAAATTTTTGTTAGGGAAGACATCTATATTTCAATTATTTATTGTTGGTTAATTGTGGTTGAATTGTTTTAATCCATTACAAAACAGTTTGAAAGAAACATTAAACAATGCGTGTACACTCAATGCCAGATGTTTTGTCCTGGTCTAAATTTCAAAATATATTTTTTGAAAAATAAACATCTTTTCATAATGCAAAATGCGATCCCTGTCCTTCAGTGAAATGCAGATTTAATGAATATCACATAATACTCAGGGATACCAAAGAACTAATTAACTGGTGTCAACAACTAAGAAGTTCTATGGAAGTGTCATGAGCTTGTCAGTCCCTACAATGTGGTGGTTTCCAGCTTTAAGTCTAATGTTAACCAAGGTCATTAATTGCCGTTGTTTCTTAGGCATGGTAGGCACAGAGTGCTTACCGAGTAATGCTTACTTTCCATGGACGCCTAACTATACCCCATTTATTTTGGGTCTATGTCTGTATGTCTAAACATTCCTAATTTTGCCTTTGTGTAGATCGACTGTATGATTTTTTGAAATAAGGTTTTGGGATGTTGACTTCAAACTCTCAGAAGGGAAGAAATATGATTTATATTACAAAGACTGTAAACGAAAATCCACTTGATGGTCTATCTTGCGATCGGTTTTGTCTGCGTTGAATGACACGTGAACTTTAAGAGTTCAAATCATTAGAACTGGCGTTCAAACCTCTACCCGTTTGTTTAGTACTGGCCATTCATTCTTTAAGTGTTTACTTTTAACCCTTTCAGCCCTGCAGACCAAAACGTTTTTGGAAACGTAGATTCTGATGAGAAGGCTCATAATGAATCTTCTTATCAGGCTCCTCACTGTTTGCCATTTCACTACAGTTAACTCTCGTTACCTCGACTTTCAAGGAACAGTCTGAAACAATTCGAGATATCCGTACCTCGACATATCAGATTTGAGGAAAAAATAAACTGAAGAGCTTTATTTCGAAAATGAATATGCAATTTGACTCCTAAAGTTGGATTTATATTGAAAATATTGTGGAAAAGGGGAGAAATTGCTCCTTAGGAGCAATTTCTCCTCTTTTCCACAATATTTTGTTACCTGTTGTTAGATTTGTATGTTAAAACAGGGACTTGATTTTCACTTCGAGACAACCGGTTATTCGAGATAAGCGAGGTCGAGATAACGAGAGTCGACTGTATTTTGATTTATTAATTTTATTGATTTATTAACAGAGAGTCCTATTTGGAACGCTGGTTCTGTCAAAATTCAAAGACGAAAGACCACTTCAGAAAATCAGGGATGAAAGGATTTAAGCTATACTAATTTTAGGACGTGTTTAAGTGGCGCGGAATAACGTTTTACACATGTTTTAGTCTCATATAGGTACATGTAAGCGAAAAATGATGATTCGCATTCAGAGCCGCCAGCCCGTATAAACAGTTTTGAAAGACTGAGGGAGTTCACATTACAAAAAAAATGCCTATTCAAATATATTGAAAATTTCACCACCATAAACTGAAAAATTTCAAAAAAATTTTTTTTTGTTTGTTTGTTTGTGTGTGTGTTTGTTTTTTGTCGTTTTTTTTTTTTTTTTTTTTTTTTTTTTTTTTTTTTCGTGCATCATGTTTTATTGTGCTGATGCTAGCACTGCAGTCATCTCCGTTTTAAAATCTGTCCACTTTCCTTTCTGTACCTTTATGTATCTGCTTTGTTTATCTCTGTGTTTGTGTTATTTTTTTTTTTCTTCTTGTTCTTTCTTGAGGGCAGGGTGTTGTTTGTTAACTCTTTAACTGCCACATGCGATGATAATAGGCGTTTGCAAACAGCGTAGATCCAGATGAGACGGCTCATAATGAGCCGTCTCATCTGGATCTACGCTGTTTGACATTTAGTCTTTCAAGTTTACATAAAAACTTCTTTCCAATCGATAGTTGGTTTAAAAAAACGAAGCAGACAACAAAAATGTTGTCTGAAAGTTGGCGCAAAAAAATTAATGTTTTCATACAACATCTGAACCTAGATCGTCATCACCTCATTGGGTAAGAGAGAGCTGGTCTCTTTGCTTTTCTTTGGTTTATGGTATATGTGCTGTCTGTCTTGGTTTGTTTGCTCTTCTCTTGTTGACGTTATTAGTAGGCTATGCACTCTGATTGTGGCTCTTCCTGGATATCGTATATAATTTTTGTTCAGACAGTAACCCTTAAACTGCCAATCACAAGAATTGTCTTCTGCTTTGTAATCTGCTTGTTGTTTTAAAAGACATTTTTGCAAACGCTTCTCTAGGAGCCGTCTGATCAGGGTCCACATGTTTGCCTGTATGCAAAAATAGGTTTGAAAAGTTTGCAAGACTATTCAGCAGACGACATAAACAGACGACATTTTCGGATGCAGGTTTTCTTGGTATTTTAAGGGTCAATACAAGAAATATAAAACGAGCGAAAGTAGAAAGTTACAACAATATGGTTGAATGTTCCCGTATTCAAAGGCAATGTGGAGGTAGAATTGAACGTCCGATTCATTACGAAAACTTGCCTATTCAAATATACTGAAAATCTTGCCATCAAAAAATAAAAATTTTCAGATAAAAAAAATCGGATATTTTTCATATTTCTGCTCAAAACATAGAATGTGGATACTCGTTAGAACCGCCTCGACAATCTATGTTTTTGAACAGAAATAAGGAAAATAATGTATACCCCTGTAAACCCCAGTTTTACTTTATAAAAGTGGGGTTTAAGGGGGTCAAAATAATATAGGCATGTTGGTTTAAACTTTATTTCATTTGTATAACATGTACAGATATATAGAAATATGAAACTCATGATACACACATTATACAAAAGGGATACAGAAGAAAGTCTGAGACTTATTTGAATCTGTATCCCATATCTGCAATAACTCTATACTGTTTAACAATTTCGTGATCATGTCAATTTTAAATCATCGTTACAATTATAGTTATTAAACTTAAGCTGCACTAAGTATCTAAATAAAAATGGGGCTCCACGGGGAATGGAGTTCAAATTCTTTTTTCCATGTTGAAGAGAGGTCTTCTAAGAATGAAAGAAAGAGAGAAAGAACGAAAGAACAGCCAAAGTCGAGTCTCGCGGTCATCAACAATTTTGTCTTAAAACCAGCCAATTAAATAATCAAGCACCCTCTTACTCATCAAGAGATTTCAACAATGATATAATATACATATATACATATATATATACACACATATACACACACACACACACATATATATATATATATATATATATATATATATATATATATATATATATATATATATATATATATATATACATACACATATACACACACATATATATATATATATATATATATATATATATATATATATATATATATATATATATTTGAGAAAATCCTCAACAACATTTGATGTGTTCAGCGTATTTTATGATAAAGAGAACGTCCGGATCAGAAACGTTTGGATTTGATGATAAATTCCTGCACTGCCAAAAATATTTTTTCATTCTCATCGTTTGTCAAATTTTCACTACCATACAGTAAATTATCGAGTTTCGGCTGGCAAATAAGAGATAAGTTCCTGTCGTAACAGCCTGAATTGCTCGCACTCAAAGAGGAAATGCTTATTATCTTCGACAGCCCCACATTCGCAAAAAGGATTGTCTTAAACATTTTTAAAAAGAGATGATGCCTCAGCGAACTACAATTTAATCTTAATCTGGCATGGTATACTTGGCCTTACCTTTTCCCAGCATTAAAGTAGGCTGGCGGGTTTCTTGTAGTACCCTGGAGTTTATGTTTAAATGCTGCGACCGACGTTGAGTTTTTTTTATATTTTCTTACAGCTCGTTCCAACTACGCGTCACAGATGGAAGGAATGAATTATAATATAATTGGGAATTAGCGGAAATAGTTCTTAAATCAGAATCGTTCCGCAGATTGTATACTGCCGTACTACCAACAGTTGGTGGTACCAAAGAAGACAAGTAATCAGGTACAAGGTAATTTTGCATTTTATAATAGAGAATGAGCTTGTGATTTTCTCTTCGGGATGAAAGGGATTCCCAGCCAACGTCAGAGAAGAGAGCATGTATAGAGGCTAGCTTTGTTGCCCCTGTTACAATGCGAGCAGCCTCGTTTTGGATTTTTTCTAATTCATTTGCTTCATATTGGGTGCAGTTGTTCCAGACAACATCAGCGTATTCGAGGACCGGCCGGATAAAAGAAATGTATATTGTTTGAAGTGACTTTCTGTCAAGGACAAATTTAAGTTTGCGCATTATATTGATCCGGTACCATGCCTTCGCTTTAATGTATTCTAAGTGGTCATGCCAAGTACAGTTACTGGAGAAGATGAGGCCTAAATGTTTATGCGAATTTACCTGGCTTATCTGGTGTTGGTCCATGGTAATAGGGGGATGGTAGGGTTATTTTGCTTTCGAGAGAAAATGACTGACTCGGTTTTAGTAGGGTTAAATGCTACTAGCCATTTAGTTGCCCACGAGTTTATTTTAGCTAAATCAGCATTAAGGTGCTCGGCTGCGGTAATCGGATTTTCTGTAATGATGTATAGACTTGTATCATCGGCAAAAAGCCGTATTGTAGAATGTATATCTTCAACTATGTCATTTATGTAAATGAGAAATAAAAGGGGGCCTAGAATGGAACCTTGAGGGACACCGGCCTTTAGATCTACCCAAGAAGAGGCGGCTCCGGGTAGTACTACCCTCTGTTTTCTATTGTCTAAGTAGTCCTTGAACCACAATAGAAGCGAGCCAGAAATACCAATTAATTGAAGTTTGTAAAGAAGACCTTGGTGCCACACCCTGTCAAACGCTTTACTTACGTCACAAAAAAACCGCACGAACCTCCTTCCCATCGTCTAAGGCTTTACAAAATGTGTTATAGATATCAACTAGTTGGTTAACAGTAGAGTCCCCGGGTATAAAACCTGATTGCAAAGACGTAAGTATTTCATGGTCACGAGTGAAGTTAAAAAGGTTTTTATGAACGATTTTTTCTAAGACTTTCCCAATTGTACTAAGAAGAGCAATAGGTCTCTAGTTTGAAATCATGGATGGATCATCCTTCTTAAAGATCGGAGTTACATTTGCTTCTTTCCATATATTTGGGACTTTACCTTTACATAGAGAAAGATTAAAAAGATCAGCTAGAGGGACAGAAAGAGGAAGAGCCAGTTCCTTCAGTATTCGATTATTCACTGTGTCAGGACCGGCTGCCTTTCCTAGTTTCAGTGATTTTAGAATTAATTCCACTTCTTGTGGTGTAGTTACTACCTGGTTTAGAACATTCTGAGGGAAACAGTAGCTGGTATGAAAGCATTGTCATCATTCAGTATGGTTTGGTTTACAAAAAAATCATTCAAAATATAGGCCTGCTCCTTACTATCTGGATAAACAACACCATCTTTATACAGAGGCGGAAGTGATGATAATTGTTCAGGTTTAATAAATTGTTTAAGTGTTCTCCACCAGTCTCTTTGACCAATATCATCAGTTTTTAATTTATCTGCTAATTTGTCAACTTGTAATTGTTTAGATTTACGAACCTCCGCTATAACTTTATTTCTTATACGGTTATAATTTTCAAAGTCCAAATTTTTTTTTTTTTTTTTTTTTTTTTTTGGATTTATTATAAATACGTTTTCGTTTACGAATCATTTTTTTAATTTCATTTGTTAGCCATGGGGGGTCTGACTGACGTACTTTTACCATTTTATTCGGGATGTGTTTATCAGCTAAATTCGTTATTTGCTCTGTTACTCTTTCTGCATATGCATCTATATCATTACTCTTAAATGCATCCCAATCGGTTGCTTGGATGTCACGTGAGAAGGATTGATAATCTCCACGATCAAAAAGCCAAATATGTCGATAGAACGCGGGAGATGGGGTTTTGTTAAATTTTAGTACGAAATATACCGGACAATGGTACCTTACATTTTGGTCGAGAAAAGGGTCGCCTACACCAATAAGAAGTATATTATTTTTATTAGAAGTGAAAATCAGATCTATTAAAGAAGACGAGTTCTCGGTTATGTGTGTTGGTTCGGTTATAAGCTGCACCATGTTAAAGTGCTGGCATATGTCATGTACTTTTTGATTTGACGAATGCTTTAAGGTATCAAGATTGAAATCTCCTGTTACGAAAATATTGTTTATATTAGTATCAAATGCCAGGCTTATTGAGTCTTCTATGGATGACAAAATTCCCGCAGGAGAGTTAGGAGGCCTGTAGAAGGTTACTAGGAGAAATTTTCTATGGTGGCATACAATTTCAAGCCAAATACATTCTATATCCGGGAGTTCGAGGTCCGACCTACGACGGGAATATACGTTACTTTTGATATAGACACATATCCCACCATGACTATCGCCTCTACGGTCGCGACGATAAAGTTTGTATCCTTCAATAGTAAGAGAGTCATCGGTTACACTCGGATTAGGCCAAGTTTCTGTAAGACAAATAGTATCAAAGTTTTTAAGCTCTGTGCCAATTATATCTAATTTATGTTGTAAACTTTGTATTTTATAATGCACTACGGAGTAATTACTCATTATAATGGTTTCGTCAACATCGTCAGTTGCATTCAGAGAAGAACTGTCTTGTTTTGCAGCTGGTCCAGGGTTAAGCTCAATATCACCAGAACGAATTAACAAGAGTGATAAGATAATTAAAAGCTCAAATGGGGTAACATAATTTAACCCTTTTATCTTTGTTTGACGGCAATAATGCAACCCAATCCGCATCCTATAAGTCTGAATGTCAGTCATGTTAAATAATCATAAACATGAAATTTCAGTTGAGGAAGCGGAGAGAGTAGCGCGAGCAGTAGTAATCGTATCAAATCAATAGGCTTTGGCCGAAGGCTATAGTAAGGTCCTATATGCATCTTACAAGTAGACACACATATCATGTAATGCAATCTATAGGACAACGTACTTCCTTGGAAGATGCAAATATAGGACCCTGCAAAACAATTCCCTTACTAATTCTGATGTACCATGAGTCACATATAAGAAAATGTTCGTCCCCGTGGAGCAAGCATAAAGAGTATCTTAACGGTTGAAAAAAGAAAAGAAGGAAAGAAATAACAATCTACGCAAAGGATAACGGACAGTTTAGGTTAAATCTTTATCCAAGTGCAAAAAGTGTTACAAAAATATAGTGAAGGTCAAATAAAGTTGTTTCCCTTTACTCAGAAAAACCTTAGCGAAAGCCCCTTCTCTACCTCTATCCTGGAGGCAATCAGAGCGGAGCAGCCTTCACATGACAATTACACGCCTCTCCGCTTTGTTGCATAGTCCTTGTCGAAACGAAATGCAAGGACTATGGAAGCAGAGAAATAGTGTATAAGGTATAATAATATAAGAAGAACCATTGATTTACGCACACTAACAAACGCAATTTACAGGTAAATCTTGAGAGAAATTTTATAGGGTAGTTTGGTAGCTGAAACCAACGTTGCTTCCATGCCAGTTCGTTGGCATGTACAAATATTCCAATTGATTCAATCAGCTCATATAGATAAGAGGTCTGTTGATACTTGCCAGTAGGATTTCAAGCAGGAAACGAATGGTAGTACTACAAGGACGATAACAATAAAATTAGTGAGAATACTTCTTGATACTAAGCTTTACAATGTATGTATGTATGTATGTATGTATGTATGTATGTATGTATGTATGTACGTGTTTTTGTATGCATATATGTGTGTATATGTATGTACATACCCCGGTGGTAGTACTACAAAAAAGATAACAATAAAGATAGTGAGGATAGCTTCTTGATACTAAACTTAACACTGTATGTATGTATGTATGTATGTATGTATGTATGTATGTATGTATGTATGTATGTATGTATGTATGTATGTGCTTTTGTATGCATATATGTATGTATATGTATGTATGCATGGTAGATACGTATGTACGCAGGCAGGCAGGCAGGCAGGCGAATAGGTAGGTAGGTAGGTATAGATAGATGGATGGATGGTAGGTCTAGATAGATGGGTGGATGGTAGGTAATCTGTACTAACAAAGCGTTTGTGAGTTCAGGGTGATATGGTTCTGGCATTGATAAACATGATAATGCAGCATTATATTAGGGAATGTTACTAAAGGATCTGTTTTGTCAACGTGGTCGTCTCGACAGCAGTTGCTTAATTAGAGAATATATATACAAGAAGAACATATTTACAAGGAGACATACACCCAGGAGACATGCACCCAGCCGGCACACAACGCCGAAACAACGCCGCACCAACGCCAATGCAACGCGATGACATTGCATCGACGTCTAAACGACGCCACCCCAACGCCGCGCACCGGCAGGGTATACACAACTGGGTTGTGAGGTCAGGATGACTGGGTCGATCCTTATCTACCACTCATCCCACAATACAGTTCATATTATGTCAAGTACCATGACTTACAAAAATTATACATGTGGACAGAAAAGTTTACAAATTCATAATTTTAGATGAGAAATAAAACTATAGCATATGCAACCAGGTCGGGAAAATCAGTCAATGACCCCACGACCCGGTTACTCCCCGTACAAAACTGCGTGCAAGGTCAAAAGCGCATGCCCGCATTAACAAAATGTACGCATGTACTCAAACATGCATACACGTACTTTAGCACTGTATGCATGCATGAGGCAGTGACACTGACGGTGCACAGACACCTCTGTAACCGTAGAGGGGGCATGACAAGACCCAGATCAGCCCGCGTCCCCATACAGTTCAACAAAAGTCCTTCATCGCATTTTAAGCAGTGCGGAAGTTAGACAGCACACGCTCAAACCATCATATGCGGATGCGCATTCCCAACCCTCACGCTAAGATGATAATAGTTATTCACAAGTATAATTCTATAATCATAATTGGGATGCTAGAATTGTACTTACAGTAAAATAGCTACAGAAAAGCAAGGAAGTGCAATGGATTAGAGAGTGTGAACCATCATTGCAGCTGCATAAATCATCACCGACTAAAGAGAGAGAAAAAAAGTAGTTTGCGGGATTTTTCCAGTGATAATAGTCCTTAGTTTATGAAAAGTGTCGGTGGTAGTTATTTATCCGAATCGCCTTGGCAAGGCGACACCAACAAATGACCGCGCCATATGATGACTGTAGGCATGTTTTCGTGATGTATTGCAAAACAGCTTGAGTGTGGCATCTAATCTGGTTCTCCTATATTTGCACAGGCCTGCCTGTTCAAATACTTAGGGTAAATAGGGTACGCTCAAGGGTCCATGTTGGAAAACAAAATCTGAGTAAAGGTGACTCATTGAAATCAAATAACTCGCTTAAAAAGCAGAACATGTAACGTCTGTTTTATTAAATTATTAAAGGAATGACCACTAAGAGCACTGAACATACTCACATATTTAAAAACAGTTGAGGTGTCAAGTTTTTCGTGCCAAACTAGCTGGTTTCAGCAAATTACGTTTTTCATTAACTGTACTTTATTTTGGATTATTGTTCACGCATCCTAGCACCAGCGAGAGCGGTATTCTATTTTCAAATTATTAATAATTACAAAAAGGGCACAATGATCTATGTTTTCCAAAATACTGTTTTTAGGAATCCTTTAGGATTGGGCTGTCAATAAATTACAATTTATTATTCCTGGTGTTCCAAATTGCCCTTTCAGATCAGCAATTTTTCAATATAATGTAACCAAAATAGGTAAATATTGTCTGTATCTCTTAGACAAACTGTCATTCTTATATCAATATTGATAAAATTGATGTAATAACCAATAAATTTCACCCATTTTTTCTTCGTCTTGAGACTATTTCATAATTGTAACAGATATTACTACTCGCTGTGATTCCCAAAGTCGACAATTATTTCTCATTTAGCACTTAAGGGGGCTGGATACATTTCTAAGATTTTCTGCGATATTTCCCAAGAGACCAAGTTTTAGGACTTCTTGCTTGCTCTCTTTTATATAAAATCCTTTCTAAAAAAGGACCCTAAACTCTACAGGAAAAAAAATTGCTTCAAAGAGGAGCAATTGCTTTCCTTTTAAAGTAGACACATGAGTAGTATAGCAATGCCACCCTCTCTTACTCCCATGTTAAGACAGGAGGAAAACAGTTAATTGTTTTCCTTCCTTCCGTCTTAACATGGGTCTAATTTAATCTATTTCATAATAAATCTCTTCTGAAAAGTGGTTTACTCTAAAGGGATAAAATTTGCTCCACAGAGGAGCTATTGTTTTCCTTTTAAAATAAACCCATGTTAAGACGGGAGATAAACAACTAAACATGGTTACCTCCCTTGTAAGTGTATCCATTCCGTTTACGTCTTCCTGAAACCAAATTTGGACTCGCTAGTAATCATATTGATTTTACTTGTGCTTTTATGGACCGTTGTGAGAAGAAAACGCTGAAAATTGAGGAAACACAAAAAAGAATAAGCTGAACATTGCTCTCTAGTTATTATTTTGACAAGATAAACAAGAACGAAGCACCAAGTCCTCTGATATAACTTAATAGAAATAACAGAATACCTGCATAATGGGTCGCGTACTGAAATGGTAAAAATATACTAACAAGGGAGGCAACACTATCAAAACTATTTTGCCTCCTTTCTAAAGAGGAGTCTACTCTAAAAGGAAAGAGATTGCCTCCTTGTGGGCTTATTTGTTTTTTCCATTTACTGCAGACACTTCTTTGGAAAAGTGTTGCTGTGCAATAAAGCAAAGAAGAAATCATGAAAGTTTTCTCATTTGTAAAAAAATGGTAGAAAATCTACTAAGTACATCCAGTCCCCCTAAGATAACGTTTGTTTGTTTGTTTTTTGTTATTGTTGTTTGTTTGTTGGTTTTTTTTTTTTTTTTTTGGTTGTTTTTTTTTTTTTTTTTTTTTTTTTTTGTTGTTGTTTTGTTTGTTTTTGTGTTGTTGGTTTTGGACTGGTAAAACAGCATATGTCAGTCGCAAGAAAAGGGACATCACGCTGGCAGCGGACTCCTTATCCTCAACCTCAATTAAGACTACAATCAGCCCGCGCATCCGCGCAGTCTGATTAGAGTTTTTGTTCAGTATGAATTGTATCCTTGGCTATTAAAAAGGCGCGCAGCTGTAGATTCTTTTTCAGACTATGCGAATGTGCAGTCTGGTCTGAATCTTTGTTGTGCGCATATGACTGAAGGTACATTTTCAGACGTTTCGGCTCATATCATTACGGCACTGTACGTTCACTTGGAACTGTTTCTTGCTCCCAGCACACATTGAGATACATCACTAGGGTTGCGTTTAGTATACCGAAGCATTGTCGAGCGTTTTTTGTTTTTTTTGTTTGTTTTTTTTTCTAAAACTAGTTAGCATGTTCTGAACGATTATTGCAAATCCGTCTCAAGTGACCTCCAATAAAAGAGTACCCGTTATTCTCGTGATCGTAGACGAGACTTCATATTATATCGAATAATCTATTTCAATAGTTAATAAATATATTTAGAATAAAAGGGGAAAACAACAACGCATTAATTATTCCCATATTTTTATTACAAACAAGTATACTTAAATAGGTCACCATCTTAGTTGTGCCAAAATAAATAAAATAAACTGATGAAAACTAAATCGTGTCCTTTGTTTTTACCGATTTGCTTAGTTTTGCTGATAGGAACACTTTTGTGTGCCTATCCCCCAGTAAAATACAGCAAAAGTCTCCTCTGCAATATAAATAACAGAAATAAAAAAAAGTGACCAAACACTTTCATTCTGTTTTTCTTTCAAATTAACTGTCAAAATGATACAAAAATTAAACTGTATAGCTATATTTATTTTAAATACAAATCAAGTACCTTGAGACAGCATGTGTATTATAATTATTGTCTCATCTCGATTTTAACTCCACCCCCACCCCCCGCCCCACCACACACACACACTACCCCACCTACACTCCCACCCTCTATAGCATGGTCTAAATAGCTTGGCTTTAATATAACACCAACATCTCAGTTGTTTGTGCCTGAAATGTATTTTTATGAATAATATATTACAGAAACGTTATAAAAAATGTCAAATTATATACAAAAAATATAAACTAGAAGGTTAAATTGGCCCGACTGAGATGTCACTGGCACGGTGTGTTTCAAATGTCAGCTTAAAGCGACCGACAGTAAACTTATATTTGTTCTTTCTGATGAATAGCAAATAAGAAGAGATTTATATGAACTAAATGGATAATCATAAAGGTCAATGTCACTTAAATATAGAAAAGCATAGGAAATCCAGTTCTGTACCGTGTTTGTAGATTGTTTAGAAGAAATGTCATTAAGGTCAAGGTCAAGGTCACTTGACTGTTAAAAATAGAAGCAGTTTTGTTTGACTGCTCCAGTTTCAGGACTTTGTGGTGTGTATTCTAAAAAATGGCCCTTATAGTTCATGCCATTATGGAATACAAAACAATATGCCACTTTCCAGGTGAAAAGAAAATAATCTAATGTGACGTTTAATTTAAGGGATAAAGCAGTTATGTCTGAAGATCAAGGTCACAGAAATAGTTCATTTTCCATACAAAAGGCATTATTTTACTTTCTGTATTTCCTGTGTAGGTTTCCAAAACGTCTCCTCGTACATCATCGTAGTGCAGATTATATTTTATTTCCTTTTGGATCCCTGGGCCCACTGTGGTATCTTTAAAAATGGAGTTCTGCTCATGTATACGCTAGAGGGCGTAGCAGTGTTGCAAACCTCATTATTGCTTATGAAGAGTTTCAATAAAACCGAGGCTCCCTTTTTGTCCCCCGCCTTTTCGAAGAAAAGCGGAGGGACACTGTTTTCGGCTTTTCCGTGGTGCGTGGTGCGTGGCGCGTGGTGCGTGGTGCGTGGCGCTTGGTGTGTGGTGCGTGGTTCCGAATTTTTAGTAGGTACCTTGTCCCCTTAACTCCTCCCACAGTTTTTCTCCGATCCTTTTGAACTTTACAGGTGCTGCTTTAAGGATGGTCTAAAGATATGCAAGTGTTTTTTTTTTCAGAATCCTGAAATTCTATTTTATCACTTTTTACACATTTTGAACTTAGACATTTTTAGTTCTAATATTACAGAAGTCTATAGGGCGTAGGTACCTTGTCCCCTTAACTCCTCCCACAGTTTTTGACCGATTCCTTTTGAAACTTTACATGGGGTTTTAGGATGGCCTGAAGATATGCATGTGGTTTTTTTCGGAATCCTGAAGTAATTCTTTATCCCTTTTTTGCATTTTTAACTTAGGCATTTTTTGAGTTCTAGTACTACAGAAGCGTATAGGGAGTAGGTACCTTGTCCCTGTAACTCCTACCACAGGTTTCGTCCGATCCTTTTAAAACTTTACAGGTGCTTTACGGATGGTCTGAAGATATACATGTGGTCTTTTTTTTAGAATCCTGAAATTATTTTTTATCACTTTTTACACATTTTGAACTTAGACATTTTTTGAGTTCTAATATTACAGAAGTCTATAGGGCGTAGGTACCTTGTCCCCTTAACTTCTCCCACAGTTTTTGGCCGATCCTTTCGAAACTTTACATGAGCTTTTAGGATGGCCTGAAGATATGCATGTGTTTTTTTCAGAATCCTGAAATAATTTTTATTACTTTTTCTGCATTATTAACAGACATTTTTTGAGTTCTAGTACTACAGAAGCGTATAGGGAGTATGTACCTTGTCCCCGTTACGCCTACCAGAGGTTTAAGCCGATCCTTTTGAAACTTTACAGGTGCTTTAAGGATGGTCTGAAGATATGCATGTGTTTTTTTCAGAATCCTAAAATTATTTTTTTATTACTGGTTTCCGGCTTCAATACTTAGGTAAGTGATACAGGACCAATGGTCCTCTGGTTAACGTACCCATTTTTAACAGCTCAAATAAAAATAAGGCGGGGGACATAAATTGCCAGTGGAATTTGCTTTTTCTATCTGTAGTTTGTTCTTTGTTTCCAAAGGCAATCTTTTTACTTTTATTCCAATTTATAGAAATCAGAGGTCAAATGTTCAGAGGTCAAAGTCATTTCAAGGTCACTGAAGTAAGAACTTAATATGCCTTGTTCCGCTTCAGTGCGCAATGTCGCAAGTTCTAATAAGGGGCTGGTAAAACTTAACAAACCTGCCCGGGCTAAAATTGGTCACTTTACCGCTCTAATGTAACTGCGCGTGAAGCGCGTAAAGTTTTTGAGAAATTTCCTCTTTTATTTTTATTTTTGTTTACTTTTTTGCTTGAAAACGTAGTCAGCTACATATTTGTTGTCATCTATCAACAACACAGGACAGACAAAAATGTGTTGATGGTGAATACTACTGTATAGACCACCTACAAAAATACCTTCTCCAGATAACCCCCATTTCAGAGTAAATTTTACAAACTGACCCCAGACTCCTTGTATATAGACTCATATTTGCTTATTTCCCTGAGGAGATTTAAAAAAGCAGTTTAAGATCAGTAACAATTAGAAAGTTTATTTATTTGCTTCTCCCAGTCTACTGCCAGTGTAGGGTACAGTGAACTTATTATTTTTTCTCATAGATCTCCATAGTAATTCCACCTTTTTGGTGGTTAAGAGCTCGTTTCAGGGTAGGACTGGGCTTCCAAATTTTGTTTTATTTCAAAAAGCAGGCTGAGCACAGCAAAATAAATAAGGAAAAACACCACTGTCACCAGCACTTTCTGGGACTTTTTGGAGGCTAAATGTAGCAACCCCTCAACGGGCAGGTATCAAAAATTGAAACAGCAATTTCATCACTTCTTCTTTTGGCTCCAGCAAACACACACAGAAACATTTATTTCTTTGAAACAATCAGGAAATTACGCACAAACATTTTTGTCTTCAAATTAGAATGATGAGTTTTAATTCATCTTTATTATTAACCAATCATAGGTCGCCTTACACAAAATAACTACTCCGGGCTTCCCCTAAACTTTTTGCACCAATCAGCAGTCCTGTCACTATTGGTTCCCTGTGCCCTATAGAGGCCAATTGAAGCCGTGCCACTGTGTGATACTAGATCATACGAAAATCTGTTAGTTACCCTGAGACATTTTGTGTTCCTACCTCATGTAAGTGGTGCGTCAGTTCGAGTTTTATCCAAATACGAACGATTTTGTAATGCTGTATTATCGCGGGTATATAGAACGGTACACTGTTTAGCTCAAAAAAAGATCCTAGAAACAATGTTTGTCTACAGAAGTCATCCTTCTAACAAAATAAATTACCCTAATCTATCATCCACCGTCGGGGATAAAAAATATAGTTTTCACTCGATATATATAGTAATGAAATGAAATTAAACAAAAAAAAAGCTGATGGCCAGGAGTTTGCTCATAAACCGATTTGTAAGCATTAGTGTTCATTACACAACAAATGGCTGCAGTTAATTAAAATGTTTACAAATTAGGGTCCAGTTGTTCAAAGTGTCGTTATCGTAACGAGCGCGTTAGTGGTCAAAACCTTAATTGTTCTAGTAAGTACAATATCTAATTCACGGGCATTTTTGCTGAAAAAAATGTGAGTATGCTACTCACATTTTTTTCAGCAAAAATATTAGCACATATGCCATATCTAATTATCGAAGTTTTAACGATACGTTAACTAACGACATCGTTAGGTTTGAACAACTGGGCCCTGAAAATTGCACACATACCAGTCATCTATATTGTAGTCAGTCTATGATATATTTGTTCTCTAATAGAAAATGATTGACAAAAAGTGAGTCTGGCAATAATATAAACCGCAATTTGAGAAAACGTACCTTTTGACTTGTACGCCCAACGAAGACTCAAATCAAAAAAACAATTTGCATCCTTGGCTACTCAAAATGCGCCTCATGAAGGGTTTGATCAACATACACTCTGATCCGAAACTTCGCCCGGAGTACATGTCCGAAGGTACGTTTTGTCACTTTGCAGCTAATGTTAAATGATGGTCTGAATGCATGGACATATTCTGAATATTCCTTTATGGGTATTAATGACCCCAATAACCATTTTACATAACTCTATAGCGGGCCGTTATGGGCCCGTTAGGGTAGCTGACGGGCCACTAACGGCCCGCTGTAGATTTATAAAGAATGCTAGCTGGGACGATCTATATCTTCATAGTGTTGTCAGGAGCATCTCAGCTGAGTAATAAATAATGTAACTTTTTCTATATACTATATTGTATAGCCCCATACACTTCCCTTGGCTCGAGGAATCTGATAAATGTGTTATGCATATTTCTTAAATATACTACATCGTAAAACACAATAAAACGAATAAAACTCCATTGACTGAAGTATTAGATAAATGTGCTATGCTTTTTTCTTAAATATACTATATTCTACAGCTCTATAAAATTGAGTATCATTGGGCAATACTATATAGTATATTTACAGTAAATAAGCTATATCGTATAGCCCAATAAAGCAACTTCTTTGGTTCAAGGAAATGTGCTATGCTTATCTCTATATTATCTATACTATGCTATTACGCTATACTATATTATCTAGCCCCATGAAACGCCCATGGCCGAAGGAATCTGATAAATGCGTCATGGTTATTTCTTAAATACACATTATTGTACAGCTGCATAAAAACTGCCTTGGTCCAAGTGTTATGCTTATTGCTAAAATATACGTCATTTATAACCCCAAATAACTGCCTGTGCTCGAGGAATCTGATGTGTTATGCTTACTTTTTAAAATAATCTATATTGTACAGCACCATAAAACTCCCTTAGTTCAAGAAGCTGACAAATATGCTATGCTTAATCCTTAGCTACACTATATCATTTAGCACCATGAAACTCCCTTGGCTCGGCTCAAGGAATCTGATATAATATTATGCTTTTTTTCTTAAATATACTGTTTTGTATAGTCTCATAAAATTGCCTTGGCTCAAGGAATCTGATACATGAGTTATGCTTATATTTATTAAATATACTACCAAAGAAAACTCCCTTAGTTCAAGGATCTGATAAATTTGTTATGCTTATTTCTTAGCTATACTATATTACTTTGTCCTATGAAACTCCCTTAGCTAAAGGATCTGATTAATGTACTATGGAATATCTTTTATATACTGTATTCTTCAAACAAATAATACTCCCTTATCTGATATATGTATTCTGCTTATATCTGAAATATATATATATGTGTATGTGTGTGTGTGGGGGGGGGGGGGGGGGTCTGGCGTCAATTATTTAGGTATTGGATATGACAATGATATCCACCAACGAATACCAATATTGCAATATTGACCTCGGCTAGCGCCTTGGTCAATATTGGTATTCTGTGATGGATATCACGTCATATCCAATACCTAAACAGTCAATAATTAAATAATATTGTACAGTCCCATAAAACTGCATTGGCTCAAGGCATCTGATACTGGTATATGGGTTATGCCTATTTTTTTAAACAAAAATATGTACTTTCTTGAACATATCAGTCCCTTAAAACTCCCTCGGTTCAAAGAATCTGATAAATGTGTTATGCTGACTATTTTTATTTAAGCTTCTTATAGCTTCAGAAAAACAACCACTGATTCTGATTTGATTTACACCACCCACTGATTCTGATGAGACTGGCTGAGATACTGCCAGAGATGTCGGGGTAGGGTGATCCACAGAGCGGAGTTTCATGATACAATCCATTGAATTCATATGACTGACTGTTGATTGTGCCAGACAGAAATAGTTCACTGAATAACGGATAGACCTGGAGGGTTAATTCCTTTGCACCACCCACTGATTCTGATGAGACTAGCTGAGATAGTGCCAGAGATGACAGGGTAGGGTGATCCCTACCGCAGAAAACTGAATAGCAGATAGACCGGGATTTCTTCTAATGGCATAACCTTATTTCTTAGCTATACTTAAGTATTTAAGCCTGTGGAACTCAAGGAATCTGATGTATTATGATTATTTCTTAAATTTACTTTATTGTATAGCCCCGTAAAACCATCTTAGTTCAAGGATATGATAAATGTGCTATTCTTTTTTTCTCAGCTATAGTATATAATTTAGTACCTTTAAACTCCTTTGGCTCAAGGAATCTGATAAGTATGCTTATAGCCCCTTAACCCCATCCCCCAGCCCCTCCCTCCACCCCCGCCCCCAACACCTTGGTTCAAGGATCTGATAAGTGAGCTTTTCTTATAGCTTAGCTATACTATATAATTTAGTACCGATAAACTCCTTTGGCTCAAGAAATCTGATAAATATGTAATGCTTATTTCTTAAATACACGATATTTAGGCTAATTGTGTAGCCCCATGAAACTCTCTTGACTCAAGAATTTAATAAAAGTGTTCTTATTTCATAAATATTTTTATTGTATAGCCCCATAAAAGTTTCTTTGGCCCAAAGAATCTAATAAATGTGTTATGTTTATTTCTTGAATATATTTTATTGTATAGCCCCATTAAAAACCCTGGCTCAAGGATCTGATAACTGTGATATGCTAATTTTTTAAATATATTATATTGTATAGGTCCATAAACTCCCTTGGCTAAAGAATCAGGCAGGTATGTCTATTTTTATTTAAGCTTCTTATAGTTTCAGAATAACAGTAGTTAGTTAAAACTAAAAAACAATGGTTAAAAGTAAAAGGGAAAAGAATTATTCTTAACTCTTACTACGCTGACGACAAGAATAGGCGAAAACATATAAATAATATTGAATGTTTTGCTTAATTTTCCAAGGAATTCACATCAAGGCATTACAGTTTTCGAGTGCATTTATGAAAACAAACGTATGTGATAGAACCAAATGAGGCATCAAAGCTTTTAATCTCCACAATGTCATACTTTGTTTCTGATTAAACTGGCTGTAATCTGACCAGAGAGATGACCTAGACTGGTCAGTTGGTTAGGGTAGGGAGATCTCTCCTTTAAATAGTGAATAAACCTTTGTTGATCCCACCTTGGACGTTGTTCATTCATTATGAGCTAGAATGTTCTAGCTGAGTAGTATCCCTGTATGTTCCGGTCAGTGTTTCCGTTGACAATGCAAACATCGAGATAGATTCGCGAATACCGGATAGGCTAGAGCGGATACCATCTATTGAAATCATCTGACTGACTGTTGATTGTGACAGAGAGAAATAGTTCACTGAATAACGGATAGACCTGGATGGTTAATTCCTTTGCACCACCAACTGATTCTGATGAGACTGGCCGAGATACTGCCAGAGATGTCGAGGTAGGGTGATCCCCAGAGCGGATTTTCATGATACCATCCATTGAATTCATTTGACTGGCTGTTGATTGTGCCAGAGAAATAGATCACTGAATAACGGATAGACCTGATGGGTTGATTCCTTTGCACCATCCATTGATTCTAATGAGACTGGCTGAGATAATGCCAGAGAGGTCAGGGTAGGATCATCCCTACCGCAGATAACTGAATAACAAATAGACCTGGGTTTCTTCCCATGGCATAATCTACTGATTTTGATTAAACTGGCTCTGGCTTGGTTACTGTCAGAGAGACCTTGGGGCTTGAGGTCTGGATAGGTGAATCTATAATAGATAACTGAATAATAGACATTGTTATGTTTTTCTACGATTCTTCTTTTAATATGGCTGTATGGAACAATCAATATGTGCTTACAAATGCCTGCAAGACAAGCTTCAAATCAAACAATCTCCGAATTGAACTCTTGAACATTGAACTCTCCTTTCAACAACATAATTTGTTCCTGAAGATCATGCCATTAAAATAATTTTGCCGTTGTTAAGAATCCTAAATGAATGGAATGATAAGTAAGAAAGCGTTTGTTTTATTCTCATTTCCTCACAGAACGTATGATTTGAAGATTTGTTAGAATTGCATTACTGAGTTGATTCTAAAACATATCCAAAACGTATGTTTGTTGACGTATATATTACAATGTTCTTGCATCATGTCTGGTTGACTGTCACTTCTTGATCAAAAATGCCGTGTCAGTCAAATTATCATTATAACGAATGTTGTCGTTGTATCAAGTGTCTTATAAAGAGGGTTGACTGTTTACAATATGATGTACTGTAATAATCCTAAATATTTGAGTATTGGGATAGACATGCCTGAACAAACATTGTAGATCCAGATCAGACTCCGCATAAAGCGCCGTTTGATCTCGGTTTACATTCTTTGCCACTAATCTAGCCCCGGTTAAAGTGGAGCTCGGTTTTATGCATATTGACGCTTTTCCAGGACTTTATGCTTATTAATACTTATTTTAATGCTATTTTAATGCTTATTGCCGCTGCAGTTAAGCACGATTTACGTTGTTGTTACGCATGCCAGACTAAGTCTGTCTGAAATCGATTCTTTTATTTCTAGAAATAAACAAGATTAATAAAATTTTATAATCCTTTTATTGTAGTAATTCTTGCAGTGAAGTAACAAAATAGTGCAAATTATTAGCAGCGTATATTGATGATTATTTAAATAGTAATCTGTTATTTCAGGGCTGCTTGTTTTATGGTAAACATTTATTAAATTTACGAGTGTGGTGTTAATTGAGTATTGCCTCGAAATTCCATGTTACCGTGGCACGGTAGTACATCTCTTTTTTCTCTATACAAAGTATCAATTATCTCACAGTATCGATGCTGGGTTACAATTTTATGGTAGTCAATCAGCTTTCACAGGGAAAGAACAGTTTTGCAAATTGGCCGCTTCCGGTGAAAATGTGTCCTGGAACATGCGCAAAGTAAGCAGATTTAAGATCATCCTGCACATGCACAACGTATCATCCAGGCTTTTGCTCTCCATTCATACATTCTGTT
Organism: Anodontia alba; assembly: GCA_964016985.1. Taxonomy (NCBI): domain Eukaryota; kingdom Metazoa; phylum Mollusca; class Bivalvia; order Lucinida; family Lucinidae; genus Anodontia; species Anodontia alba. The sequence continues at coordinate 34,686,453 of OZ024829.1, forward strand.
GTACAGACAACCCTCTTTATACCGACGCTCGATACAACGATAAAATTCGTTATAATGACAATTTCAGTGTCACAAAACTGTCGCTTAAGAGGTAACAATTAGTCACAAATCATGCATTACTATTCTATTTAATACTTAAAAGAAACATATGTTTTGGATATTTGTTAGAATCGCCTCAGCAAGGCGATTCTAACAAATGTCCAAAACATATGTTCTGTGAGGAAATAAGAATATAATAAGGTCTTTCTTACATATCATTTTTGTCCATTAAAGATTCTTTACAACAGCAAATTCATTATAATGGCAACATCTTTGGGAACAAATTCTGTCGTTGTAACAAGGGTTCACTGTATCCAGTGACTCTGATTACAGACCGTGAAGACCCTTATCAGACTGCAGAATCTGGGCTTTCGCTGTCCGCACATGACCATAGACACGTTTTCGCATAGCGCGGCCCAAATATAGTAGCAAAGTGGAAAACCGGTAATTATTGAAAACTAAAGACAATATTCCTTGGAGATTAACGTACAAGACATGACGTTTGAACCGTTTTTGCTGCCTTTAAGCTGTTAAAGCCCTTAATGGAGCAGTATTATTTTATGTTGTTCCTAATTACCATTTTTATGTTGTTCCAAAAGTAGATTATTGAAGTTAAGGCACACCACTTGATTAAGGTCATGGGTACCTAAATCTTAACCACTCTGTTGGTAAGAACAGCAGACGTCAAAGTGATGATATTTTTCTTATATTTCCCAGAAAATAGGTTTTGATATTTCATGCAAATTGTCTCCTAACGAGACAATATTGGATGAATTATCTAAAGCTATGTTCTGGGAAAAGTAAGAAATGTATTTCAAAATGTCGGCTGCTGAAATATTTACCCAGCATGCTTATCTTTAATATCAGGGCCCAGTTGTTCAAAGCGTCGTTAGCTTATCGAGCTCGTTAAGGGTCATTTCGTTAACTGTTTTAGTGGATTCAATATACAATATTCTGATATTTTTTGCTGAAAAATGTGAGTAGCTTTTGCACTGCAAAAGCTACTCACATTTTTTCAGCAAAAAATTTCAGCATATTTGCGTATCACTCGATTTAAATTTTAACGAATCGTAAACTAACGACGTCGTTAGCTTTGAACAACTGGACCCAGGAGTTTAATTTCAAGTGCATTACGTGCTTTGTCTCATAAACGTTTTGAAGCTCTAGCTCTCTGTATTCTGTATCTTTAGATGAAAGTCAGTGTGGTTTTTTTCTAATTTTCCACAGAAATTTTTGTCTTGGAGACAATGTGAATGAAATGTGAAGTCTCATTTTCTGCATAAATAGAAAAAGTTTTTTAACTGTTGTCTACTTTCATTTAGCAGATTATTATTATTTTAACCTCGGAACATTTAAATATGGGCACGCAAAATTAAGCTCCGTCCTTTTTCTGTGGACTTTTTGTAATAAATCAATAGTTTTTTTTTTAATTATATCTAAAGTTTTAAACACTGCCGAAAAAAGAAACAATATAAAACAAGATAATGACAATTCCAGATGTATGAAGAATAAGGATAAGAATCATTAATATTTGGCCTGCTGAATAAATTAAGATGCCACGCCCACTTCTAATTTTCAGCCAGTCAGATTACTTAATCCAGGTTTTTGATACAAATTTACATTCTAAATAACAAACAGTGCAGTCAACTGATCTGGATCTATACTGTTACCAAAGGCAGGACATATCCGGGTCCAACAGGAGCAGAGTTTATTTACAACAATTGTACTAGCAATGATAACAACCAATAACACAAAATAACCAAATTTTGTTTTCAAAATGTAAACGCCTCAGTCGATTCCAACTGACGTAAAGCTTCTGCAACATCACCCAGACATTATATGACGGCTCGTATACTCTTACCATGTACAGTCGAACGTCGATGGCTCGAACATCTTTAAGACCATGGAAATTTGTTCTTTACATGAGTAGTTCGAGCCACCGAGGGTTAATCGCTATTATTATATGAAACCCTCTGGAGGTCAGGAGACCACTGTGGATAATTTAGGAAGACCTTTTCGGTCTTATCTAAAATAATGTTATGTTTAGTGTACGCATTAGAATCGCCTTGGATCGCTTCTAATGAGTACGTACAACATACGTTCTCATGATAAAGTAGGAATATTTCCCTAGACTATATCTAAATATTTGTTTCCTTTCAGCTATCGGAATAATTTCCTAGGGACTCAAAGACATGTTTGAATTAGTCACGCTAAACGAGTCATCGGTGTTCGTGTCATTGAAGTTTTACTGTGTCGTGCAATGGCATTGGGTACTGATCAATTCGCACTTCAAATGAATTACGGTTTATTGCATTTTCTCGACAACATTACGAAAACATGCTTATTCAAATATACTGAAAATTTTACCTCTAAAAAAGAAGAATTTTCAGATAAAAAATTCTGATATATTATATATTTCTCCTCAAAACATATTTTGTGGGTACTCGTTAGAACCGCCTCGATGTTTTGAACAGAAATATGAAAAACAATGTATACCCCTTTAAACCCCAGTTTTACTATATACAAGTGGGGTTTAAGGGGGTCAAAATTATATAGGTATGTTTTTGTGATGATATTCGGCTAGCAAACCTGAGCAAATTAGTGTAGTTACACATACGACGCTGTAAACGCAGCATCTGATCAGGGTTCACATTATTTGTATCTCGTCCAGCATTTTGTTTTTTATTTTATTTTTTTATTTATTTTTTTTTTTTTTTTTTTTTTTTTTTTTTTTTTTCACATCAATAGGCTATTAAATGGGAGTTTCCTAAATTTAAGCTCACGTCTGTGTACAGATATAAGCCGAGCACAGCATTTCCTACACTACCGTATGATTTTTGATTTGGGTTTAACGGCTCTTTGAAAAATATTTTACTTATATCGAGCCGATCGTTCATCAAATGTGAGCGAAAACCGGAGAACCCGGTGAAAAACCACCTGACCATCCGTAAGCAGAACTTGGCTTTCCCACATGTGACCCGAGCGAGGCTCGAACCATAGCTGTGAGAAACCTAATGGATTCAGAGTCAATTTTCTTATCCACTAGGCTACGGGGGTCCGCTACACTATCGTATGACTGCTATGCAATAACTCAAACAAGCCTGCACGAATGCGAAAGCTGAGCAGTCATTGCTCAGCGCTCTGTGGGTAGCCAAACGTCAAAGCTTTCATTAGACCAACGGAAAGGTCCTGCTTAGACTTTTTTGATGCACAGGTTGATCTGAATCTTCGCTGGACGCACAAGCAATATTGTAGGAAATACTGCGCCGCGGCTCATATGTTGTCCAAATACGCATTGTACATTACGAAAACATGCCTATTCAAATATACTAAAAATATTACCACCAAAACAAGAAAGTTTTCAGATAAAACAAATCTGATATTTTTCATATTTCTGCTCAAAACATGCATTGTGGATACTCGATAGAACCGCCTCGACGAGGCGTTTCTAACGAGTACACACAATATATGTTTTTGGGCAGAAAAAGAAAAAATAATGTACATGTATACCCCTGTAAACCCCAGTTTTACTATATAAAAGTAGGGTTTAAGGGGGTCAAAATTATATAGGTATGTTTTCGTGATGCATGCGTTAGAGTATCAATACTGAAAAAAATGTGACAGCTCAGACGGTCAGATGCTCATGTCTGTTCCATCACGGTAGAGAACTAGACACAATACTTCAAATAATGATAACCTTACTGTCAAACAAAACAGAATAGTATTACTATCGTGGCATAAATGTCATATATGTGCTTTGTATTTATCATGTCTTGTCTCTAATCTAGACGGATAGTTAGCAAATTTAATCATCTGTTTCACATTTTGATCCGGACTGGTCAAAAGTCCTGTTTGATTGAAAGCAATGCGAACTTGGCGTACCCAACATGCTTCAAACAGTTGTAAGAAAGTCAGTATTCTTCGATCGAATTTGTATAAACGATATGGCAATTATGACATGTTACACTTTCTAACCTGTGTTATTTTACATGTCAAACCGCACACTCAGACAATTAGTGATGAGAAGTCAGTTGTACGTGTTGATGAGTATAAAATACATACTGCTAAGTTTGCAATTAGTATTAAAGAGAAGTAAAACAGAATTCCTATGTTGTACTGATTATCAAATTTGATTTGAAAATTCACGTAAGTTCGGGACACCGTCTTAAATATACAATACATACTGCTAAGTTTTCAATTAATATTAAAGCGAAGTAAGTGAGAATTCCTACGTTGTACTGGTCATCAAATTTGATTTGAAAATTCACGTAAGTTCGGGACACCATCTAAATACGTGTCTGTGAATTTGACATTGTCACTGATTTTTTTTTTACGGTTCGCACTTAGACATGTTTCGACCTGAAGAGCTGCATAGTACAGTTAATATCTCATGTGCGCAACTTAGTCCTCCAAAATGCGTGAGATGAGGTTCCATGTCAGCCTCGTTATTTATCAAATTATCACACATGCCGTAAATGCGGATCGACGTTTCTGAGTCAGTGGAGCGAAATTTTGTTGCACTAACGACATCGTTAATGCTAATTTATCGTCGTAAGATTACAGTTTACTTTTAAAATCTATTAATCAAGGGATGCTTGAGTGTCAGTATTTCTGCCTTTTATAGTAATGAAGACGCATAACTGCTTGGCGCAGACATGAACAGAATATATGAGCCGGGGCACAGCATTTCCTACAAGATTGTACGTGTGTCCAGCGAACACATAGATCAGCTTACGCTTTCGCGCAATTTGACCAGTCTTCGTAGAGCACTATGTGGGTAGACAAGAATTCAAAGTGTCGTCAGGCGGACAGTGAACTCTTAGCAGCCTGAACGTACGCGCAGGTTGATCTGAGTCTTCGCTGGGCGCACATGCAGTCTTGTAGGAAATGCTGTGGCCCGACTCATATTGTATTGCGGTAACAATTTCTTTCCTGTAAAGATCATTCCCATCACAGCTCCGTAAAATACCAAACACTGTAATTGTGTGTAATGACAGTGTAAAAAATGCCATTTGTTAGATATCAGACTGTAGTTGACATTAGAAGAGGGCAAATTAGTTGTTTGCTTTTTTGTTTTGTTTTGTTTGTTTTTTCTGCAAATAGGGATTCACGTTACATTTTAAGTCATCTGAAAAGACATCCTTCATTTTAAGAAAAAAGAAATAAGAATATAATAAACGGCGCACATCAAGCAAACAATGTGGCGTTAAGGCATAACATCCGTGCAGTCTGATTACAGTATTGCTGTCCGCTTAAAAAACGCTTTGCCGTTTATCTAATGGCAAAAAGGCGCTGATCGGGATTTTGGAAATGTTAACCTCATCTGAATCTGTGTTTTTCGTATAAACGCAAAACAACTTTAACCTTTGTCCTGCTGAACCCGGATATACCCTGCCTTTCCAAAGCATGCAGATCCAGATCAGTTGGCTTCTTCTGGAGAAGCCAACTGATCTGGATCTGCACTGTTTGCCATTCCGGATGTGAATTTATATCAACAATCTGGATCAAGTAATCCGTTTGGCTAAAAATTAGAAGTGGGTATGGCATCTTAATTTATTCAGAAGGACAAGGGTTAAATTTTGCAGTTTACTTAATCATTGTCCTGCTTAACCCGGATATGCCTTTTTGCAAACAGTGTAGATCAAACTGATCTGGATCTGCAATGTCTATCATTTAGTTTATGTTATTGTATCAACATCCTTGATCAAAGCCGAACATTAGAAGTGGGCTCAGCATCTTAATTTATTTAGCGTGGCAAGGGTTGATGTTTTTGAAAATAAAAATAGTACACCACGAAGACACGCCTATATAGCTTTGACCCCGTTAAATCCCACTTTGATACAGTAAACTTTGGGTTTACATGGGTATACATTAATTTTCTTATTCCTGTTAAAAACATTGATTGAGGGTACTCGTTAGAACCGCCTCGCCCAGGCGGTTCTAACAAGTACCCACAATGTATGTTTTGAGCAGATATATAAAACCTACCAGAATTTTTCATCTGAAAGTTCTCATTTTTGGTTGTAAACTTCTCAATTTATTTGAATAGGCGTGTAAACGTAATGAGAAAAGATATCCAGAAGCGCCACACTCACAAAGCATAGCATACCAATGACACCAGGAAGAAAGTTAACCCTTATCCTTCTGTTCACCACAACCCTTACCTTTGCAAACAGTGTAGATCCAGATCAGATGGCTTCTGAAGAAGCCATCTGATCAGGATCTATACTGTTTGTCATTCAGTTTGTGAATTCGAATGAAAACATTATATGATGTAATCTGATTGGCTGATAGTCAGAAATGGGTGTGGCTAATTAAATTATTCAGCAGGATAAGGGTTAACAGACTACGGCAGACAGCATACATAAATCTTGTTTGTGATGTTGTTAACAGTGTTCCGCTACAGACGCTTTTACAAGGTGAAAGGAATGATAACGCTGTCCATTACCCATATGGCTAAATCAAACCGAAACTACCCTTTTCTATCTTTTTGTTTTGTTCCTTCAGTTTCAAAAGATCTCCCTTTAACATTAAATTTAGTAGGACGGTGTCCAAGTCCGTCGTCAAGATTCTTTTCGCAACCTCAAACTGCCGTCTGGGATTGTATTTTTTCTAAAACTTTAAAAACGTTTTGTTTCTTCCGCTGAATAAAATTCCTTATTTTCTGCACTCATAAAGGAATGGAAATATTTAACATTATGTTGCTGATACCATAAGAGTGTTTAAAAAAAAAACTGGAAACATAAACTTGATTGAGCAGTTTTCCTGCTCTTATAATACACAGATTCTATTTTGTCTCCATCAAAGTATAGTTGCTCTCGTATTTTCTGACGCAATAGTACAAATTATCTTTACCAAGGTTCAGATAAATATTAGTTGAACTTCTGGCTTAAACCCCAGTCACACTAGACCAAGTTCTCATTACGTCAATGTAAATCCGGTCCGACGCAGTACGCACCAACGACGTAGAAGAAGCGCAGTAGAAACCGATATGCACTTGAAGCGATCAGTTTGGTCTTGGCTGACGCGGGTGGATTTTGAACTTGTTCGAAAAAAACATAGCGAGGACGTGATTGAATCAAGACGCAGAAGAGACTTAATTAGGATGTGGAAACAACGGCATTGACGTTGTACCAACGGGGCATGAATCTACTATGGTCTTCATTGACGTAGTACAACCTGATATGAACGGGAAAAAATGCACTGCGTTCTTAATGCGTTCATACCACGTCAGTTGCGTACCCTCCACGGTCTTTCCACGTTTCTGTAAAGACAAAAGTACGTCCATACCACGTTGTATAATATAACATTACGTTTGTTACACAATCGTTCGGTGCTTAACACGTCCGTTGTACGTTTGCAGTAAGTATTCATACGTCTATGTCACGTCTAGCAATTTAGTATAAATACTTTGCTGAATTTCTCATATTTTCACTTGTGTTTCAAATTTAATCATGAACACACAGGATCAAAACGTTCTTCTGCAATGTACTTTGTTTCAAGACAACCAAACTCTGCTTGATGTGCAGGCTGTCCGTTGTTGTTAAGGCATCACGAAAACATGCCTATATAATTTTGACCCCACTTAAACCCTACCTTTATATAGTAAAACTGGGGTTTACAGGGGTATATATTACATGTATTTTTCTTATTTCTGCTCAAAAACATAGATTGTGGGTACTCGTTAGAACCGCCTCGTCAAGGCAGTTCTTACGAGTACCCACAATCTATGTTTTGAGCTGAAATATGAAAAGTATCAGATTTTTTATCTGAAAATTTACAGTTTTTGGTGGTAAAATTTTCAGTATATTTGAATAGGCGTGTTTTTGTAATGGAGTATACGACGAAGAATTACTAGAAAACAACCTATAGAAGGAACAGAAGATTGTGAAGTGCTACTTCTTTCCTGGCCTTTTGTCTTCTCCCACAACCTTTTCGAGGCATTGTAGTATGACGGTTTTTCACTGAAGAAACTTGCAGAACGAATGAGAACGTAAAGTGCGTGGACTTGAATTTGTAAGACGCGAAGGGCGCAGTGAGAACGTGGTAGCCACGCGGTAAGCGCGTGGTGTGATTTGAAAGGTCTTAGAAAGAGCATAGTAAAAAACGTTATGGAAGTGGTGCGTGCTTTACAAAAACTTAGCTGGGGCGTGTTAGATGCAGTGAACTCCTTGCTGATAATGGATGATCTACACTGCGCATGAGTTGGCTTCTTATAAGGCGTCTCATCAGGATATGCACATGTATAGTTAGGTCTACTGGGATGAAAGGTTTAAACCACAATGTACCGTAGTCCACAAGTCTTCTGATGAATGTTTTGTCGTGTTCCTCTTCCAGAGATAAAACGCAGAAACGTTTCAGGACTTTAAGGATGGTTTAACCATATTTTATTTCCATATATTCCATGACAGTATACACTGTACCACATCAAAATAGGATCAGAGCGAATGTATGACTTCTTATTTAGTTCTTCTCCTTAACAATCATAGCTGTACATCATTACGAAAACACGCCTATTTAAATACATTGAAAATTTCACCACCAAAAAAAAAAACTGAAAGTTTCCAGATAAAAATTCTGATCTTTATCATATTTCTGCTCAAAACATAGATTGTGGTACTCGTTAGAACTGCCTCGATGGGGCAGTTCTAACGAGTACCCACAATCTCTGTTTTGAGAGGAAATAAGAAAAATAATGCATACCCTGTAAACCCCAGTTTTACTATAAAATTCTGTAAGGCTGACCTGATACAAATGTAGGAGACTAAGTTGAGACAGTCTTATGCATCTGAATAAAACATCTGTACGTTTTACTATACAACAAAAAGCACGAAGCATGCTTGCTGACTGAGCGATGAAGTGCATCGCTATAACCGGAATTATATAGGCATGTTTTCATGATGTAGTGACGAAAATATGTTAAACAATATAGATCTCAGTTTGTTAATGTGAATTTTAAATACAAAATCAAAAACGATAAAATAAAGATAATCAAACATATCAAAAACATAAAGTGCAATAATGAAAATATTCTTCAGTCTGAAGTTAAAATATTAAAGTAAGTCCTACGGCTGACAACAGGCTCAATTCTAATGCCAGTACTAAGACTGGTTGTATCAGTTTAATATTAGCACAAGACTTAACTCTTTCACTACCACAGGCGATTATAATAGACTAGTATCAGTCGAAGAAGTCAGTTTAATATTAGCACAAGACTTAACTCTTTCACTACCACAGGCGATTATAATAGACTAGTATCAGTCGTAGAAGTCAGTATAATACTAGCACAAGACTTAACTCTTTCACTACCACAGGGGATTATAATAGACTAGTATCAGTCGTAGAAGTCAGTATAATACTAGCACAAGACTTAACTCTTTCACTACCACAGGGGATTATAATAGACTAGTATCAGTCGTAGAAGTCAGTATAATACTAGCACAAGACTTAACTCTTTCACTACCACAGGGGATTATAATAGACTAGTATCAGTCGTAGAAGTCAGTATAATACTAGCACAAGACTTAACTCTTTCACTACCACTGGCGATTATAACAGACTAGTATCAGTCGTAGAAGTCAGTATAATACTAGCACAAGACTTAACTCTTTCACTACCACTGGCGATTATAACAGACTAGTATCAGTCGTAGAAGTCAGTATAATACTAGCACAAGACTTAACTCTTTCACTACCACAGGCGATTATAATAGATTATTATCAGTCGTAGAAGTCAGTTTAATACAAGCACAAGACTTAACTCTTTCACTACCACAGGCGATTATAATAGACTAGTATCAGTCAAAGAAGTCAGTATAATACTAGCACAAGACTTAACTCTTTCACTACCACAGGCGATTATAACAGACTAGTATCAGTCGTAGAAATCAGTTTAATACTAGCACAAGACTTAACTCTTTCACTACCACTGGCGATTATAATAGACTAGTATCAGTCGTAGAAGTCAGTACTGACAGCACTGGTGGGTCGATTGTCTCTGAGTGTAGGCTGGGAATATGGTCCTGAACAGGGACTTAAAACTATTTCACTCAACCCTTAAATTCTGTAATTTAAGCGTTCTGCGGCATCTGATCTGGGTCTACACTGTTTGCCAATGTCCCAGTCCAAGTTTTACAGATAACCCTCTATGATGGAGAAGTAAAAATCAAAGCACTGACAGCACTGATAGGTAGATTGTCTCTGAGTGTAGGCTGGGAAAATGGTCCTGAACGAGGACTTCTGTTTCATTAAACCCTTAACCTCCTGTAATTTAAGAAAACAGTGCAGACCCTGATCAGACACGGTGTGTGATCTGGGTCTTCACTGTTTGTTGATGTCTCAGTCCGAGTTTTATAGATAACCCTCTTTACACGGCACTCTGACGTCACAATTACAAGAATAGAAAGCTATAGATAACCCGTTACCTGGATTTCGTACAAACGCGCGGTTGAATTTCATTGGTCAATGATAATCACGTGGACGAAATTTTGGTATATGTATGCTTCTCGAGCCAAACACGATGGTCGTAGGTACGATGTTTGGATGTGCAGTCAAATGTATTTCATCGCTTTTTGCATACATATATGTGTTATGTCCATTTCTGCATGATAAACGCTATTTCATGTGGATCGCGTCAAGAAAAAAAAACTTCGAGCATGCGCAAATTTGCGGATTCAGAACATCCTATGCACGTGTAAAGTATCATCCTGGTCTTTGCTCTCCTTTCATACATTCTGTAGTATTTAATGATTCTGTTAGCAGACAGTGAATAGCTCAGATCAGCGAGCGAGGATGCGCAGGCTTATCTATGCCTCGCTGTCCGCATATGCTGCATATTCCCTACGATGTTTTCGCATATGTCTGTTGTCTTCCCACAGCACATAAACTGTCTAGAATCGACTAAAACAAGAACGAGACAAAACTTACAACAGTATATACCATGCTTTCTGGTCTTTATTTAGAAATAAATGTCAGATCTTGATAAAATATAACCACAGCAACGGTTAAATATGTCACGCAGTTTCACACTGTGTTTATGTGTCAGACAGTGACCTTGTTCCGCGGATTTTTACAGAATTTTTACCCACCTTTAACCAGTTTTCCGTGAATATATACGTCTTTAAATATCCAGACATGTATGAGCCACAACTTTAGAAAACAAACCGTCTGACATATGCGCGCAACGAAGACTCAAATCAGCCAGCGCATCCGCGGAGACTCATCACAGTCTTCATTGTCCGATTGAAGAAACTTTGCATCCTTGGCTATTCAAAATGCGCCCAGTAAAGATTCTGATCAGACTGCGCGAATGCGCAGTCTGATCTGAATCTTTGCTTGGCGGACATGCCCGAAGATACATTTTCTGACGTTGTGGCTCACTTGTTAGGCTTCCTATAGTTATAGCATACAGGAAAGAGCAACTACCAATCTTGCAAAACTAGACAATTGAATCACCTGCCTTAACAAAACTGATTACTTTGCCAGTAGAGACAACTGAAGTGCCTTCTTATTTCCCAAGCATACGTATATTGGTAATTAACTCGTGTTCCAATAGCATCTCTAATGTTCGTATTACAGTAAAACTTCAATGACTCGAATACGGATGGCTCGTTCACCATGGCTAATTCGACCATAGGAAATTATTCCGATAGCTCAAGAAAACACATATTTAGCGATATTTGAGAGACATTTTCCTATCTTATTATAAAAATGTATTCCGCGTGTACTTATTAGAATCACCTCGTCGGGGCAATTCTGTTGGGCACCCTCAACATACTCGTACCATTATTTTATAGAAGGTTGAAAAGACACTCCTAGATTACCGCCATTTGCCTCCTGGCCTGGCGCTATGATTAAGACTCAGAGGCTCGATCTACCAATGTCAGGAACAAATTTCATAGATATACGAGTTATTGAAGTTCGATTGTACACACTTGGCATACAACTTTCAATATAATACTTTATCAATATAAATAAAGCTAACGTCCAATTGTACTATGCAATTATTCACTTATTTAAATGGTATCTTTCTGAATAATCTAGAGCTGTGTTGATAGCGCACTTATTGTTTAAGGGAGCAGGATACACTTGGTACAATTTCCACCATTTACACAAGGGAGACAATTTTGTGACTCCCGCACAAACAAGGGAGTCACAGCGTTATGTGGCGTTTCTTTTGTCATTACATTCTCCTCATCTCTCCTTCTTTTGGTGTCTCGGAAAGGGTTTGCTTCGTGACTGTAGCATTTCCTCGGTCATATATATATATATATATTCCTGTTTGATTATCAATGCGCGAAGTCCATGGAGGGAAGTATTTTGTTTTCTTTTAGAGTGAGCCTTTCGTTCTGGAGAAAACCCTTTTCAGAAGGGGAACAAAACAAATTTTACAGTTGCCACCCCTGACAGAGTATCAATTCCCCATTAATCAAAACAGTCAATTTTTCATTTTCAATTTGCAGTCTTTGATCGCTGATCCTTTTGAAAACATTTTTTCATTATATAAGACATATTTACACAGAGCAGGTCTAATATGTACTTCATTGTGATTTTTCACAGATGAGGTAGAGGACCGCTATGCGACCGAACATATGTTTGTAATTTGGAGCTGCACCAGAGTAAAGGGTGAGGATTGGCACTAATAATACTGGTTTAAGCCCCAAATAGTTTTCCTCCTTACCATTCCAAGGTGGTTTCTCTGTTGCAGTTCTTCTTTCTTTGTGCATCGATGGTTTCATATGTGGTGTATGTTTTGTCTTTATTTGTTTGTCAGCTCTCTTTTGTTGGTGCCTCAGGAAGGCTGTGTTTCGTAATTTGGCATTTCCTCGGTATCTTCCATTATATTTTTACCATTTACAAACATTATTCTTAATAAAAAAAAGACAACCCAGCTAGCATTCTTAATAAATCTAAAGCGGGCAGTTATTGGCCCGTTAGCTACCCTGACAGGCCGATAACGGCCCGCTATAGATCTGTAAAGAATGCTTACCGGGAAATATGCTAGTGTCCTAATATTTAGACTAAATACTATATATAGGTACATGTGTTCTTAGATCGTACGTAGTCACTGGTAACAACGAACAACGAAGTGGGAAATAGCACTACCATTCCCGTCAAGAAATGAGTATGAATGGGACCACTGACACTATCATTTCCCAAGAATAAAGAACTACAAATGCTTACATAGACAGATACAAAATATAATACCAAGCCTCCTATTTCCCACATGTGTTTGTGCAAACACGTCTCATTACGTGGAAAATGCTGTCAACCAGGAGGCCTTCAGACTATCAATATTTTATCTTTCTTATCATTGGTTACCGTAATTGCCACAAACAGAAACGGGCAAACAGTGTAGACCTATGTCAGACGCCGCTAAACACAGTGTCTTATCAAAGTCTACACTGTTTCCCACTCATCCCGGTTTCAGACCCATAACCAGGAAGTAAAGTCGAATTTGTTCAAATTTAAGGACACGTATGGTGATAATCATATATATATATATATATGATGCGCAACGCATGAAAAGGGCCCTTATGCAACTTGCGACAAACGCAGGCCCAGATCAGCACGCTTACATAATGTATAGTATTGCATAAGTCAACAAACAGAAAATGTCCAGAGCAGACTGCAAGGATGCATACGCTGATCTGGACCTTCGCTGCTTGCCTATGGCATAAGGACCTTCTTCCCACGTTGAGCATCATGTCCGAAAACGGTATGACGCGCCCTCGGAGTCAGTCAAACACAATTTTCAAATAAAATAAGATTTATACCAGTCCTGTATTCCAATTATAGTTCTCTTGGTGAATCATGTTCACACTTATACGCGCCATGTGTCTCCCGAAACAACTTAAATTTATCAGGAATTTCTCAATAGATTTATTAGGTGAACATCCGGGTCCTATCTCAGAAAGGACCTTAGTTCTTTACAAGTATAAGCTTTCAGAAAAACATTGGTCTATGCTTCGTACACAATAAATGTTAAACCGGATTTAAATACGGAATAGTGTTGTGATCTTTATGTACAAATCTAGGCTAAATCAGCCAAATTCAATAATGCAAAGGGTGAACTCGAGAGGTCTTAATGTGATATCGTCCCATTGGTTCACCATTATGCATGTCAGTTTTTATGAAAACTACTTCCTTATAGAAAATCAAATTTTTGTCACGCTGTCTCGGGAAAGTTATAAATTGCGCTTAGCAGTACCAATGCCTACTTTAAAAGTAAAATTGTCAAGATTAATGTATATTTTACATTACGAAACAAGCCTATTCAAATGTATTGAAAATTTTACAACCCAAAAAAAAGGGAAATTTTCAGTTAAAAAACGCTAATATTTTTCATATTTCTGCCCAAAACATAGATAGGCCATCTGCTGAAATGCTGGCAGGACCCTTCTGACCTTTGTACAAAAGAATCAGTCTACTGTCTCTCTCCTCCTTTTCTTGAGAGACTCCCATTTTAGTTTTTCCAGTATTCCAGTCATATTCTCATTTTCAAAGTAGTAATGGCTAGTTACAATCCTAGCAGCCCTATTGATTTTTTTTTTTTTTTTTTTTTTTTTTTTATTTCTTGTTTAAGAACCACGCCTTGGTTATCCCAAACGCAGCTGCCATATACTAGAACGGGGCGAACAAGTATATATGCTGCTTCCTTTACATCCTGAGGACATTGATAAAGATTTCGTCTCAGGAAACCAAAAGTTCTATTTGCCTTTGTACACATGTTGCTGATATGTGTATTCCATCTCGTCATGCGTGGTTGTTTCTCCTAGTAGGTATTTAATGGAATCCACACTTTCGAGGAACATACCCTCTAAAGTGTGAGATGCCTCAATCTGAATTGTTCTCTTTCTAGTTATCTGCATTATATTGCATTAGGCTAGCAGAAATCTGATACCACATTTTCTGGCCCAACATCTTTATCTTTCTAAATCTTTCTGAAGTTTCAATGAGTCCTCTGTATCTCTGATTTCACGATAGCAAAACAAAGTCAACTGAACCAATCGTATTTTCATTTCAGGTGAATGGATATGCACGGAAGTTTTTTTTTTTTTCTTTCGGCTTACAAAAGGAGATTGACGATGTTTGCAGAGAGTAAGTTGTCGCTCTAGTATTTGAAACCTATGAGTAGACAAAAATGGGTTCTGCTTTTAATGTATGAATTTGTCCGCGCAGGGAGCAAATTCTTTCCTTTAAAAGTTTTTTTCTCAAATGAAATTATAGGCAACTATTCCCATGTCAGAGTTATTTGCTTTGCTGTATCTGTTACCTTTAAGGCGGTTTGATATGTTTGTTAAATGGAAAATTTTGCTTCCTGTTATCACCACACGAAGGTGAGTCTTGCCTCCGACTCAGTGCCGCCTTCTTCCCTAGGTTTGTTTCATTATAGGATAGTGCTTGTAATCATATGCAATCTTCAGGTATTGCCCATCGATGTGCTGGAGGACAAATACCCGGACCAAACGCATATATTTGGAGTTGCTTCAGAAATAATGCTGGTTTAATCTCCTACTCCCACGTACCAAGCATTTCTTTTGATGACCGCTCCTCTGTTGCTTGTCTTTTTTGTCCGGATACATGTTATTGCAAGTATGATATATGCTTTGTCATTGATTATTTCTTTTGGTACCTCGAGAAGGCTATGCTTCGTGATTGTTGCATTTCCTTGGTAACTTCATTTAAGAAATGAATTTTATTTTTTTCGAAATTCATTGCGGTATGACCGCCGTGGGTCGCGTGCCAAGAGAATGAACCCCTTTTGGGTTCATTTACTTTGCACGCGACCCACTGCGGTCATACTACATAAATTTCGGAATAAATTAAGTCCATTATTTATACTTACATTATTTTTCTTCGAGTACCTTGGAGAGAACTTCACCTTACAGGCTGCATTAAGGGCAGGCGGGTTATATTTGGATAGCTTAAGAGTGGCTACATCATCACAGCAGTAGCAGCGTCCAATAAAATCTCCGAAAGTGTCAGTTGTTTTGACGTCACGTCACTTCGCGTGATCCATTGCGTTCATAGAGGAATGAACTACACTGGGTTCTATAGGTTTCTCTAAGAGTCTTAAATCGAACATGTAAATATTTATATATGGTCAAACATTTATACCTGAAATTATGCACTTTTGAACGAATGAGAGTTTAATTTTCGAGTGTTTAGGTACTAACAATTTGCAAATAAGGACATATAAAACAAGGTGTGTTTATACAGAACAAGCTTGACCCAGGCCAAGTACGAAAAGATGTCTTTGAACATAACATATATTTGTCATGCAAGTTTGATAGACTCAGATACGCCTGCATATCTGAACAGTCTTATCAGAATCTTTACTTTCCATTATTGTATTCTATAGTACACATGAGGGATTCACCAACTGTCTTTAACTTTGTAGATATGTTTAATTTATTAAGTTGGAAGTAATGTATATATCTGGGCCCAGTTGTTCAAAACTAACGATGTCGTTAGTTAATGTATCGTTAAAACTTTGATTATAAAATATGGCAAATACGCTAATATTTATGCTGGAAAAATGTGAGTAGCTTTTGCTTTTGCAAAAGCTACTCACATTTTTCAGCAAAAATAACTGAATTAGATACTGTACTTACTAGAGCAGTTAACATTTTGACCACTAACAAGCTCGTTAAGCTAGCGAAGCTTTGACCAACTGGGCCCTGGAGATTTTTTCCACCCTTTAACAAGGAATACAATTGTTGTGTCTTCTAAGAAGAACTCTGTACAAAAGGGATTAATCTACATGAAATCATATTGGAAGTCGTGAAACTTATCAAAAAATGTTGGAACAGCTACCAAGCATAGCCATAGAGATGCTGGTAATAAACCCAGCTTATTTAGTTTGAGTGCACGTTTAGTGCCATTCCTTGGAAAGTACAAAGGCATTAAATATTGACACGTTGCTGTTTTGTTAGATCGTTAATTTCCGGGGCCGCAAAATTACAACTTACATAAAGATTAAAATTGGTAAAAGAGAGGTTCGATTATTTTGAAAACGAAATAAGCTGCAGCACCATGAAAAAAAAAAAGCGTCTGATCATAATCTTCACCGGGCGCATTTTGGATAGCACAGGATGCAAATTTTCTTCATAGGGACAACGAAGTCTCTGATCAAACTCCGAGCATGCGCAGGTTGATGTGAGTCTTTGTTCGGCACATATGTCAGAAGGTACGTGTTCTCATGCCATAACAGAGGTTCGATTATTTTAAAAACGACATGAGCGCCCAGTGAAGATTCAGATCAGCCTGCGCGAATGCGCAGGCTGATCAGAATCTTCACTTAGCACATTTTATAAAGCCAAGGATACAAACATTTCTTCATGCCTACAACCATCATGATAACATGCCTATACAATTTTGACCCCCTTAAATCCAACTTTTGTATAGTAAAACTGGGGTTTGCAGGGGTATATATTATTTTTCTTTTTTTTTCTACTCAAAAACATAGATTGTGGGTACGCGTTAGAACCGCCTTGCCGAGGCTGTTCTAACGAGTACCCACAATGCATGTTTTGAGCAGTAATAAGAATATCAGAATTTTTTTTTCTGTAAATTTTCATTTTTTGGTGGTAAAATTTTCAGTATATTTGAATAGGCATGTTTTCGCAATGGAATACTCTAATCAGACTGCACGAATGGGCAGGCTGATTTGAGTCTTCATTGAGCGCATATGTCACAGGGCACTTTTTCTCACGTCACGGATCAAATTTCATCCAAGACCTCACAGAGCATAGGAAATAACTCCTTTCCTACCTTCTTCTCTCCTTGCCTCATAAATATCAGAAGACATTTGCGTCCACTTCACAATCCCTGAAGAATAGTTTGTAACATGGCATGACTTTATTGGAATTATTGACGCTTTAATATCCTATTTCATGGTGTGAAGAAATTAATTATTAAAATATTTAAAGTTAAATTAGATTTTAACTCTAGAGACGGTGTTGATATTAAATTATAATCCGCCAGAGAGACAGAGTAGCTTCGTTTAAGTTAAAAGGGGTTCTTATGTCGTGTAGATTGCATTAGTATTCTGCTGGTAGATTGCCATGACTGCCAGAAAGAAACAGACACTGGTCACGATTGTTCTATATTAGGAAAACAAATGGGAATTCCTTTTACCAGTACCCTTGAACCATTTGCAGGGACAGATATAGTATCTAAATCATACGAATTCTTGTAAATTCATTAAATGCCACGCCTATTTCTAATTGTCAGCCAATCAGTTTGCTTGATCAAGGTTGTTGATACAAATTTACATACGAAACGACAAAGAGTGCAGATCGAGATCAGAAGCCAAATGATCTTGATCTGCACTGTTTGCAAAGTTATGGTATATCCGGGTTCAGCAGGACCAGGTTTTAAATTAAATATCGATGAGGACGGATGAGCAATCTCGTGCTTAGCTAATATTGCGTAATTTACTTTATAGTGTGTGCCTATGAAAAGGTCTATTCGGTGCATTCATGCGGATAAAAAACCAAGATCAGCCTACATAGTCACATATTCAGATCAGAACATTAATTGGCCACTTACACAATATTTTGGTATTATAGCATATAGTACATGTTACGGGCAGCCAAAACACTTATTAGACTGTCCCTTTCGCATGACATTTCGTCTAATGGTGTTTAATGCCATTCAGTGTTGTAGTGGAATGACTTCATTTTCACCTGTGTCATCTCTATCAAAATAATTTTCCTCCTTTCGGAAAAAAGGGAGCAAATTATTTACTTTGGGAAACGATGCCCTTTCAGAATTGGCTTGGTACGCAGGAAGTCACAAAACCTGTAAAATATGGTAAAACTCTAGTAACTTTATCCAGTCCCTTCAAAGATAGGCTGCATGACCAGGAACCATCCGTTTGGTCGAATTGAACAGAATGCTTTATTATAATAGATTCAAATCTATTTATCAGCTCTAGTGGATGTCCAATTGCTATAGATCACTAGGCTTTTGTCCAGTTGGTATTTCTTCTCAGAGGGAGCATTAACGTGGTGGCTATTCAGTTTCATTCAGGGGAATTGGTACACTTTCAAGGAGGATGGAAAACCATCAAAGTTGTCTTGCCCACCCTCCAGAAAGTAGCTTACTTTACAAGGAAAGAACTCTCTCCCAACTAGGTGCTTTTTTGTAGAGAACAGCAAACCGGAAGCAACAAAAGTTGACTCCCTTGTAAAAATGGTGAAACAGTTACCGTGTATCCTATCCCTTTTAGTGGCTGATCTACGAGAGAGATCCCGACCTTTAACCCTAATCCTGCTGAACCTGGATACATCCTGCCTTTGCAAACAGTGTAGGTCCAGATCAGTTGGCTTCTGAAGAAGCCAACTGATCTGGATCTGCACTGTTCGTCAATAAATACGTGAAGTGATATTTACAAACTATATCAAGTAAACTGACTGGCTGAAAATTAAAAGTAGGCGTGGCATCTTAATTTATTCGGCTAGCAAGGGTTAACTCTATTCTTTTAAGTTTGTCATGTGGCTCATTTTATCTCTGCATTGCGTTCTATTGGTGAGGTCAGAATGTTCATATAATACAGGATACGCAGTGTCAATCGGTACCAAATGTTTGACCTTTGAGTCTTTGACCCTGACCCTGCAAAGTTAAAAATGCAGTTATCCATGGAAGGTTACAATCACGAATACAATCTAATGGAATTACCATGTAATGTCACATTTTTCAAAGGTTACTTGGATCGTACCATGAGAAATTATGGTATCTGGGCATATACAAAAAGGAAATTCCAGAACAGCCACACAATCTGGCAAGTGGCTTTGCAATACATCTATATTTTACAGTGTACATATATTTATAAACTTTAGAGTGCTATGTTTCTTGATTGTAGGAATTACTCGGTATCCCAATTCTTTTATAATCCTAGGGTATCCCCAAAATTATTTTTAATTATTCTAGGGACAACACTTTATAACGTTTGCTTAATACGTGATGGGTCGGAGTTCAGACTTTATGACGGCCCCGACGTTTTATGTCTGTTTCTCGGCCCATCGGGTTCATCTGTTCTTTTTTACGCCCTTTAATTGTATATGTCGGTCTTTACCTTTGATGATGAGAATTTGATATCGAATTGATTGTATCATCTCCTGAGTCCTCTTTCTTTATCTCTTAAATATAGAACAACAGATATTCAATGTATTAAAACAGTAAAATCCTAGCCTGGATTCCACCAATAAACATTTAGTTCAGGCGCTGCACTGTTTGTTTCACATAAAATTTCACCCACTTACGCCGAATTGACGCTTCCATCTCAACCATTTTGTCAGGTCTATTTCCAGTAGAAGGGGGGTCTGGCCACTTTGTTATTATTACCGTGGTTTATAGAAATGCATGTATTTAATGCAAACAGTGTAGACCCTGATCTGACGCCACTTTCTGCGGCGTCTGATTTGCGTCTACACTGTTTGTCGATGTCCCTTTTATGGGACGCTAGGCAAAAAAGTCCTTTGATTAAATATACAGTTAACAGTTAGTAATATAGGGTTATTGCACTGATATTGGTGAATATTTTCCCAAGTTGGGATATCGATGCGAGTGTCCATAGATATCCTAACGTGGGATAATATTCACCAGTAGCAGTGTCATAGCCCTTTTATTATATAGTTATAAATAGTTTTGCTCACTTAAATGTTTTATAAACACAATTCTGAGAAAATTCTTTGTCTGAAAGCAATTCTAACAACAGCGTGAAATTGATTACAAAAGCGATATCATTTTTGCACTAGTACGATATCTTATGTCATATAACGGTAATATTCAAAGGCATCCGAATAAGCGTGAAATATCAAGTAACCGTGCAGATATCGTTTGATATCAGCACGCTTGCTCTTGATTTTATCGCATATCTTTAATCATTGTATATTTATAGCTATATAATAAAATTGAAAACAGTTGGAACCCGACGAAAATCTATATTACTGCATTTACCCTAAGTATTGGGACACATATCTCCTAACCATACTTGTCCTAGAATTTCAATAAATTCATTGTACATGTACTACCTAATCAAATACTGCGCGGCGTCTGATCTGGGTCTACACTGTTTGCTCAGGTGCGTCTATTCGAATACTTGGGCTATATGCGGTATTTTCATTTTGTGTCAGAAACCCCTTAATGGAAAAAATGTTTTCAACAAATAAATTATTTTATTTTCAATCTATTAAAATCAAGTTGAGTTATGTCTATATACCCCGTCTCTTGGGGACACAGAGAGAGTATTTAGACATTTATTTTATGTTAGATATAAACTTTGATGTTTCATTATATTTTCTTACCACGTTTATTCTCAGATTTGATTAATAAAATCAATTTTACATTACGTATGTCGAACAGCACTTCGTGATAGATTATTGTTACATGTACATCGGAGTGTTTTCTCTCATAAAGGAATAACATAATCAGGTCACGATTGCATCATTTGCAGCGTTAAATTAGAAGTGGGCGTGGCATCTTAATTTATTCAGCAGGACAAGGGTTAAGAAACTATCGCTTGAAAAGAAATTTATACGTAAAGTTGAAAGACTGAATGTCAAACAAGCGTAGATCTAGATGAGACGGCTCATAAAAGCCGTCTCATCTGGATCTATGCTGTTTGCAAAATCCTGTTATTATCGCCTGTGGCAGTGAAATAAATAAATGAACAAGATCTATTTACAGTCGAACTTCAATGGCTCAAACATCTTTGGGACCATGAAAATTTGTTCGAGATATGGGTACTTTGAGCCAATGAGGGTTAATCATGGCGCCAGGTCAGGGAGCAAAAAGTGATAATTTAGGGAAATATTTTCGATTTTCTACTACACAATAATTGTATGTTGTGTTACTCATTAGAATCGCCTCGATTCTAATGAGTACACACAACATACAACTTTATGATGAAATATGAAAGTTTTCCTAAATATTTGTCGTTGTTTTTTGTCCAGTTGGAAGAGTTTCGTAGGGACTCAAAATTGAGTTCGAATTAACCATAGTAAACGAGCCATCGGTGTTCGAGCTGTTGAGGTTCGACTGTAGTTTTACTTCATTATCGTGAATATAGAGGAGTTTGTATTTTTTCCTTGGGATCCTTCAGCCCATTCTGGTATCTTAGTAAATCGTGTTCCGTTTGAAGTGTCGCAGTGGGGTGGGGGTGGGGGGGGGCAGGGGGTGTGGCTGGCGGCTAGGTAGCCTTGCAAAGTATGAAGAGTCCCGATAAAACCGAGACTCCCAGTTTTGTTCTTTTATGTGCTCTTTATTTCCAAGGACCATCATAATATTTTCTTTTTCAAAGATACATAGACTATTCTATCCGGTAAGTCTTAACCAGACATATTTGTGGTGTTTATTTCCGTGTTGATA
Source organism: Anodontia alba (assembly GCA_964016985.1). Lineage (NCBI taxonomy): Eukaryota > Metazoa > Mollusca > Bivalvia > Lucinida > Lucinidae > Anodontia > Anodontia alba. The sequence continues at coordinate 34,708,868 of OZ024829.1, forward strand.
AGTATACGTTTTGAATAGAAGCCCAATACAATGTTTTAAAAACTAGGTTCAGATTCTACATTTGTTAAATTATACACATTCAAAATTAAGTAACACGGTATTTAAACATCCGATGAATATTGATCATACAAAGTGGGTAAGTTGTGCGAAGCTCGTGTTGTTTTCCCACGAATTTGATACTGTCAGCCGTGAGAAATTAAGGTGAATGGATTATTTGGAAATTTTGTCGCCATTTTTATAAGGGAGTTAGCATTTGTACATGCCTAACGGATTTCCTGTAAACTAAGCCCATTCCGCAAAGGGGTATACTCTATAAGAAATGAACTTGTTTCATGTTGGAGCAAATTCCTTCATCAAAGAGTAAACCCCTTTTAAGCAGGGGGCCATGGCAATTTTAGCGGAGTAGCTGAAAATGCATCTATTCCACCTAAAATGAATAATTAAACCCAAAGGATTAAGCTCTTAATGTTATTCTGATTTACTTTTCCGACGCCAAATTTCAGACGCCAGCTGTCGTGTACAATTTTTAAACAATTTTAAACAAACGGCCTCGGACCACAATTATTTTCCCGTTACGTTACATACAAGAACCTCTTGGGGCAGAAATGCTGACAGCACTGCATACAATGCTCGTTTTCGTCTACATCTGTCAACATGCCTTACATTTTAATTTATCCAGTATACACATGGTGGTGCATGACCACTGGCTCTTTTTCCCTGCGTCTGTCAAAGTAATTACCTATTGGTTTATACCAGTTACGACCCATATAGGCTCACATCTTAGGGGTTTGCCAGGGTTAATCTGAGGCGTAGCCAGAACGGAATTATCTTTATGCACACGCAGGAAATTCTTGACAAAATATGCCTATATTTGCTTTCAAAATAGCGGTTACTCTTAAAGGAACGAATTCGCTCCCAGAGGGAGCAAATTCGTTCCTTTAAGAGCAACCCCGATATTAAAGAAGCAAAATATTTCCTGTTAATGTCTCTTTACTGTAAATATTTTTCTTATGCATGCTACGAACATGCATGCTGTGCATAATGAGCGCCACGCCCAGGATAATCTGTTTTCCTGAAATCAGACGAAAATAGACCAAACTCTAATTTTTTAAAACACCAGTATATTGCTCTGTCAAAAGGGTCACGATGAGTCTGTGCAGTTACGCTGGCATAAGGCGGTGTAGCAGTCAAGTGAGGGGCTGTTTGTGTGACTATATTACCGTATCGTCAAAGAATCAGGGGAGTTCATTGTGGGCTGTTTCTAGTGACTATCAGTTTGATTTTGTTTTTCTATATAATTCAAATACTGAATGTCAAAGGGCCCAGCTCCTGGTGAGACTTCATGTCTGGATCTACGATGTTTGTAAACGCATTTCATTATAGCCTTTGTCAACAAAAGAGTTAAGTGATATTATTACTTCCTTTAGTTTGTCAATTACAGAAAACCCTCGTTACAACGACATCATTTGTTCCCAAAGACGTTGCCATTAAAATGAATTTGCTATTGTACAGAATACTTAATGAGCAGATTGATACGTAAGAAAGGTCTTGTTTTGTTCTTATATCATCATTTAGCATATACTTTGGATATTTGTTAGAATCGCCTCACAGAGGCGATTCTAACAAAAATCCAAAATATATGTTTCTTTAAAGTATTAAATATTTTTGCATAATTTGTGACTAATTGTTGCATCTTAAGTGAAGGTTTCGTGACAGTCAAATTGTCATTATAAGGAATTCTGTCGTTGTATCGAGTGTCGGTATAAAGAGGGCTGTCTGCATGTGAGCAAGTCTGCAATGCGTACCCCATATACAAGTGACAACAGGAGTGAGCAGTGGTCTATATGATTTGGGGACTTTTAGAATTTGGCAGGATTTGAATTAGCTTATAAATGAATATTTACTTCAAGCAACATGTTTTACTGTATGAATCTGTCGTTTAATTCCCAAACAATTCCTCATTTTCAATATTATATTGCGAAAATGCCTGTACTTAGAAAGATGTAGATAAAGATAATTATTATTCTGTCTGCACGCATAGCATATGATTTGATATCCATCTCAGGTGGCATAAACACATAAGTTTTTGGTGCAAATATCAGTAAATAAAAACATTGACTCGGTTGCAGCTCAATTCAGAGTTGAAACTTGATTCTGAAATTATGCGCATTCTGCGAAAAGGGAATTGATCGATATACTTTCAGGAAAGGTAACTTTGTGAGAACTGAGAGTAAATTGTTTCCTTTTATAATACACCCCTTTTCAGAAGGGACTTAATGTGTAAAAAAGCAAACAGGAAGTCGCAAATTCTTTCGCCCTTGTAAACATTGACGAAGTTTACAACGTGTAATACACATTGTAAACTTTCCGCCATTGTTTACAAGGGAGAAAGAAATTATCCAGTTCCGTTACTGCATATGGAGGAAAGGGCTTGCTTTCGTTGTCCAATTACCTATTTACCATAGTATTACGTTTTCGGACATGGCTACTCCTTGCCATACTCGTCCATTATACTTTTTGTTGATATGTTTAAAATAAATTCTGTGAGAGATAATTTTGCTCAAGTACCCTTAGACTTCTTTTTCAGAATGGGCTTGGTAGACAGGAAAGCAAACAAGAAGTTACAAAATTCATCTCCCTTGTACAAAAGGCGGATAGTCTTCCTGTTGCTGCCATTTTGCTAAGAAAAACTTTAAGAAAAGAATTACTTAACACCTTCCGTCCAAGACACTTTAGGAAAAGAAGGACGCACTTAAAGCAACGGCACCACAATCAAAACACTACAAGCAGGAAATCAAAAGGACAGTTTTTTTTTTTTTTTTTTTTTTTTTTTTTTTAAATTGGCCAAACGGTTATCCAAAATAAAAATTTTACCAGGACATACATGCAAAGACATAAAATGACAGAAGTAGTAAACCTGTAAATAAACCAAACTGCTCATATAGAAAAGAGTTAGCTCGTACAAGGAGGAAACCAGTTCTTTCTAATAAGAGGCACCCGGTATCCCTATGAGAAGGGGAGTAAATGTGTTTACGTCAGATTTAGTTCTTTTTAAGGTATCTTTCATTCTTTAACCAATGCTATCGTTCGTATTTGGAAGCGGTTGCCAAACCGCCACCAGATTAAATATACCACATTTCGACAATTCGTGTTCATGCTACAACCATCGTAATAACTACCTAATGAAAGGTTCCCTGCTAACGTTGATAACGCTAAATTCTGCATTTAAACGTATTAAGCCTTATACGCTCTGATGCTTATAATTAGCGAAGAAAAAAAGAAAAAAAAAGACCAAACTTTTGAAGAAATAAGATTTAATAATATTGAGTACAATATTGGCGGACGAATATGAATTTTCTAGTAAAACGCGCCAAATCAACAGTGTTGTCAACGGTTGACTAAACCGTGTAACCCGAACCGTGGTCCTATTAAACACTTAAGAACTTCATATTATGATAGTTATCACTTCTGACGACGGAAAGATTTTATCACCGGAAAGGGGATATTCAGTACCGAAAACGTTTGCATTAATAGGAATTAATAAGAAATATTGAACAAATGTGAAAGTACTGATATGAATAACATTTGTCCCTAATTGTGCACATATAGAATAATAGACGCCGTTTTCGATACCCGATATCACACTTTCGCCCCGATTCAGTATCAAAATTGTCTTTTATTTTATTTATTTTTTTTATTTTTTTTTTATTTTGAGCTCCTTCGGGCTACATGTGAGAGTTTGGTATAGGCAATAATACATTGTTATATTTGCCATAAAATCTGATAAAAATCCTTTCCTTTACCCGGTACAATGTATCGGCCCTTTTCGGTGGAAAAATCGTCTTTTAATCCTTCGTTTATCGTTTATATGTGGCCATTTTTTAATGTCATCGTAAATTCAAATCTAGAGGCCTGTAAAATTTCAGATCTCCAAATCAGCACTCTCAGTGCTTTGATTGTTATTATATTCTGACGAAGTTTGTGTTATGTTATTGCATAAGTTCTGCTTGCAGTAATAAATGATCAGCCATTGTTTCAAAGACGGCTATATTACGACAGTATTTCTCCTGGACGCCTGTGTGCTTCAGATCGGAGCGTTTCTGTCTTTCTGACTCAGATGAAATAACAGGAAGTGTCAAATTATAGTTCGTGTGTCATTACTGACATAGACCAATCTTAATCACATGCTAGAAATGCTACTGTTTGTGTGTTTATGACTGATTAGACCAATTCTAGCTCTAAACTGTCTGTTGCAGATGGAACAACAGAGGTCAGAGCAAGACAGCTCTGTTGGTGATGCTTAGCTCTGGCTTTGCGCTGTGCACGCTTCTGCTCGGCTTCGTTGATTTGTTCCCACGACTCTGTTGGTATGTTAAAATCCTTGAGGGGGGCTTTGAGGGTGTCTCTGTATCGCTTCTTCTGACCACCATGGGAGCGTTTGCCCATTTCTAGTTCTCCATAGAGGATTTTCTTTGGAAAACGTTCCTCATGCATCCTGGTAACATGACCTGCCCATCTCAACTGTGCCAGTTTCAGAAGAGTATATACACTCTGCATCCCTGCCCTTTTTAGGACTTCTGTGTCTGGAATCCTGTCTTGCCACTTAATCTTTAAAAGTTTTCTAAGGCAGCTTGTATGGAAGTGGTTCAGTCTTTCGGCATGCCGTTAGTAAACTGTCCATGTTGTGCATGCATACATTTGTGTTGGCAGCACCACAGCTTTGTAGACTTTCAGCTTTGTATCAAGCCTGATTCCACTTCGATCCTAAACATTACCACGTAGTCGGCCAAATGCTGCACTAGCTTTGGCAATCCTGGCATTGACTTCATCATCAATGTGCATGACTCTTGACAATGTGCTTCCAAGGTAGGTAAACTTGTCTACCACTTGCAAGCTTTGACCTTTCATTGTAATGGTGGGCTCCTTGTAAGGCTTGTCCGGTGCTGGTTGATAAACCAACTCGGTCTTTTTGATACTGATTATGAGGTCATAGTTATCACAGGACAACGTCCTGTTTTGGTGCGTCTTAACACCCAACGGCACTCAAATATAGCCGGCCGGTGGCTCAGTTGTATGTGCGACCTTCTAGTGATCGGGAGGTTGCGGGTTCGACCCCTGGCAGGTCGACAACATTCTTTCGTGGAGATTTGATCATGAAATATTTTCTACGGTCATTCTCTCCCTTACGCTGCTTCAAGAAGGGCAGTTGTCAGTTTCTGGCGAAAGAATGTGCACAATATTGGTTAACCGCTTAGAAGACTAAGCCTGTACAGTAAAAGTGTAGTTAGGTAAACTGACAGCGCTCGACATGACCATATTGGGTTGACTGGACCGTAAAATCTCTACACAAACATACAAAGCGCTAAAAGAGATACATTGCCACTGACCTTATATTCATTGTTCATGTTAAATATAGTTAGGTGGCCAGATGTATACTTTTGTTTTAGCTCTTTGAAACTTCATAACATGCCACTGCATTATAAAACGACGTCAGAAGATTTACTTTGTAAGCTTTCTAAAAAGCTAACATTGTAATGTTAAGATCAATAATTAATTATCATCACAGTTTCCATCGGATTTGAGCAGTATTTGAATTGTAAGGACTTTGAATACGACATAAAAACAGCTTTTCTACATCACAGAGTAAAAGTATTACTCGGCATGCGGTAGGTTAGATGTAGCATTCAAGTTGTCACTTGAAAGTGAAAAGCTATTGAAAGTTCATAGGAAATAATTATTTATTCATTATCTGGAAGGAAGCTCTTGAGTGTAAAGTCATTGAATAGGGAATCATTGAACATCCATTCGAAACAAACATCGGAAAGAAAGGAAATATCATCGCAATAGTTGGTATATGATGAGAACGTTTGCGAGCTTACTAATGTCAACATTTGTATGCAACATGAAATATAATTGCTGTAACTCTTGTTGTTGTTGTTGTTGTTGCTAATGTTGTTGTTGTTAGAATAAAAATGACTTCTAACGTGAGGAAAAGGTTATTGACGCGACACGTCTAAATATTAGAAATTGAATTCCATAAGCTAGACAAAGTGGACACTTCATGAAACAACAGGAAAACCTTATGAGTAGAATAAGTTGTATAGCAGCGCATGTTAGACACTAGAATTATTGCACAATGGAACTTATAATTGGTAGAAAAGATAAATCAAGATAAGACAGCAATATGGTCAGCTGAAATATGACTTCTTAGTTAAATGAGTTCACAACTGTACCGTTTATTAGATACATTAAATAAGTCCCAAACGTATGGACCAGTAAGCAATATGAACCCATAAGTTCGCAGAGCTGCATACTTTCGTTAAACTGCTTACGTAAAAGATAATAAACGAGATAATCTATAACAAAAAACGAGATATATCTTTTCAGAAAAGTTAAATAAGTTACACGTTAGTCTATTATTATAAGATATAAGTTAGACGGATTGGGTAATTGGCAAGCAGTGCATACCAATATTGGACACCGTATTTTGCAGCGTCTGATCTGCGTCAATTCTGCTAGCAAATGTCGAGTTTTTGAAGCATTGGTGTACGTGGGATAAAATGATCTCTCCCGACGTACCAATTCTGTTTGAAGTTTATATAGACCCCTGCCTTCGGTATATATATATATATATATATATATATATATATATATATATATATATATATATATATATATATATATATATATATATATACATGTATATATATATATATATATATATATATATATATATATATATATATATATATATAGAAAGTTAAATAAGCTATACGCTAGTCTATGTTATAAGATATAAGTTGGACGTATTAGGTAATTGGCAAGCAGTACAGACCAATATTGGACACTGTATTTTTGCAGCGTCTGATCTGCGTCAATTCTGCTAGCAAATGTCGAGTTTTTGAAGCATTGGATGAACGTGGGATAAAATGATCTCTCCCGACGTACCAATTCTGTTTGAAGTGCGTGCGTGCGTGTGTGCGTGCGTGTGTGTGTGATGAAGGAATACCCAGATATATCTGTGTTTGGGGCATACCCAGGAAAGACAAAAATCATCGCGGAACACAGCCTTCCCAAGAAACCAAATAAGTTAAGACACGAAGCGACATCAGAAAGTAAGCAACATATGACACAGCAATCTGGGTGTAAAAAGTTGGCAAAGAATCATTTGACTCCGCCAGGGTAAAATGAACCCTAATGTGAAAAAACGTACCTTTTGACATGTTCACCCAACGAAGTCGCACATCAGCCTGCGCATCGGCACGGTCTGATCAGTCTTTGCTGTCTGCATGGTGAAAGTTTTCCATCCTTGCCTGTCCAAAATGTGCTTGGTGTCTGAACATTACGAACGTACACCTATTCAAATATAGAGAAAAGTTCAATTCCAAAAACCAAAAAATTAAAAAAAAAACAACATATTTTTCATATTTCTGCTCAAAACATAGATTGTGGGTACTCGCTAGAACCGCCTTGGCAAGGCGGTTCTAGCGAATACCTAGAATCTATTTTTTGAGCAACAATAAGAAAAATAAGGTATACCCCTATAATCCCAGTTTTACTATATGAAAGTGGGGTTTAAATGGATCAAAATTATATTGGCATGTTTTGTTATGGGTACTTTTCTGACGTTGCGGCTCAAAAGGTTAACATTGTGTTCAATACACAATTGGAAACCTTCATGTTGCCAGCAACTGGAGAAAGTTCTGTCAGTTCATGCATATAACAACCCGATTTGATAAGTTCCAGCCGTATCGAAAGACATGAGTCGCTTATTTTTGTAAAATAATTGGCCAAGAGACTTGTTTACTTTAGGTATCAATCAAATGTGATTTCGAATTATGATTTAAATTTCCCTTGAGGCCGCGTGGTAAGTACAATATTCATGCCTCTAGATAACACGACTACTCTAACCCATTTTAGACGGAATAAACTCTCGCTACATTATATACTGGACGAGTCCAATTTCACTTTTATATTATGTGGTATTGATATTCCTAGAGAAAAATGCCTAAACGATTTGCACACAGTGGAGACAATAATTAGACTCCATGTTCCGTTGCGTCTGATCATGGTCTGCACTGTTTCCCATTTACTCTTTGGGGATCTCCAGATTAAAATGGGTTAATGACTTGTTTTTTTTAATTTCCCCATTAAAACATATGAAATATATGAAGCGTTATTCATTAGAACCGCTTTCACGAGGCATATGCTTTTGAATACCGATTCAGTACATTTTAGTTGATAAATAAGAAAATATGTAATTCACTTCGCAAAATATTTGGTTTATCTAGAGGTGTGGGAACAGTAATTATGAATAGAAAATATGCATATTGCTGACTCGGCAGACGAAAAGATTTCCCAAACGACCAACTTCTGCAAATATTGTTATTGTCGTTGTTCGGCTAGACTAGGCTCTCAGCTGACTGATATATGAATCAGCATAAAAGCGATTTATATTTTACAAAAATCCTTTCTTTTGGAATGTCCTTATCTCTGATTTGGCTGATCAGTTATAGTTTCTGACTGGTAGGGGAGATGATATGTGTAGAAAAATAGTCAAGGAGGAGTATTTTACCTTCGTTAGATTAGAAATGTAAAACTCAAAGCATGGTGCAAAGCATGTCGAGGTACGGATATCTCGAAGTGTTTCAGTGAGTCCCTTGGAATTCGAGATAACGAGAGTCGACTGTATATAATAACCCGTATGTTCATTTATTGCTACACTCTGGGCAAATTCAGGAGACAAAAGACATATGCAAAATAGTAACTAAGATGTCCAGGTAGAGCCACAATCACAGAATATAACCCAGCTGTCATTCTTTATAAATCTATAGCGGGCCGTTATCGGCCCGTCAGGGTAGCTGACGGGACGATAACGGCCCGCTATAGATTTATAAAGAATGGTAGGTGGGAACCTAGGGAACCTACCATTGATATCAAGAGGAAGAGCAAAGAACACATGACAGACAGTACACAAATCATAATCCAAGACAAACAAAGTAAGCAGCTTCCTCTTCCCCATCAAGGTGATGATAATTCTAGACAAGATCCACTAAATACAGCAATAAGACAATTAACAGAACAAAACAATGAAAAAGTCCTACAGCGAGTATTTTCAGGAAAACGTAAGGAACATTTCAAAATGACGTCAGCGAACATTTTTTCCTGGCATACTCGTTTTGTTTCCAATCAGTCTACATTCCATTTGTTCTAAAAATAACCGATCCAATCATGAAAGCTACGGATGAAAGCAGTCAAACAATGTAATCAGGTATGTAACGATACTCAAGTATTATTTTAACACAGACTTGAATCCTAACAGTTTACGAATGTTGTAATGGTGATGTAAAGAATCCAAGTGAAACAGGCTTCAAAGCATCAGACCAAATACAAAAGTTACAGATGAAATAATAAATGATAATGGCAATAGAAGGTACATATTCAAACGCTAAAAGTATGGCAACTAGTTTAACCCACTTTACTCTGGGGATCCCCAAAAGGGTAACTGGCAGTGCAGACCAAGATCGGACGCCGCTCGCATTCTGATAAGAATCTCGAATGTATGCAAATAGTTTAGACACTTTTTTCTCTAGGAACATTTAAATCACATAGCCTGACATACCTAAAACCGAAATCTAATTGAGTCTAATTCTAGGTCAAGTCTGAACCAATTTATTTTACCTCCACCAACTGTATTCGGACAAATGATTGTTGTTGGAAGACTGCCTGCAAATCGAGGGTTGAGCGCAAGACTATAGTAACTCAAACATATTTTTGAAACACTTGTTTAGGGGCAACTTGGACCCCTTTGTAAACAATGCAAATTTAGGTGCCATTGCTCATACGAGCAATGGCACCTAAATTTTCATTGTTTACAGAAAGACATGTTGTAATCTTCATAACGCCTTCATGGTGAGGAGGTTAGTTTTGGGGAAAAACAACCATCTGACTTACGCCAGTCTTGCGCTCAACCCTCGAAATGTGCTCCGAGGGTGTTTTGTTGGATGTTTTTGCATGGAAAATAGTCAAACATGTGGTAGATTTAGCATGATGATGATGATGATGATGATGACGGTGGTGATCGTGGTGGTAGTGGTGGTGCTGGTGATATTTAGTGGGATACTTTTTTTGGATAGCGCAGGTGTATGCGTAAATATTTAGCAGGTGATTATTTTATGGCATGTCTTCTACCAAAGTGCAAAGCGCAAATATATCAGACTGCATATTCGAATAGCAAGGGTTCTGGCGAGCCTGTTCATCAGCGCAGTCTCGCAAGAACCATCACTGTTCATTCATATGAGCTGTAGGAAATATTCAACCAAACAATCGAATCCCTGACTCAGCTGTATGGATGAAGGTTTTGCATCAAGTCCCCATTGATGCCTGAACAGTATTATATTGATCATAGTGACGTGATTAATGGTTATGATCCAAATGATGAGAATGGTGACTTGGATAGTGATAAGTGTATAATTTTCTTCTGCAAGGGGGAAATACTTAAGAATATAGTGAGAGTGATAATTTGAACATATGGTATGTGCATACACATCACGAAAACATACCTATATAATTTTGACCCCCTTAAACCACACTTTTATATAATAAAACTGGGGTTTACAGGGGTATGCATTATTTTTTTAATTTCTGCTCGAAAATATAGATTGTGGGTACCCGCTAGAACCGCCTCACTGAGACAGTTGTATCGAGTAACCACAATCTATGTTTTGAACAGAAATATGAAAAATATCAGGGTTTTTTTTTTTATCTAAAAATAATTTTTGGAGGTGAAATTTTCTATAAACTTGAATAGGCGTGTTTTCGTAATGAAGTATACACAGTGTTACTCACTTTTCTTAAGCTGGCTATAAGGACACTGATGTTGATGATTATGATGAGGAGGAGGATGGTGAAAATGGTGATGAATTCTACGAGCTAGGAGAGGCTCCATATAAAACAGTCGAATATGTTTCATTTGAATGTGTAACACATTGCATATTGAACATTTAAGTATATTTGGCAGCAATTCTAAACTGTTTGTTCATGCTTCACTAGAGCGCTCTCTATCTTCATAGCTCCGAAATGCTTTCTTGGCACAACAGAAAAGACAAAATATGTATTGAGCTTGATACCTGCTTTATATCCATTGCATAAATTCAAATTAAAAGAAAGTGTTGCTATAGCGAATCAATATATTTAAGAAAGCCTTCTGTCACAGATTGATATTAAGTAACTATAGGTACTTTTCATCATGTCAAGTCCCAGAAAATATTTAAAGAATGATTCATTCGATATAACCTAGAAGTTTGTGGTTAGTTATGGTTAATAAATGCTTTTTTGTGAGTTTCCAGTGTTTGTTTTAACTTATGATGTCTGCATTTAATTGAGTCCGTCTGTAAATATTTAATGAGCGCAACGGTACCTTTATATATCCCATAATTTCAAAGCTTTTGCAAGACTTCATATTATGGAAAGATCTGAGCCCAGTTGTTCAAAGCATCGTTGGCTTAACGAGCTCGTTAGTAGTCAAAATGTTAACTGTTCTACTAAGTACAATATCTAATTCACAGGTATTTTTTACTGAAAACAAAATGTGAGCAGCTCACATTTTTTCAGCAAAAATATTAATGTATAATCCAAATTTAATGAACAAAGTTTCAACGATTCGTTAACTAACGACACCGTTAGTTTTGAACAACTGGCCCCTGTTTTCTACCTTCGAATATGTTTATTTTGAAAGGGTTATCACTAAAATTTCTGGTAGTTTCAGACTACTTCTTACCCGATCTCAATAGCTGGGAGCTCTGACTACCCACACCTGAACTTAACGCAAAAAAATGACATGCTTTTTTAAAAAGTTAATGCTTTTAGAATATCTATATTCAGGTCTGCATTATCTTGCACCGGAAGAAAATATTATGACAACTGTCTGGCATATAACCTCTTTAAGAAAGAAAAATTTAATCCCGCATGGCATTTATTTTACTTTATTTTTACTATAACATTCACTACAGACAGAAACAATTTATTTAACCTTAAAGTCGGTGTTTAATCTTTCTAAAACTGAAATATTAAATATCTGATTTATGAAAAATATGCCCATGAAGAAAGTTGTTCAAGTAAACGACCGCAGACTTCTTAAAAAGGTTTCAGTCTCCTACTGAGTCTGAGTAAAGCTGTAATCTGATGCGAATTTCAGCGAAGTCCAATTTTACTGAAAATATATTTCGAAAGTACATCCTTGGCAGACTGTCAAGACAGTTTATCGTCTTCTTATCGCATGGTAAAGGTAAACTATGCGGGACGCTCAAAATGTTCCATGTGCATGTATTCTGCACAAGGTAAATAAAGTTTAAGAAGAGTGACCAAGTGATTACCTTTAGTGTCTGTTTTACTTAGCTTGAACCCAGACCCAGTCTGTTCTACTGGAGGAGTCAGGTCTGTGTCCAAACTACTCGTTCTTAAGGTTTATTTACAAGCAGCAGACTAAACCACACATGCAAGAAAAAAGTTCGTGTAAGGACACTCCAGATGTATGCTTCGTTGAAACTATTACGTTCTTCCGCATCACGAAAACACGCCTATATAATTTTGACCCTCTTAAACCCCACTTTCATACAGTAAAACTGGGGTTTACAGGGGTATGCATTATTTTTCTTATTTCTGCTCAAAAACATAGATTGTGGGTACTCGTTAGAACCGCCTCGCCGAGGCGGTTCTAACGAGTACCCACAATCTATGTTTTCAACAGAAATATGAAAAATATCTGAATTTTTTATACAAAAAAAAATCCCTTTTTTGGTTGTAAAATTTTCAATATATTTGAATAGGCGTGTTCCCGTAATGGTTTATGGACAAGATTTGAAGTTGGCTGTTCATAATTTACCACGGAGTGGTGTGACTGTCATAACCAACAATTAAATGTTAAATGTTATAATTTTGGAAATCTTCATCTAATCAGAGCAAACACTGCAGAAATATGAAAATACATTCTATAAGAAGAGTCGGCGTCATGAGTAATATTCGTCATGAACATTTGTTCATAAGTGCATATTTATTATTTAATCAAAGCACTGTCAAAACTGGAAGATCGATTGTCTCTGAGTGTAGGCTGGAATAATGGCCCTGAACGGGACTTACGACTGTGTATGTATACTTCAGATCGACTGTAAATAATCGACCAAAAATTCATCGCGAGAAATAAGTTTTAAAAAGATAAAACTCCACTTTAGTATTCGGACTGACAGTCCAACAGTGTAGACTCAGATCAGATACCGCAGAACGTGGCGTCATATCAGGGTATATACTGTTTGGCACGCGTCCAACTGTTTTAGCCGGCACTCCATTACTTCTTAATGGTTAGAAATATTTTAATAATATTTGGTAGAGGCATATATAAGGACGTTTGCGTGAAAGCGGGGCAGCTCTCTCTTTCTTCATTATGTACTTATGTCCCCTGAAGTTGAAATCTTGTGCAAGCCATAACTTTCATACTGTGTGAGATCATTTGATAATATTTGGTGGGGACATATATAAGGTCAAGTAAGTGTCACGTGCAAGAAAGACAACGTTTGCTTTGTTATTTTTTTCAAGTTATCTCCCCTGAATAAATTTTAAGTCAAATTCTTGTGCACTTTAAAACTTTTTAATGGTTTGAACTATTTTGATAATATTTGGTAAAGGCATAGATAGGGACCAGTAAGCGTGCCGCGTGCAAGAGAGACAACTCTCACTTTTTTGTTATGTACTTATATCCCCTGGAGCCAAATTCTAGTGCAGGCCATAACTCCCTTACTTTTTAAGGTAATTTGATAATATTTGGGTGCGACAGGTATCAGGTCAAGTAGGAGTGTTGCATGCAAGAAGAACAACTATAGCTTTGTTCTTTTTCTGGTAAACTTCAGTGAATAAATTTCTAAGCCAAATTCTTGTGCACCCAATAATGTCTTAATAGTTTGAAATATACGCCACAAAATAATTTAAGCGCCACCAGTTTTATTTTCCCTTTAATTATCGCTAAAATGCGACCCTTAAGTTTTAACATTATTTCATGGGCAAAACTGGAAGTCTCAGCCCTATTTCAATCAGCTCAATATGTTCGCAAGATGTTCAGCTACAAAATTGTCAATGGCACCAACAACGCCAGACCAAATGATTCTAAGAAAAACGGGAATTTCCAAAAAACGATTTTTCCCCCAAAATGTTTTTTTGCAATACCGGAAAAAATTCTTTGTTTAATGAAAACAATACTCTGTTACACACAAAATCATGCAAACACAACCTTCCTTCGAGTAAAAGGCACACTGATATGGCCAGAAAAAGAGGCTAACCGTTTTAGAGGCTAAAATGCCTCGAAAGATCCCCATAGACAACGAATAATCTGTAGAAGGTACCTCTAGCAAAATATGCGTTTCTTGATAACAAATAAGGCTTTCTGTACGATATTTTCACAGTTGGGAGCACAGACATCACTTTTGACGCGAAAATATAAATTTTTAATTTTTGGATAAAAAGGAGTGTTTTTGCGAATTTTAAAATGAAAATTTTGATTTAAAAAATTTTGTTGGAAACACTCCTTTAGGACTTCCTGTTAAAGAAACACTCAATGTTATTCTGATATCTTCTGTGGTTTTGCCTACACACCCGGCCAAAATTTGTATATATGGAAATTTGCACTATGTGGCCCTTGAATTATTTTGTTGAGTATATCTTGATAATATTTGGTCCATACATATGTATGGATCAATATGGGTGTCGCGGGCAAGAAGGACACCTCTCGCTGAGTTTCTTTTCTAGTTAACGCACCTGAATGAATTTTTAAGCCAAATGCTTGTGTTTGCCATAACCTTAATGGTTTGAAATATTTTGAGAATATTTGGTAGAAGCATACATAAAGACCAGTAGGCATGTAGTGTTCTACAGTCCTCTCACTTCCTCTAGTACGTACTTATCTCCTCTGATGGCGAAATTTTGTGCCGGCCATAACTCCCGTACTATTTGAGATAACTTAATCCATTAATGGCACCAAGGACAAAATTTTGGTCGAAATAAATTGCCATCTTTCGAAACATTTATTTCAGGTTTACCTTTTAGTTAAGCTTTTTTCAAAGTGCTGTGTTTCTTTTATTCTTCAGTAGATTGCTTCCATTTTTTGACTGTTACCTTATTAGAGAGATACCTTATTAGAGAGACCCCTTCAGTATGCACACCTGTGACTCTATTAGTCACCTAAATGTTGGTTTCAAAAAAGCAGTTTTAGTAGATATAAGCCATTTTCCAAGTTAAGCTTTCTTTTAACCTATTTCCAAAGTGCTAAAACTTCACTTTTCAGTGGCTTTTTACATATGCAGGTTGTAGCTTCAGTGGCTTTGCCTCTTCTATATGCTCATCAATGACCACAGTAGTTTTCCACTTATGCAGGTTTTAGCTTTGTGAGGGTAAAAGTGATTTTTTTTTCACTCATTCTATTTGCAGCTTCAGTGGCTGAGCCTTTTCTATATACTTAACAGTGACCTCAACAGTAACCAGCCTTTTTTTTTTTTTTTTTTTTTTTTTTTTTTTGATAAAACTTGTGTTTTTGGACGGGGTTTTCACGGAAAAATTCCGTCCTTTAAAATAACAAAGTCTGGGAGGTTGGGCGTCATCTGAGGTTTACATTTTGGTTAATCTTTTTCGAAGTAATAAATTATCTTTATATTTCTGTAGGGGAACAAAACGTCCATAATTACGTTAGGCATTTTTTTTCTTCTTGTTTTTAACTTATATGGGCCGAAATTGTGTCTTCAAACCTTACCAAATGGGCAAATCCAGATTACCTTGAGCTTCCTCATAGTCTGAACACCACTTTTGTCCTCTATTTATACATTTAACAGTCTCCTTTATTTTGTGAACGAAAGGACGATCAGACTGCACAGATCCACAGTCTGTTCAGGTGTTTTGCTGTCCGCATTTGCCAGAAGACGCATTTTCCCATGGTGCGGAACAATTGTAATTGTGTTCACTTTGTCTTTCCGTCAGCGTCTTTGTTCGAGACAAATTACGGATTAATTCGCAAGAGACAGAAAGATGTGTAATACAGGGCGAATTAACGCTTAGCATGCTGAGTAAAAGTTCCAGCAGACGACATTTTGGAATGTTTTTCTTTTCGTAATGCCCCGAAAATCGGTTTTGACATTGCCTCCTCCGGAGACAAATTGCATGAAATGTCAAAACCTATTTTCCTGGGGGAGAAAACACGAAAACTATAATGAATTTGTCGTCTATGGAATTAGTCAATAGAGAGTGGTAATGGTTAAAAACTTCAGCTGAGCCTTCAGTTTCTTGGAGGTCTTTAGACCTTAAATATATTTTGCAACGAATTTGCCAGACGCTCTGTTACTTATGCCATAAGGTATTTATAGGCAAGCATTGTTTTGTCGTTACATTTGTATCATTATGATAATGCTGTCTGAGCAGTATCTGGATGTAAATCGGCGAATTGCGCATATCCAAATCACATTGCAAATTACATATTTACCTTAAGTATTCGAAGAGACAGATCTGGGCAAACAGTGTAATGTCAGATCAGACGCCGCAGATCGCGGTACATCCACAGGAAGAATGATAGAATTGTTGATTTATATAACAAGTATAGTACAAAGTTAAGGTGTCTGAAAATTTAGGATCCAGTTTTATCTGGATGAACTGCTGACGACACTCCCTCCTGCCAAATAGACCTACATGTACATTGTGGAATGTCTTGTCGTGGGAATGTTAGGGGTTGCCATTTTATGTTTTTATGAGGATTGTGGTAAGATATTTTTCATCAGTACCTCAAAATTGTTTTCGTGATTTGACTTAAAAATAGTACAGGTTGTAGTACGACAGAGCCACAATCACAGAACATGGCCTACCAATGACACTGAGAGGAAGATCTTATAAATCAGAGGAATTTCGAAAAGGAGGAGTGTCTGGTGAAATTTATGGGATATTTTGTTTTATTTCTCCATAAAAATATATGTTGTGGGTACTCATAAGAAGCGCCTCGGCGAGGCGCTTCTAATGAGTACCACAACATATGTTTTTTATGGAGAACTGGAGATAATTATCCCAGAACTATCATCAAATACTCCTCCTTAACTAGTCCTCTGTAAACCATCTTATATGTTGCATATTCTGTGATGTTATTTAGATAATTTCATTTAGAGAGGATTGCTGAATAAATAGCGTTCTTATCATATTCTTGATGATATTAAGCAGTTAAATTGAGTTAGAATGATCAAATCAGTATTAAAATCTACGAAACTCAAAATAAACTTTGACTCTAATAAAATTTATTTTCGTTGAAAATGCTGCGATGCCTTCCTTCGACGCGTCACTTTTCAAAAACCTTGAAAGACCCTATATCTGGTATATGTGACATTGTGGGGTTGTTCAAGGCAAGGAGTGCTTACCAAACATATATGGATGTAGCATTGGGTAGATGACAGCACTATTGATCGTTCGAAACTTTTAAGGTTGAAGACATTTTCCGCTCGGATAATGGTCAAAAAAAAAGTAAGAGAGAAAAGACCAGGGAGTGCCACAATCACAAACCGCAGCCCTTCCCAGACCCCAAGAGGAAGAGGAAACCGACAAATCCAAACAAGCACAAATCGAACAAACGTACAAAAAGCACTAAGATTAGCTCTCTCTTCCCCAAGCGAGGTAATCGCAATACTAAAAGGACTGAAAAACACAAGAACAAAATGACACATGGAAAGACATACAACAAATCGCCTCGTAGAATGAACCACAAAGCAACAAAGAGTAAGACTAACACTGGGACTACCGCCTTAGAACGGTCAGTAGAGTAAACCACCGGGAGGATTAAAGCACTTTTACAGCTAGCTAACTTCACCCTGGGTCCCGATGCTACTCTTAATACAGAAACACATAAAAATTCGGTTCGCTTAAAAAAGGCTCCCAACTCAGTCAACGCATCAAAGCGAAAACACAAAAATCAAGTTAATCACTATAATAAACAAAGACGAGTACTCATGGCTAATTCTTCTGTATGCCAGAGTAAATGAAAACCAATAGTTGAACCACGGCGGGCCAAGCCAAAGACATATCGTCAAGCCCCAACCCACTGGTTAAAGTTTTACGAAGAGGCCGTCATTGGGTCTGAGGCCCGAACCGCCGTCGTGCAATTAAAGAGTGAAGCATAGCCATCAACAAGAGACAATTTGCATAAAATGTTAAAGCTTTTTTACAGGAAAAAATAAGAAAAGTATTTCAAAATGTCTGCTTAATTTTGTACCTAGGGCACTAAGAGTTAAAATAGCAAGAAGCCAGATTGCATATGTGATAAATAGATTTTGATATGGTTTATTGGTTACCGTCCTCCGACACATACACCTGACAACTGTCCGCACTCAAATTTAAGCCTACAGGCAGACAAAATGGGCTCAGGCTCCGTGTATTACATCAGAAGATACCATGTCAATTTCCTACTTTTGAAATTGGTCGTAAATCATGCATACATGTATAATTTAGTTGTCATTTCATAAAAAAAAATCTTTCAACAAGGGATAATAAAAACCATTCAAATGCAAAAGAGAGTTTTCGAAACATGAAAGAGATCGCAAGAATGCAAACCAAGATAATATAGATTGTCCTACACATTCCCGTGACGATAGAAAACGCATCAACGCTGTCTAAAACCGTTATACATTGTATCTCGCACAAACTTAACGGGACGGGACGACTCTGGACATTTTTTTTCTTTTTCTATATTGCAATAACACATCTATCTTAAGAGTCTGTTTGAAGGATCATAATTATACAACACCACTGATATTATTGTCGTTTTAACGCTACTGTCAAATCTTTAAGCAAACTAGTGCATTTTCAGGGTAGACAACTCTGTCTAAATTGATTTTTTCTCCATCTGAAAAGATGTCTGCTCTGAAAGCAATTTCTTTCCTAACAGAGTAGACCCCTTTACAGAAGAGGAGTGGCGTGCAGCAAAAAACAAAGCAAATCGGAAGTCTCAAAAGTTGTCTCCCTTGGCGGATATGGCGAAACTTTTACCAAGTGTATCTATTATCAAGATTTACCCTCCTTTATGAGAGTAATTTGTGCGAACTGAGTTTTAAGTTAATTTAGGATTGTATTGCAGTTTCTTCGTATTATTGGTATATAAGCTATGATCTGTGATTGTAGCTATTCCTGGACTTCTATGATATTTTATGTTGAAGAATATCGAAGGAACTTTCTTGTATAAATATGGAGTAATTTGGAACCTGCCTTTCAAGAGACAACGAGTTTGTTTATGCGCCAATGAAACTACTCGAAAGTACTGCAATAAATTTCAATGCTATATTATATAAAAATATCATTGAATGAACAAGTTCTGTAAATAATAGACACAAAATAATCCGAGAGACACAAATCAAATCATTTTAGTCATGGGACTACACTTTGTGTCAAAAGAAATGAAGCAAACTCTTACATACTGAAGAGGAAATAATTCAGTATGGCAGTATTAGCGATTCGGAAAGCATACATTTCGAAAATCAACAATAATAGAGTATCTCCTAGGAATGAAAACTATTCAAGCAAATACTACAAAAAGTATGCCAAACTAATATCGAACAAGCGAACTATCCGTGCATCGCGAAAACATGCCTATATATTTATGACCCCCTTAAACCCCACTTTTGTATAGTAAAACTAGGGTTTACAGGGGTATAATCAACGTCAAAAAGATTGCCTTTGGAAACAAAGAACACACTACGGATCAGGACCGAAGCGGTTCTAAAGATTACCTACAATCTATGTTTTGAGCAGAAATATAAAACATATCAGAGGTTTTTGTCTGAAAAATGTTCAGTTTTTGGAGGTGAAATTTTCTATATATATGAATAGGCGTGTTTTCTTAATGTATGCAAAATTGGATTATGCCCAGCGGAAACATGCGATGTATACAACATTGCATGAATGCGACGTTACAAAAACGCCATATGTCCGCTGTGAATTTCATCTACTCTACTATTGATATGATTACACAATTTTATAAATGACTTTGGGCTGTTCATTGATACATTCTCTTTAACAAACCACAAATGAGTTGCATACTATAGCATTGAATTATTCCATGAATGCATAAATCAGAGTTGTCCAATGACCTGTGCAACAGTACTGGTATTTCAATCAAAAAATGACTGTTTGCAGAATTATAAAGTTACCAAGGTCTGACAATATCACGGTATCTTTTAAGGGTATTGCCAGCTTGAATATTGAATGAGACACGTAATAAAGCCTTCATATACTAACATCACGAAAACATGCCTATATAATTTGACCTCCCTAAACCCCACTTTTATATAGTAAAACCGGGGTTTACAGGGATAGACATCCTTTTCTTATTTTTGCTCAAAAACATAGATTGTGGGTACTCGTTAGAACGGCCTGGCCGAGGCCGTTCTAACAAGTACCCACAATCTATATTTTGAGCAGAAGTATGAAAAATTATCATCTGAAAACTTCAGGTTTTGGTGGTGAAATTTTCAATATATTTGAAGAGGCGTGTTTTTGTGATGAATGTTTCGTCATGATTTTAATATGAATAGTTTCTAAACACTTGAGAAAATGTAGTTTTATTCAATAATTCAAATTAATACATATTTCATAAGTAACCAGTGTATTACGGATTGAAACGTGGGCGGAGCCGAAATAAAGTAAACAGATGGATAAATGATAATGTCGAAAGAATCCGTTTGACGGTTGAACATTCCTTTTAGAATGTATTTAAAAAGACAGCTGAACAGATGAATGGATCGCATTTCTCAAAACTGTCTTCATAACATCATTCTACTGTACATAACAACGTTTTACGAAAAGAAAATTTAGTTTTAATCAATAATTCAAATTAATACATATTTTATTAGTAACCAGTGAATTACGGATTGAAAGATGGGTGGGGTCGAAATAAAGTAAACAGATGGATAAATGATAATGTCGAAAGAATCCGTTTGACGGTTGAGAATTACTTTTAGAATGTATTTAAAAAGACAGCAGAACAGACAAACAATACGAAAGTAAGATGATAGATGAATGGACCACATTCCCATCACGAAAACATGCCAATATAATGTTGACCCCCTTAAACCCCACTTTTATATAGTAAAACTGGGGTTTACAGGGGTATACATTATTTTTCTTATTTCTGCTCAAAACCTTAGATTGTGGGTACTCGTTAGAACCGCCTCGCCGAGGCGGTTCTAACGAGTACCACAATCTATGTTTTGAGCAGAAATTTGAAAAAAATATTAGAATTTTTATCTAAAAATTTTCATTTTTTGGTGGTAAAATTTTCAGTATATTTGAATAGGCTCGTTTTCGTAATGTCTCAAAACTGTCTTCATAACAGCTTTCTGCTGTATATAACAACGTTTTATGAAAAGAATATGTAGTTTTATTTATCAATTCAAATTAATACATACTTTCAGTAGTAACCGGTGTATTACGGATTGAATAATGGGTGGAGCCGAAATATTGTAAATAGATGGATAAATGATAATAATGATAAATGATGGATGTCTTACGAATCCGTTTGACGGTTGAGAATTCCTTTATGAATGTATTTAATAAGACATCAGAACAGACAAACAATACGAAAACAAGAGGATGTATAAATGATGAATGGATTGCATTTCTCAAATCTATCTTTATAACATCATCTGTTGTATATAATGACGTTTTATGAAAAGAGAGGGAATGTTGACATCAAACTACATAAAGAGATGTGCAATACATCCGTTAAGCTATGACTGCTGTGGTAGATGCTGATATCTTTCATTTAAATCAGTTCATCGTCCGTGTTGTTTTGTATAATAAATAGTCTGACATTTCCGCACCTAAAAGTGGTTTCAATAAAACCTGATTGTATCTTTATAGGTTTCCCGCCATTTCTCAGAGACCGTTTAGTTGTGACTTCCCATATGCTTTCCTTCACATTAAGCCCCTTCTGAAAAGGTGTCTACTATCAAAGGCAGACAAATGTTTCCTTTTACTGTAGACTCGTTTTCAGAAGAGAGATAAAAGAACCTTGACCGAGTTGGTTGCCTCTCTTTATAATGTATCAATTATCCTTAAATATATTCAGGTAATTCGTTTCGAGTTTAACGACATTTTCACACTTACAGGGAAGTAAATGTGTAAATATGCAGAATCTCTTGAGCTTCGGGATGACAGTGTATTCTAATTCTTGGATCCATTGAGGGTTTTGAAGAACATACCCTCTCTTGATAACGTTACAATTACCTTTAAATATAGACATAATATATATTCAGGTAATTCGTTTCGAGTTTAACGACATTTTCACACTTACAGGGAAGTAAATGTGTAAATGTGCAGAAGCTCTTGAGCTTCGGGATGACAAGGTATTCTACTTCTTGGAGCCATTGAGGGTTTTGAAGAACATACCCTCTCTTGATAACGTCACAATTACCTTTAGATATAATATATATTCAGGTAATTCCTTTCGGGAAATAAATATGCAGAAGCTCTTGAGCTTCGGGATGCCTGCGTATTCTTATACTTGGATCCATTGATGGTTTACACGAACATATATTTATACCAGTTTTACATGTAAAATTGCGTTGCGCAATGATATTTTGCACGGTTATTTAACATACAAGTTACTCAGACAGTCCATATGTTTTATTTATAAATACATGTAATAACAAATATAAACGAAATTGTCTAGCAAAACGTACGTCACAATAACGAGTTTGCTAATTTTATTTGTATTATATATTTACATTATTAATAATTTAATTTGTAAATGATAATAATTATTAATAACTGAAGTTACCAAGGAAACGCCACAACCACGAAGCAGAACCTTCCCGAGGCACCAAAAGAAGAAGAGACGAACAATTAATGAAAAGCCACAAGTATGCCAGTTGCAATTACCGACATACAAATAATGAAGAACTGCAACAGAAGAACCGCCTTATCAGCAATATTCTACTAGTAGAAAAGTGGGGCATTACGAAAACACTATTCAAAAATATGGAAAATTTCACCTCCAAAAATTGGAAAATTGCAGACAAAAACTCTGATATTTGTCATACTTCTGCTCAAAACATAGATTGTGGGTGCTCGTTAGAACCGCCTCTGCAAGGCGGTTCTAACGAGTACCCACAATGTATGGTTTTGAGCAGAAATAAGAAAAATAATGTATACCCATGTAAACTCCAGTTTTACTATATAAAAGTGGGGTTTAAGGGGGACAAATTTATATAGTCATGTTTTCGTGATGAGGTAGCTCTATTCAATCACATAGGAGGCACGTTTTTAGAAGTATCGAAATAATTTCTTATTTCTTTACAAAGTAAATGTTGTTGGTTCTTACTAGAAGCGTCACGCAGCTTCTAATGGGTACCCATGATATATTTTGAAATAAATAAAAACGATAGCTGGGCACATGTACTCCCCTATATCTGGAGTTATATTATTGTAACAGATACTGGATTCTTCCGCAAAATAATGCAGTTTTCAATCACAGACTATTCTCAGATCCTGCTCAACAGGCTATTCGATATGATTAACATATAGGTAACAATTGCTGGAACGTATTTGACAAACACAAATACATGTAACGCTGGTTTCAACCAAATATCACATTTGACCATAAGGTCAAGCGACGTGAAGTGGATGATTAGATCTGCCAGAAATTTGTCTAGAAAAGACGAAAAAAAGTTATACGTTTGAAGTGTTAATATATGACCTGCACCAAATTAAAAATATCAGTATTTACTTCAGTGACAGAATAACTGTCACAGTGATTATTTGATGATTTGTATCTGGTTCTGCTAACGAAAGATTCATTCGACAAAACAAATATACGTTTGTAATGTGATTTTCCAGTCGACGGCAAGCTAATATTTTAATCACATGTTCCATCTATTTTAACCATTATCTTACAAGCGCCTGGGTTTTTTGAACACACAGGGTTCACACTGACCTGAATGTATTTGCCTTCTACAAGGATCTTATCTCGAAATAATGGAATACTTCTCGGGGAAACGGCCTTTTTCCTTTAAGAGTAGCTGTTATGAGAAGCTATGTAAATACATGAATCGGGCAAGGAAATCCTTGTCTGCTACTTAAGTAGTAGGATACACTCATAAAGAGAGCACACTAAGTTGAAACCAGCTTAGAGTGCCCTCTTCTTGAGTGTATCCATTCACTTTAATCCAATAATCGTCGATCATATATATTGTGTTTGACCGTGTAAAAGGTACATGTAAGTAGTATTTGCTCTTCACTGTTAGAATAGATGCACCGCAGTAGTTCAGCATCTTGAACATACAAATAACAGGGTCCAGTCCAAACTGCAGCCTGTCTGTATACGCTCGTTGCAGTTCGTCTACACAAGAATAAGGAAATGTTCTAGCCCGTCTATTTTTTGGATTCTTCTATATCAATTTTTAGACAGGTCACTTTTAATCAAAATATTAACAAATTAGTGCTTTATTATTACTTTTTGATAAGAGTGCCTGTATTAAATGGTGCAAAAAGGACAGACCCTCATCAGACGCCGCGTCATGTGGCGCATGACCTGAGTCTACACTGTTTACCAATATTCCTGTTTGGGGACTGCCAGTCAAGTAGGTTAATATAGCTCATCAAGGGCTTCTCTTTACGATGTCAGAACTATGATGAATTAATTACATACTGTAAGTGGCAGTGTAAATAATCTTGCTTATATTCAACATAAGCATAAATACGAACAAACGCATCTGCGGAATCTGACCAGAATGAACTCTAGGCTAAGTAAAGATTTATGGCTTCTACAAGTGGACAGCGAAGTATCTGATCATACTGCTTTGTTTTCCAGCTCACAGTTCTAAACCGCGCCCACGTTCCGAACGACATGAAAAAAAAAAAAACTTTCGTTACTTTATATACATACTACAAAAAACAAAAATATGTTGTAAGTCTGGATTGCTTGAAAGCTTTAGAAACGAATGTTTTGCTTTGAGTCAATGTAAATCCCTATTAAACCGTCACTATTGATAAAATATATCACGTGACATCTTGAACGCGATCAAAATTTTGCATGACTTGATACTGTAGCGTTACGGCTGATCAGTTGGTTTTACAATTTACTAGTATTTATACATGCCATTTATGTTGTATTGTCTGTGTGTTGTCATTGTTCTGCGATTGCTAATAAATGTCAGAATGATTTATTGCATGTTTCTTTCCATAATTTATCTTCACAACAGCCGTTGTTAAGTACCAACTATCGTGCAGATTGTTCTATCGAATCCAGGAAACACCACAATCACGAAGCACAGTTTTCTCGAGACACAGAAGAGAAGACCCAGCTAGCATTCTTCAAAAATCTACAGCGGGCCGTTATCGGCCCATCAGCTACCCTGATGGGCCGATAACGGCCCGCTATAGATTTATGTAGAATGCTTACTGGGGAGATGAGGAACCGATTCTTATAACGAGACATGAATGAAGCTTAAGTACATCTTGCACATAACAGTAACTGCTTTAAGGACTATACAGAAGGCGTTTGATATTTCCGGAATTAAATATAAAAAAGGAACTGTGGAGTACGAATTACATGGAGGTTTCAATAATCACAATCTAGGTCTAATATTAACCCGAACTGCGTCAGAGATTTTAATTGACCAAAATAGGTTATTGACCGATCTTTCAGATACTTTTTCACAGTATTTAATTGCATACTGTGCTGAGACAAGATGTAAATAATTTAGTTACCTCAGTAGTAGCTCAGGCCAGACGTCCCAACAAAACATGTTTTATATGGTCTTTTATGAAGCTTTCGTAACCAACGCAAATGGTATCACGAAAACATGCCTATATAATATTGACCCCTTAAACCAATATTTTATATAGTAAAACTGGGGTTTACAGGCGTATACATTATTTTTCTTATTTCTGCTAAAACACATAGACTGTGGGCAGTCGTTAGTACCCACAATCTATGTTTTGAGCAGAAATATGAAGAAAATCAGAGTTTCTTGTCTTAAAATTTTCAGTTTTTGGAGGTGAAATTTTCTACATATTTGAACAGGCGTGTTTTCGTAATGGGAAACGTTCGGTTTGTACTAAATTCACACAGTAAAACTCCAGTGACTCGAACATCCATGACTCGTGTACCGTGGCTGATTTGAATTTGGTTTTGAGTCCTGGGAAAATCTTCCGATAGTTCGTAGAAACAAAAATGTAGAGATATTTCAGGAAAATGTTCTTTTTTTATTATGATAATATATTTTGTGTGTTCTCATTAGAATCGTCTAATAGAGGCGATTTTAATTAAGTCACTCAGCATATCATATGATTATAGAAGATTGAAAAGGCATCCTCTAAATTATACCCATTAGTCTCCTGCTCTGGCGCTTAGAGTAACCCTCACTGACTCGAACTACCTGTGTATGGAGCAAAAATAAAATGGTCCTAAAGATGTTCTGTCCATTGAAGATTGACTGTATTTAGCAATATGAATTTTATGCTCATTTTTGATTGACTTCTGATCAATGGATTTATGAATATAGATATGTTTAGTGCTGCCTAGTTCCTGCTTCTGTGTATCAATTTAATGGAGTCTTCAATACCGTTATTTGCGGTTTTGACAACGAGGCCTGTTTTCAAGAATAAAATTACATATACTTCGCTTGCTTTTTTGCCAACAACAAACAAATCGTTAACGTCAGAGCTGAAGATTGCATGTGTGTACGGTCGATTTGCTCTCAACCGACCCCCAATGTGGGATGTTTTATCTGTGCTGCAAAACTCCCCCAGATACTCTACTGTCTTGCACCATACCATTTATTTCCTTAATTTGCAATTAACTTCGGAAGGAACTGTCACAATAAAGTCAGTCAGCATTAGCATGGTATTGGCAACAACAGCAGTCGACAAAGATTTCGCGCGATTATAATTGGCTTAACCTTTGGCCTGCTGAACTCGTATATACTCTGCCTTTGCAAACAGTGTAGATCCAGATCAGTTGGCTTCTGAAGAAGCCAACTGATCTGGATCTGCACTGTTTGCAATTAAGTATGTAAATCTATATTAACAACCTTGATCAAGTCATCTGATTGGCTGAAAATTAGAAATGGGTGTGGCTTCTTAATTTATTCAGCAGGACAAGGGTTAAGACCACAGTAGCTATTTGCTGACCTTTACAAGGCGTTATTTCTTGTTGTTCTTCTTATTTCGTATGTCGGTCGCTTCAGTTGTGCATTTTTGTTTTGTCCCGGGCCCAGTTGTTCAAAGCATCGTTAGCTTAACGCGCTCGTTAATGGCAAGCTTGTTAACTGTTGTAACTAAGATATTTTCAAATACATTGACATATTTGATGCAAAAATGTGAGTAGCTTTATATGCAAACGCTTCTCATATTTTTTTCAGCCAAAAATTTCAATCTATTTGACATATTTCAGGGTAGAAATTTTAAATAAACGTCAAAAAGATTGCCTTTAGAAACAAAGAACACACTACAGATTAGAAAATGGGAGTCTCGAATTTATTGAGACTCTTCATAAGCAGTAATAAAGTTTGCAATACTGCTCACGCCCTCTAGCGTATACATGAGGAGAACTCCATTTTCAAATATACCACAATAAACCAATTGATCCCAAAGGAAATGAAATATAATCTGCACTATGGTGATGAACGGGGAGATGTTTTACCGCCGCAACACGGCACTAACACCAGCTGCAGTGTAGTAAAGTAAACATAAAAAACATTGCCTTTGGAAACAAAGAACACAGTACAGATTAGAAAATGGCAGTCTCGGTTTATTCAGACTCTTCATAAGCTGTAATGAAGTTTGCAACACTGCTCACACCCTCTAGCATTCGCGCAGTCTGATCAGAATCTTCACTGGGCGCTTGTCGTATTGCCAATGATTCAAGAGTTTGTTCATGCTGACAGCAAAGACTCTTATCAGATTGCGTGGATGCGCAAGATGATTTGAGTCTTCCTTGGGCGCCCATGTCTGCAGGTACCAGTACATTTTCACGCGTTACAACTCATATATTGCAGGGCCTCGTTGTTCAAAGTGTCGTTAACTTGACGAGCTCGTTTGCGATCAAAATATTAACTGTTCTCGTAGTAAGGACAATATCTAATTTACAGGACTGGCATACTTGCTGAAGAAATGTGAGTAGTTTTGCAAATGCAAAAGCAACTCACATTTTTTTCAGCAAAAATATTAGTGTATATGCCATATTTAATGATCAAAGTTTTAACGATACGTAAAGAAACGTCAACGTCAGTTTTGAACAACTGGGCCGGCCCAGTCCCTTAGAGGAAATCCTAAATAAAGCCTTTCCTAATGCCAACTCATATGTACTGTTTAGCAAGTTAAAGTTTGAAAACATATATAGTAAAACAAAAATGACTCGAACACCGATAACTCGTTTACCATGGCTAATTCGAACTCGTTTTTGAGTCCCCTAGGAGATTCTTCCGACAGCTCAAGAAAACAAATATTTAGGGATATTGTAGGATGTTTTTTAATATTTTATCATGAAAATGATTCGAAGCGATTCTAATGAGTACACTCAACATAACATTATTTTATAAAAGATGGAAAAGATATCCATATATTAGTTCCCATTTGTCTCATGACCTGGCGCTATGATTAACCCCCACTGGCTCGAATTGGTTTAAACATATTTATTTCCAAAATGTTTATATATACAACACATACAAAAATACAACAATAGGATTAGAACGAAAGCATAACGAGGGTTGAGCGCAAGACTGGTGTAAGTCAGATGGTTGTTTTTCCTCAAACCTAATCTCCTCACCATGAAGGCGTTATGAAGATTACAACATTTCTTTCTGTAAACAATGAAAATTTAGGTGCCATTGCTCGTATGAGCAATGGCACCTAAATTTGCATTGTTTACAAAGGGGTCCAAGTTGCCCCTAAACAAGGGTTTCAAAAATATGTTTGAGTTACCATAGTCTTGCGCTCAACCCTCGATAAGAGCTTATTTAGTTCCTCGAATTATTAGTTATTTAGTGGCTCGAATTACCCACATCTAGAGCAGATTTCTACTGTACATGTATCTCATTTTATAGACTAACACTTCTATAGTGTCCCATTTTATACACGTTTATTCACAATTACATACGAGTATGTATAAGAAAGTAGTCCAAGTGATATTTTTATCCTAACAGTCATCCAGTAGCAGCTACAGTTGAACAACGTCAGTGCATACAACCGTCCTGTCGACTGTATAAATTCTTCTATAAATTCTACGTAGCAACAACGGCTTTTCAACGTCGCCACGATGTCGTAACGTTCGCGTTGAGGTTCAAACATTTTTTTATGTTGTGTGCTGGCTAAGTTCTGGTGGCCGAGCGAGTTGCAGTAATTTAGCATTGCTACACTAGCACTTAAATGCCTTGAAGCCGAAGAAATAGTCTATTCTCCAGTCTAATGTCTTGGCGCAGTATATATTAAGTGTCTTAAATCTTTTGTTTGTTTAATTGCAGTGTCTACAACTTGTATTTCAATAGTGCATTCCATAAGATGCAGTATGAAGCATTGTGCTTTTTTCATTATAAGCTGAGTTTTTGTGCTGTTACATAGATTTTCCTTATATTTTAGCAGGTGAATACCCAAGAGTAGATCCTGTTGGGCAACCAACTAATACAACCTCTATGCAGTTGTATAAAGCTTTAAATGATTGCTTATAAGATAACCAAGATATGTAGACTCTAAATCCAAACAGAAAGATTCTGGCCAGAGTGTGAGGGTGTAACTTCTGCATACACGCGATAATTTGTTCTTTCCGATTTAAATAACACTCTAAACCCTTTGTTTCTATTTCGTAGCTTACAGACATTTCCACTTTTCACAGAAAACAGGGCTTGAATTTGTTTCAAATCGAGCCAAATGAAATACCCGTCCTACCTGTATTAACAATAATATAGAACGTCAACATAATATCTTCTGCAACGCGCCTACTGTATTGTAAAGAGGTACACTAGCGCAAGGCCGCAAATAAATGATAACGATAATGAAACTTTATACATCACGAAAACATGCCTATATAACTTTGACCCCCTGAAACGCCACCTTCATATAGTAAAACTGGGGTTTACAGGGGTATACATTATTTTTCTTATTTGTGCTAAAAAACATAGATTGGGGATACTCGTTAGAACCGCCTCGCCGAGGCGATTCTAGCGAGTACCCACAATATATGTTTTGAGCAGAAATATGAAAAATATAAGAGTTTTTATGTGACCTTTTTTCAGTTTTTGGAGGTGAAATTTTCTATATATTTAAATAGGGGTGTTTATGTAATGTGAGGCTAATATAATTGGCCAATACTAGCTAGTCGGGCAAAAAAAAAAAATTCACAAGTCAGATGTTTTGAGTTTTGACGCTGTGCCCATTGCTCTCAAACGTTATGTTTAATTCTGTACGCAAACCTGATGTGCAATGTCTGAAATTTGAAAAACAGATGTTGAGCTCACATTTCAATTAGAACCGATAAGTATTGCGTCAAATAAAATAGGTATGTCTAGACAAGCTCCGTCTTAACTGACAATTTACTGATAAAATATACTGAAATTATAGCTTTCAAGAATGTATCCAAATCTGGAAATCTCACGATTAAATTGCGTACACCTATCAAAGAAGAACAGCGTTATATAGAGTTTATTTGGTTGTTTTGATCGATTACGGAGAAATAATTCACTAGTGTTCCAAGGCTTGCGCGTAAAAAACGAGTGAGCGAAGCGAACGAGTTTTTTACAAGCAAACCTTAGAACACGAGTAAATTATTTCTCCGTAATCGATCAAAACAATTAAATAAACTGTTTATTACATTTTCATCCATGTTTTACCTTTGAATTTTTAGATTCAGCCGTTATGATTTCCTACCAAAATAGTTCCAGTCACTGCATGAATTTCAAGAGGCGTGGTTTAGTTTGGAAATCAGTCGCCATCTTGTTTTCACTTTAATGCAAATGTCATCCTGTGCTTGAAATACAGACACAAAAATGTCACGAAAGTTGATCTGGATTATCAAGAAAATCATACTTTATATTTGTGTTGCAGGTCTTACCTCAAATATGCCAACTGGACGTATAAATTGCAGTCTGATTTCTATGATTTTATCAAATTTTCCGCGAAACGTCAACTGTTGTTATTGTTGTTACCAATTACGTCAGCAACGTCGCCTAGCAATTATGACGTCAAAACGTTCGAAATGAAATAATTCACTCGGTGAATTATAGATTTATAATTCACTGATAAATCTCAGTAAATCACTGTTGAAAATGTAATAAACTTCTTTATTTACATCAAACATGTGCGTTACAATGGTTTAGAAAATGAAAAACCTTGTAGACGGTAAAGAAGATATTGTACAAAACAGATTGATACAAATATTATTCGTTCGTTGTAGTTTGTACAAATACGTTAAGAAGACATTAATACAGTACTGTAACATTAATAGGTATAGTTATAACACCATATTGAAATTTACGGCAAATTCTTACCGATTTTTGTTTCTAAGCTGTTATTGAACTTTAAACCTCAATAAGCTGTTGTCGTGATCAAAGATTGTTTAGCCCGCACACAGACAGGGTATAAATACTACCACAGTGTCCACCATATTTAAACAACTATGTTCATTAATCATCCAAATGCTAGTAGTACGGATTCCAACATAAAAAATGCTAACCCTACAATCGGAAAGACATACAATTTATTTTGATATAGGAAGAAAGTTTGGACATTTTTGTTTATCAAACAACTGTATAGCAGATATGCATGCATTGCATTTATCGAAAACTGGCATGTTTCTACTGAGGCTCAGATGATATTTAACAAGTTCCAAGTTAACAAAAGCTTGAGTATTCATATTTACGTCATAACAAAGAAAGACAATAACGTTCAAAACAGAAATCAGAATGTTTATTTTCTCATGTGCATGTGTAACTATGAAGCCAAAAGTGACGCTGAGGCTGTTTTCTGCATTTAAGGGAGCATACGCTGGTTTACTGCCTGAAACCAATTTTAAAAGTTCGCATGCAAACTGTATTTCAAATACACCTTCTACCTTTTTTCGACGTCATGTATTAGAAGGCTCATAGAAATGGATTGACACCAAAAATGCCCGATTTCTGGTACGTAAATATCGGAAAGGAAATGTTTTATTTTTGTTTTAATTTCTGTTCTGTTTTTATTGTTTTGATTTCCTTTCTGTTAAATATCGGAAAGGAGATGTCTAAGTTTTGTTTTATTTCCGTTCTGTTTTTATTGTTTTGATTTTTATTCTGCTAGATATCGGAAAAGAAATGTCCCTTCCGAGGTTCCACATTTCGCGGACTTATTATGTCGGTTTCTTTTTCAACATAAATATCTCGTTCAAACAACATCATAGCTCGTTTATTTTCTGCTAAATATTGATAAGAAAATGTCCCTTCCGTGGTTCCGACAACAAAGCAATAAAACCAGAACGGATATTAAAACAAAAAGGGCATTTTTCATCTGTGCCCATGCATGTTTTTTCTTTAAACTTTCTATATTAATAACTCAGCATATATATCCTATAAAATGTATTTATTAAATTATATAAATCAAAGTAGGACTCAGGAGGCCACCCTGACTGACTCCCTCCATGAGCTGATGTCTGTGTCTAAATAAGTCTGTCTTAAATCTTATGTTTTATTTAGTTTCAAGATTTGTGAACTGGATTGAATGCAGAACTCCACAGGCATTCTTTTGATACTACAAAACCTTTTGAATTAATTAAAGTTTACATTTTCTGATAAAATAATTATCAAAAATCTCATTTTTTAATTAAAATTTTAAAAATTTATCCAAATTCAATTCCCTAGATAAATATTTTCTAGTCTTTGTCAAGATTTCATTTTACTAGGAAAACTTGCCATATGTGTCCTCTGTAGCTATGCCAAATTTCATGAAAATCCGAAACCGGTAACACTGTAGTTTAACACCTTTAATTGATGTAGGTCGTTTCTGCAAAATTTACTGTTTTGTTGAAATCATCCAAGAACCTTACAAAAAGGCATTGCCCTCAAAATTCCTAACACTTATGTAACAAAAATGAGATTATACAAATCAAAATGAATACATCTTGAGCTGATCTAGCTTAGAAACCATTAAAATATCATGAATTTTTGGTATTTGTCTTTCATTTATACACTATGATCTATCCCAAATAGTAGATAGTAAAACACTAAATCAAAAGGTATTCTAATCAACAAAATAGGCTTAACAACATATATTGCTTTTTTAATTAGCAGCAAAATTATTGTGAACATGTGCAACTTTATTTAATGACTTTACAGAAGTCATGCTACTAAAAAAGGTGTAAGGCATGGAGATCCATTATTTTCATTGCAATACCGAGATGGTGTGCAAGGACGCAATGGCCAATGGTTGCTTGTTACTAGTACAAATAGCACTGTTCATAATCCCATGGCCAGATTAAGCCTTAGATATATTCTGTCTTTATGTACGCTGGATTCTTATCCTAACAAAAAAGTTACAGTAATTACTGGTCAGTATTTCCAAAAATCGAAACTGACACTGATATTGAGTTTCTGTTGCAAAAGATATCATTGATGAATGAGGCACAGAATATTTGGTGTAAACCAAGCTGTTCCATGACCTAGAGGAATTTTGCTATTAGACAGGGAGAGAAACAGTTTCCTTCCTTACAGTACACATGCATTAAATGTCTCTTTTCTGCATTGGTATTGTAATTGTTGACGTTTCTTTAGTGTCTTATTTTTTCTGTTTTTACTTTGTCAATATAGTGGTTAAATTATCGGAAGCGAGCTTTTAGTATTTTTTCTGGTTGTAAAACTTCCAACCACTTATTGAATGTTTCTGCTGAATGCAAGTTCACTGTTCTTTTTAAGCACTGTTCTTGCTTGCTTTGTTGTTCATTAATGATTACCGGTACATTTCTGTGCAATTTATCTCTCAGCTTAGAAAGAGCATTGCAGTGTTTGGACAGAAAAAAAGCATCACAGTGTATTTACTGAAAATAATTTAGTAGGCTTATCTTACATACATGTAACACATAATTCAGTTGTTCATTTAAAATTCTATATAAAATCTTTTTTCACTTGTACAAGAAATTGCTCAGCTTGTTGTTCTTTTGCACTGTTACTGTACTCGTCTTTTGTGAGTTTTCACATTTTCTTTGTGGGTGTTGAGTGTCTTTTAATTGTTTGGGTGGACTGCGTCTTATTATTGTGGCTCAGTCTGAATTCATATCACTTTTACTA
The DNA here is from genome assembly GCA_964016985.1 of Anodontia alba. NCBI lineage: Eukaryota > Metazoa > Mollusca > Bivalvia > Lucinida > Lucinidae > Anodontia > Anodontia alba. Next base: position 34,743,175 of record OZ024829.1, read on the forward strand.
CATGGGTATCAGCTGAAATATATTCAGCTCAACTGAATTGATATCACTTTTACTAAATTGGCATTTTCAATTAATGTAGAAATTGTTCTTAATATTAAGTGTTCTTGTAATAATTTTTGCTACAGCTGAGAAATATTCGGCTGAGATTTGGACAAAAATGCTTCAGTCAAAGATTACTACTGTGTGTGTCCTGTTAGAAAAAGAGCTATCGGCATGTGTGCACACACAGATAGTATCCTCTTTTCTCTTGGACATTTGGCTGATAAGTCCACAATACAACCACAATCACAGGCTAACTACTCCAAGTCTTCAATGCTTTCATAGAGCAAAGGATTGAGCAGGCACAAATGGGGCCCAGAAAAGAAGTTGTAGATCTAGTGAATGGACTTGAACAGACTAAGTTAGGGTATATATGTGGCTAACTGTTGAAAGAGATCATTTTCAGAACCAACAAAGATTCAAAATCTTATGAGTAATGAGATAACTACTCACAGATTGAATAATTATTATCACCAGTTTAAATGCTTCTTGATACCTTATATATGTGCTTTGTAATTACTGCAACAACTGCTGAGATAGGTAAATGACGTGAAAAACCAATACAATTATATAGACAACATAATAATGATCACATAAGTTTTGGAACACAGACAAAAGTACGATCATGTGATTTCTAAAAGCAAATTTATTCAAATGGCCTTGGAATATAACTTCAGGAAGCCGTTTGGTTTCGTTCATAGGGTCTATACAAAAAAGATGGATTGGCTAGTGTCAAGTGCAGATACAAATACTGAAAACCGTTTGATGGGTCTTAATGTCAAGGAAAAGTAATCTCAAGTGTTATTGGTTGTCCCTAGAGTAAACAGTTCTTTTTAAATGGACAGTTAGGGTTAAACAAACAAACAACAGTTAGACTTGAGAGTCATTTATCTCGAATCGGATAACAAATCTCACAAAATCTGAAGCAACAGCTAAAATGACTGGTATGTTGTTGATTTGAATGTTTAATCTAAACACCACCTTAGCACCACTACCAAATTAGACAAGACAGACAGAAAGAAAACTATGCACATATTTTCATGGGTGCGTTTGATGACGTGTGTCATCAAAACCTTTGCGGCATTGTTCTGTAAACAAAATAGTTTGTTTTGGCCATGGCGTTCAACAGGGGGGGGGGGGGGCAAATTTACCGAGCTGGATGTTTTGAAATAATACTTATAATAATGCTATGAACTACTTACACAAACCATACTATACTATAGCCATCCAAACTGAAAGCAATAGTAAAGTATTGTCAAACAGTATGACCGAAACATGATAATCATATAATTTCACATTTTGCTGAATCAGGACTATCAGTATTCAGTCTGTTAAAACACAATGTTACCGGTCCTCAATTTCCATGAAATTTCATCTACATATTCTTAAGATATGTGGATAGTTTTCATACTAAAATGGTGTCTTGACAAAAATTTTAATGAATACAAAACTTGGAGCTGAAATATGGGGATAAAATCAAAGAAAACTGAATGCCCAGCCACTATTACTAGACATATGAGGCCATTCATAGTATCAACAATCTCACCAATTATGGCTTTAATTCATAAAACATTGCAGCATTAGATATATGAAACTCTGACTACTGTAGACAGGTTTATATCAGAGTACTCTCTGTTGTGATAGAGACTTCATAAAAAATGTAATAAATTTACTACGGAAAAAACATTTAAAAGTGAATGCATCGTAATTATAATGGTTATACCCAAGGCAATTATTGTGCATAATTTCATCAATTTCCAAGCGTGGGCAGAAACCAATGTAAATTTCCTATATCCTGAAAGCCCCCCTTAGACATTTCCTTTTCCGATATTTAGCAGAAAAGTAAGCAAAAAAATAAAAACATGAGGAAATCAAAGCAAAAAATAGAATGGAAATTAAACCAACATAGTATTCGTTTTAACAACTTATTATGTCGTTTCTTTAACTTACTGATTTCGCTTCTACGGCAAAATGTATCGTTTGAATGACTTATTATATCGTTTGTTCAACATAATTTGGGGCTCACACTGTTTGACATATCATAATGTTTAAACGAGATCTTTAAGTTGAACAAACGAATATAATAAGTCATTCAAACGAGATACTATTTTGTTTTGATTTCCATTCTTTTCTTTTTTTTTTTTTTTTTTTTTTTTTCATTTCCGTTTCTGCTAAATATTGGAAAGGAAATGTCTATTTTCTTTTTAATTTCCTTTCTGTTTTTATTGTTTGTTGTTTTTTTTGTTGTTGTTGTTTTTTCTGCAAAATATCGGAAAGGAAATTACCCTTCCGCGGTTCCGTAGAATATATCTGTTTACTAAACTTAACATAACTTATAGTTACTGGGCAAAAATTGAAAACAGTACCATGCACTAGGCATACATTTCGCAAAAATGCAATTAGTTACGGATTGCTATACAGTGGTTGTATATTATGCAATATCGAGGCTTTATATATACAAAACATTAGCTGTATATATTTCCAAATGTTAGATTGTGTTGTGATTATTTGCAAGATATGAGAAATGAGAATCCAGACTATAGGGCAATTATTTCCAGCACCGTCATGTTTACATTTTGCCACATTTTCCCAATTTATTGCTTGTTGTACATACATTTATATAGTTTATCGAGGCTAATTGGATAGCATTAGACTAAAACATCAATGAACACACGCACACTCTCTCTCTCTCTCTCTCTCTCTCTCTCTCTCTCTCTCTCTCTCTCTCTCTCTCTCTATTTGTTACTTTGTTGACGGTATGCTCAATTTCAACGTCCCTCTTTATCATCACGAAAACCTGCCTATATAGTTTAGACCCCCTTAAACCCCACTTTTATACAGTAAAACTGGGGTTTAGAGGGGTATACATTAATTTTCTTATTTCTGCTCAAAATCATAGATTGTGGGTACTCGTTAGAACCGCCTCATTGAGGCGGTTCTAACGAGTACCCACAATCTATGTTTTGAGCAGAAATATGAAAAATATCAGAATTTTTTATCTGAAAGTTTCATGTTTTTGTGGTAAAATTCTCAGTATATTTTAATAGGCATGTTTTCGTAATGTACTCCAACAATAAGCATAAGCAATGTTTCTACTACATGTAGTTATTAAACACAATGATCCCTGTCTGTCTTGTAATGATATATTACCATATTCATTTGGTTTTGTGCATTGTATCTTGCCACTGTCTATAATCTTGACACAAATCCATTCTTAACAAATGAGAAATAGTTCAGGACAAACAAACCCACTTTATCACACATGGGATATATGCTGATCCAGAACAATCTGTGTACCACCGCAGGCGTATACGGATCTTTTCATATCACCAACAAAGTCCCCAGTACTTGTAGAAACTATAAGCCAATCAGTGATCAGATCGCCTTGCGCATGTACGGTGTCTGCGCATGCGCAGACATCGTACATGCGCAATGCGATCGGATCTGAGAATGTGCTATTCGCACGTACAATAAGGTACGATTTCGCTAGCTGAAACACAAATATAAACTTGACCTCCCCAAGAGAAATTGTCTAATAGCAGATACGAATATCTATGGTTCGGATCAGACAGCATGTCCACACAGTTTCATGAGAAATTTCTGACTCGCTAATGCTTCCAAACTTATCTTGATACTGTAAGCGGATAAACTTGGTTCTCATCGAGATGGCTCATTAGATTTGGATTTAGCACCTTGCACGTGCTGCAACTCCCATTTTAACTTGCGACAGCTAAAAAATATCAAATATTGTAAAGAGTGAAAGAGCATCATTAAATGTCATAATGTCAGACAAAGAGGCCACATCAGTAGACTAAATCGAGATTATTGACAATTCCTATTTCAAAGAAGAGTTTGTTTCATTCAGTAAAAGCTTGCATTACATTTATATAATAACAGATCTGGAAAAAAAAGTCGTCTGTCTAGCGGGACAAGCAGCGTGTCCATAGCTTACAATATAATCTACGTCTGTATGTGTTGTGATCATATTTACCCTAAATATTGGGACACCAAAATTCCCTAACGTACTTGTCCTGATATGACCATATCCATTTTCTACCTTTGCTGTGTCTAGAACAGCTGGATAGGTGGCAAAAAGTGCACACTAGGTAAATGATGTAGACCCAGATCAGACGCCGCATTCAGCGATGTCCGATCTGGGTCTGTACTGCTTAACTGGATTTCTCTGTTTCTATATGCAAAATAAATACAGTAGGCTCATTTTGAACAATATTTTATCGTCACGAAAACATGCCTATATAATTTGACCCCCTAAAACCCCACTTTTATATAGTAAAACTGGGGTTTATAGGGGTATACATATTTCTGCTCTACGAGGCGGTTCTAACGAGTAACCATAATCTTTGTTTTGAGCAGAGATATGAAAATATCAGAATTTTTTTCTTTTTTTCTTTTTTTTTTTTTTTTTTTTTTTTTTGTAAAATTTGGCGTGTTTTCGTAATGTCCTGCAAAACTGGTGAAATTCAACAAAATAAAAGAGGCATATGAAAGATGAAAGTGAATAGTAAATCATACGAACAATTTAATACAGACACTAATGCTAATTTTTATTTATTTATTTATTGATTTATTTATTTGTTTATTTATTTATTTATTTATATTTGTTGTTGTTTTTTTAATTTTCGGGACCCTTGAGACTACTGAGCTAATTAGATCTGAAAAAAAATAACATTCCGTTAAGGATACCGCAATGAGGAGGGGTCGTGTGACGGTTACAGTTTTTCATTACCCCTCCAGAAATATGCCAGTAAGAGAACTTGATGCACTTGGTAGATAGTCTGTCAGTTTTACAAGTGATACTATCTTGTACACCAAGCCTCTTCTGAATAGGACCTACTCTTAAAAGAAAAACAGTTGCTCACAAGGAGGGAGGGGAAGGGGCGGGGTGGGACAAATTCTCTCTTGTTAGATTAGACCCGAGGTACAATGATTTTGACGGGACTGCCGGTGAATGTAAACTCATCACCCTTAATAAACTCAGAGAAGCATAGATCGCATCGCGAAAACATGCCTATATAATTTTGACCCCCTTCAACCCCACCTTTATATAGTAAAACTGGGGTTTACAGGGGTGTATATTATCTTTCATATTTCTGCTCAAAAATATAGATTGTGGCTACTCGCTAGAACCGCCTCGCCCAGGCGGTTCTAACGAGTACCAACAATCTATGTTTTGAGCAGAAATATGAAAAAAACATCACTGAGAGTTTTTTATCTGAAAATTTCCAGGGTTTTTTTAGATGAAATTTTCTATATATTCGAATAGGTATGTTTTCGTAATGCTTGGTGCAAAGAAAGAAAGCAAAAGTGGCAGCCACGGTTTTATTGCAACTGGTCATGAACAGTAATATATTTCGCAACAATGCTCTTGCCCATTACGAAAACACGCCTGTTCAAATATATTGAAAATTTCCCCACCAAAAACTAAAAGTTTTCAAGTAAAAATTCTGATATTTTCATATTTCTGCCCAAAACATAGATTGTGGAGACTCGTTAGAACCGCCTCGGCTACCCATTGATCGCACACCAAAGACTGATTAGACTGGGCAGATGCCCAGGCAAATCCGATTCTTCGCTGGGCGCATATGCATTTTGTTGGTTTTGTCATGCGCTGGTTCAGTTGGTGCTTCTCAGTTTTATGGTTAGTGTAGTAAGGAATCAATATATCCGATTATGTAGGGTAAATACGGTTATACGGTTTATTAGGGACTGTTCGGTAGGGTAGTCACTAACTAGCTAGGACTATTGCCCTCTAAAAGCACTGAACGTGGATTTAAAGTGCAAAAATGAAGAATAAAGAGAAGCACGAAAATTCTCTTTGAGAGAAGTAAACATGTTTTCTCAGACATTAACTTCATATATCTCCAGGGAATGAATGCTCATTAAAGTAACTTCATGTTTCATTTTATGAGGCACGATCTTTGGAAAAGGGGCCTTATTGCATATGAGGGCAAATAAGGATTGGATCAGCATGCGCGTTCGTGCAAGAATGAACATGCAGACCAGGTTCTTCATTGCCCGCTTATATAATTAATAAGTCGAACTTCAATGGCTCGAACACATTTGGGACAATGGAAATTTGTACGGAATATGGGTAGTTCGAGCCTCTGAGGGCTAACCATGGCGCCAGGTCAGGAAGAAAATGACGATAATTTAGGGAAATCTTTTCGATCGTCTACATAACAATGGTATGTTGAATGTACTCATTACAGTTGCCTCGATGGGGCACTTCTATACACTTATTATAATCGCATCAAGGAGGCGATTCTAATGAGTCCACACAGCAAACTTATTTTATGATAAAAAAAGATAAATTCCTTAAATATTTGTTTTCTTGAGCTATCGGAAGGGACTCAAAAACGAGTTCGAATTAGCCATGGTAAACGAGCAATCGGTGTTCGAGCTATTGAGGTTCGATTGTAGAATAAACGAACGCACAAAGCGCTGATCGGACTGCGCGGTGGTTGATCTGGACCTTCATTGTTCGCATATAGCTTTAAGGTCCTTTTTCCACGTGTTAGCTGTAATGACCCATGTCAAGCGAAAACGTGCAGTCGAACATGCGCAAAATTTGTGTATTCATATCATTAGGTGTATGCGCAAGGTCTCTTCCGGGCCTTTGCTCTCCAGTTATACATTCTATAGTATTCAATGATTCCGTTTGCGGGCAGTGAAAGCCCTGATCAGAGTGCGCGGATGCGCAGGCTGATCTGGGCCTTCGCTGTCCGCGTATGCCCGAATAGACGTTTTCGAATGACGTTGCCCAAATAATGTTTGGTGTGACCAGCAAGAGCCTAGAGCAGGTTATTCCGTTTCCAGGTCCAATGCTATTTGCATACACACTATCTGAATTTTGTTTGAACTGAACTATCAAATATCTGAATCTCTCAACAGACTGCACGGAGGAACAGTTCCGCTGTTCACAGTTAGCACGACAAAGATATCATGCGGCCTCGGTGGCTCATTTGGATGCGCCGTCCGACTGGAGATCAGGAGGTCGCGGGTTCAACCCCCGCCGAGGTCGGCAACATTCTTTCGTGGGGATTGATCATGAAATATTTTCTACGGTCATTCTCTCCCTTCCGCTGATTCAAGAAGGGCAGTTATCAGTTTATGGCGAAAGAATGTGCACAATACTGGTTAACCGCTTAGAGGACTAAGCCTGCCCAGTAAACGTGTGGCTAGGTAAACTGACCGCGCTCGACATGACCCCATTGGGTTGACTGGGCCGTAAAACCTCAACACAAACAAACAAACAAGTTATCCCTATTCTTACTACCAAGGTTTAAGTCAATTAGCCTTTCGGGTCAGGAGAATAAATTCAAAATATATTTTCGAGATGGCATCCACGGGGTTATCTTGGATTTCCGATTGGAATGATTTTAGATATTTAATCTACAAGTCACCCTGATAATTCCTACCAATTGATCTTTCGATATCATGCATATGCGAATACGCCGATTCAGATAATTCTGCGCTTGCGAACGATCTCGCTTAGGTTTTAGCCCTCAGTTTGTAAGTCTGTGATGTCCGTTAGATCTGTAAGCGGACAGCGAAAGTACATGCTTAACTCAGGCTCCGCGAATGAGCAGGTTGATCTATGCCTTCCTTATCCATTGCTTCGAAGATACATTTGCGCTTGATGCAGCCTAAATGGTATTATCTACCGTATTTACCCTAAGTATAGGAACACATTAACCTCTTCCAATGTACTTGACCTAAAATGGGAAAAAAGCCCATTTACTAACTGTGGATGTGTATAAATTATTGCTGGTTGAGTGGCAGGCAAACAGTGTAGACCCAGATCAGACGCCGCATGTTGCGGCGTCTGATCTGAGTCCACACTGTTTGCTCAGTCCTGTCTGTAGGAACATTAGTATTTGTACGGTATTACGTGTTTGTTTCACTCCCACTTCATTAATATTATTAGATTATCGAAGAGTACAATTGGCAGATTACACCTGACAATCAGTAGTCTAGGGTTGTGTTCACATAAAACCAAAATGGCAGAGTGGTGATTACTGCCTCTTACGTGTATTTTCTTGAACGCACGGCATGACGTTTGTTGTTATTCCATTGCCCATAAAGCTAGAGTCTTGTGGTTGTCAGTCGTTCTTAAACTATTTAAAAGAAAAAGGAAAATATGATAAGAGAACTGAATAGACTTGGCAAATATTCGGACTTTTTGACAGGATATACAACTTTGGTGAATTCCCGTTTGCTTTCCTGCGCACCAATCTCCTTCTGAAAGTGGGTCTTCTTCAAAAGTAGACACTTTTCAGAAGGGGGCAAAATTAAGACAGAGCTGAAAGGGTTAAAATTGGTTTCAAAAAACGTTTAGACAATTTAATCCAGTTATGTCTAGCGTCCCAAAAGGAACAACAACAAACAGTGTATACTCAGATCAGACACCTGATCGTGGTCTACACTGTTTGCATTATATAAAGGCATTTCTATAAAACAACGTATTATAAAAACTAACCACTAACCAGACATTCTTTCTACTTGAAATGGACCCGTCCAAAGAGTTCAGGGTTCATTCGGCATAAATGGGTTAATGTGCATGTGGCAGAGAGCTTCATTGCAGTACAATACCGAATAAAGTATCGAGAAGATAACTTATTATGTTTATGACAAGATCTTCGCTGCGCTGGGCAATATACGCCCGTTGGAGTTTTAGTAGTATATGAGACAATACATTAAATAGATGTTTGTTAGCACTAGGATTATTTGAATCATATTAGCAAACAAGAGGACCCGTTATGGTCCTGTATAGCTTCCCTGAAAATGCAAGTAAAATAAGGCTTGTTGCCTCTGATAACTTAATTCGGCTAACTTTGTTTTGTGACCTTGACCGTCATCGGGCAGGGTTCAGGTGTAAGTTCTGCACAACATCTTGGTATGCTGACCATTTGATCAAAGTTTCACTAAAATTCTTCAATCCTTTAAGAAGATATGGAGTGGACTCGAAAAGTTAATAGACAGACAGACAGACAAACAGACGAACAATGTCAAGACATAATACGACCCGTCTTTTGACAGGCGTATAAAAATCGGTGATGGAGATATGGAGCGTATACAACCTCAAATTATGAAATAAACAAAGGGGTATAATTGCGTCAGAACTGTAGGGTTACGGCTCTTTTTCTCTGCTCATAGTCTGATTGTACAAAGTTTCATAAACATAAAAAAATTGCCTCTGGAAACTAAGAACACACTACGGATTAGAAAATGGAAGTCTCGATTTTATTGGGACTCTTGATAAGCAGTGATGAAGTTTGCAACACTGCTTACGCCCTCTAGCGTATCCATGAGCAGAACTCCATTTTCGAATAGACCACAGTTGGCCCAAAGTATGGATCATGAAGTATTCTAAACGTGTTAAAGTTATAGAGCGTACAGAAAATCTTGCCATTTGAAATTTGACCTTGAAGTGTGACCTTGGCCATCATTTGGCAGGATTGATTAATAAGTTCTGCAACTCGTCTTTGTGTGGAAACATTTGAGCAAATTTTCAAGAAAATCCTTCAGTCGATGAAATAGATATGAAGCAGACACGGAAAGTTTACGGACAGACAGACGTCCATACAGACGAACGGACGGGCGGACAATGTGATGACATAATACGACCCGTGTTTCAACTGGCGTATAAAGAAAACACAAATGTATGTTTTTTCATTACAAGCAAGATAAGGAAACATTCTTCTACGACTATCAATTAAAGGGGAGGGGGTGTCCATAAGGCCTTTTTTCTGCCACCTAACAAAAGTCTTCATTTTTTTGCTATTACATTACATGTAGGGTCCCATTTACTAAAACCGTATTGATTTAGCAACATGCCCTAGCTTTAGAGTAACATGATCATGAAAGTGGGTGGGGTAATTCAGTATCCACCTGAGGTACCATATTTTAAATACTGTTTCTCTTTCAAAAATAATTTTGCATGTTGGAATTCAATAAAACCTAGCCTTTCTCCTGAAGTGTATAGTGAATTATATAGAAACTTACCTGGATGCAATATTAGGATGGTGCAAATAGGTAATGCTATTTGGGTGACCTTGATCTCATTTTCAAAGTCACATGGGCTGTGGGATTGTCAAAAGAGCAGGTGCGCATTAGGCTATTTTTACGCTACTTACCAAAAGTGATTTTCTCCTGATATATATTGCCTATAATATCTTTTTAGCTCACCTGAGCATTAAATGCTCATGGAAAGCTATTGTGATCGATCAATGTCCGCTGTGCGCCGTCCGTCGTGTGGCATCAAAAAATTGTCTTAAATGACAACTCCCTCTACATCCCTAGGCCAATTTCAATCAAACTTTAAAGAAATGTTCCCTAGGTGACTACCAAAATACCAAAATAGCTAAATGGTTTTGTTCCAATGAATAAGATGGCTGCCAGAGCTAAAAATAAAAAAAAATCTTAAATGACAATTTCTCCTATATCATTGTCTCTTGTGCACCGTCCGTCGTGCGACGTCAGCAACTTGCCTTAAATGACAATTCCTCCTACAACCCTAGGCTAATTCAACCAAACTTCACAGAAATGTTGCCTAGAGGACTCCCAAAATACAAAAATAACTAAATTGGTTTGCTCCAATGAACAAGATGGCTGCCAGAGCTACAAATAGAAAAATCTTTTAATGGTAATTTCTCATATATCACTGGGCCAACTTCAATCAAACTTCACAGAAATGTTGCCTATGCTCCTCTCTACCAACATATCTAAAGTGGTTTCGTTTCAATGAACAAGATGGTAACCGGAGCTAAAAATAAAAAAAAAAATATTTAAAAATGACAACGTCTCCTAAACCCGTTGGTCAATTTCAATCAAAGTTCATTAGAATATTATTTAGATGACTCTCTACTAAAATAGCTAAATGGTTCTGCTCCAAAGGACAAGATGGCCACCAAGCGACAAAAAGAAAAACATCTTTAAACGGCAACTCCTCCTACACCATTGGTCCAGTTTCAATCAAACCTGATAAGAATGGTTGTTTTGATAATATCGTGATGCAGTTTTGATCAGGTATGAGGAGCCTCCAAATATTATATTCATGTAAGTTTTAAAAGAATTCAGCAATTGGTTCCAGCGTCTAGTAAGCAAGAGGGCCAAGAGGGCCCTAAATCACTTACCTGAGTTTCACGGTCTGACTCCTCATGGCCCTTATTAAAACTGTATTAAGATATCATCAAATCAATCATTTTCAAGTTTGATTGAAATCGGCTTAATGTTTTAAAAGAAAATGCCATTTAAAGGTGTGGTTTTTTTTATTATCATTATTTTTAGCTCTGGTGGATATCTTGTTCATTGGAGCAAAATCATTTAGCTATTTTTGTAGTCCCATAGGTAACATTATTTTGAAGTTTGATTGAAATTTGTCTAAGGTGTAGTAGGGTGTCATTCTATGCACATTGGTGACGCCGCATAACGCACGACGCACAATCGATATTGATCAATCACGATATCTTACTATTAATACTTCGTGCTCAGATGAGCCACAAAGATATTTTATGCAATAGATCAGGCGAAAATGAAGACTTTTGTTAAGTAGCATAAAAATAGCCTAATCGATACTTCCACCTTAGAAAACCCCATAGCTTCTGTGACCTTGAAAAGAAGATCAAGGTCACCAAAACTTTATCAGCTCTTTGCACTGCCCAAATGTCGTATTCTGGTAAGTTTCAAAATAATTCGCTGTACACGTCAAGAGAAAGGCTAGATTTTATTGAATTCCAACATGCAAAATTAACAAAAAAAAAAAAAAAAGGAAACGAAGAGTTTCTGCGGATGTAATATTTTTCTTTAAAAAGTTGTAAGTGAGAAATTATCTAAGCACTTTCTAACAAACAGAAGAAGATATAACCGGGTGTGATTATTTTCAAAAAAGAGAAACAATATTTAAAATATGGTACCTCAAGTTCATTACTGAATATATATTACCTACCCCCTTCAATGATCATGTTACTCCAAATGTAGGGTTGACGTAGCAAAATCAATATTGTTTTAGCAAATGGGACACTACAGTTGACTCTCGCTATCTCGAACTCGCTTATCTCGAATAACTGCTTATCTCGAAGTGAAAATCTGGTCCCTGCCTAAACATGAAAATCTAACAACATGTAAAAATTATTGTGGAAAAGAGGATAAATTGCTCCTAAGGAGCAATTTCTCCTCTTTTCCACAATATTTTCAATATATCTCTAACTTCAAGAGTCCAATTACACATATATTTGTTAAATGTGGTTAATCGAATTAGTTTCTCCTCTATTCTGCAAATCTGATATGTCGAAATACGGATATCTGAAAGTATTTCAGAAAGTCCCTTGGAATTCGAGATAACGAGAGTCGACTGTATATGTAATGTATCAGCAAAAAAAATGAAGATTTTTGTAATGGGGCAGAAAAAAAGCCTTGCCCCCTACCCACTCTTGAATAGACTTTTTTATAAGTGTTGTGGCAATTTTGTCTAAATGTAGTAATATAAGAATATTAGATAGGTGTATGGGGTAGAAAGAAAAAATCCATTCCGATAGTCATTGTCTTGCGTCACGAGTCGTGATTCGTTTTCTTGCATACCTTTCATTTTTCAACGTGGATTATTCATAATGCAGTCACTGCAATTGCTGACGTTTGTTTTATTGTGGTGGCCTTACTGTCACGTTTGGTGACGTCATAACGTTTAATGACATTAACCTTAACGACGGAGTACGTGACGCCTTATACAACCAGTGCTCATTAAATACGTGAGTATTCTCGAATTTTATCCTACCCTGGCTACTACCCTGGGTAGCCAGGGTAGGATAAGAATGTCTTACACACCAGATAAGGAAATCCTGGATTTTACCCTGGGACAGAAATACTTATATCACATGACTGTTAAGTTATTCAGTGAAATAACCCATGTCATAAAAATCATATAACCACACGTGTAATAACACCTGCAAGGCTTCCCATTGGTTAGCCTAATTGCCCTCATTAATATTCGTATTACTCCGCTTATTGATAGCAACCAAGATGGTGTCCGCGTTCGCCGATACAACATTCACATTTGGAACAGATCCTGCCTTCAGTTTTGAGATGATTTTGAGATGAACAATGAATGTCAGACCGATGGAGGAGGAAGATACAAAACAATCACGATGCGAATAACACGGCTACCAGAAATGTTCATGGTGGTTAAAATTCGATGATTTCCGGCAACATATTTGGAGGCACTTTCAACACCGATATCGTCAAACAGTCAATGGGAGAAAAATTTCACTTCCTCCAAAAAAGCATTGGATGACATGACTCAGACAGTCAATGAATGTGTTAAATTAATATCTAAACTACATTTAAAATGTTTTATAGTCTTAAAATCTGTCATTTTCTTGAGTTTATCAACCACCGTATTTATATACTGTATTGATCAAGGTCAATGACCTTTAAATACATTTGTACGACAGCTGACATTTAGGGGATTTTCCTACTGATTCTCGGTGACGTATTGACTCGCTGAATGACGTTCAGTCGAATATTTACATTTGAATTGATTTATTCAAATGAAGTATTCAATAGCTCAAATAAAAAATCGTCATTATTCCCTACAGTTTAACGAAGTAATAAATGGCATAATTATCTTGTTTCTACTTATTTTCGGTACTTATCAAATAACATACGAACTATTTTTGTTGCGTAGTACTATTGAATCCTTGGTAGTGAGTTGTTCCGCTTAGCTATTGAAAGCCTTTATCTTAATACATTTTGTGCATTTTTGTCATCGGAAGGGCCATGTGATAAACAGAATCTTACATTCGTAGTCATTTAATATGAAATTTATGAAACAAGTTTGGGTAATTTCGGTATTTTTTCGAGCCTTAGCGAGCAAAATACCGAAATTACCCAACGAGTTTCATAAATTTCATATTAAATGACCACTCATGTAAGATCCTCTATATCCTACCCAGGTTAGCATACCAATAGTAAGGAAAAAATCGAGACTTCTCTTTTGTATTTTATATGCACTGGTTGTATAGGTCGTCTCGTGCGCCATCATTAAGGTTGACGTCGCTGAATGTAATGACGCCACTATACAGTCATCACAATATGGCGGACGTCAGCAAACGTAGTGACTGCATTATAAGGCATCCACGTTCAGAAATAAAAGGTATGCAAAAAAAAAAAAGAATCTACCATGGCTGTGAGGGGTAGATAGAAAACTCCATCCCTCGCGATCACAGTCTCGTCAAGCCTCGTGATGCCCGACAGTGACCCTCGGGACAGGATCTTATCCTTACACTAATCGTAGACTAAAAGATTTTTTACAAGATATTTCTTGTACTGTATCACTGTATATTACCTAGTTTATATTTTGATAGCAGTAAGATAAGAAAGCAGTAAGACAAGGGAAACAAATTCTTAGAGTTGACCCTTTTCAGATGTGAGGCAAACAATATAGACATAGTTAACTCCCCTGAGAGTATATCAATTCCCCTTAAAACTAACAGGGTCACCAGCCCATAGTTCATAGTGTATTTTAGTGTGTAAAACTCCGCGCTGCAGGGCTATTAATTTAGGAATGACTTATTTAGCGGATTTTTTTTTTTTTTTTTTTTTTCGATTTTCGATATATAATAAAGCCCAATGTGTATGCTTAACTTCATAAATCTGTCTTACTTTGCCTAATAAACGAAAGATCTCCTCAAAGTATGTGAAGAAAATGCCAAGGATTAAATATTTCTAGATAATAGGTGGCTCAAGATAAATATATTACGAAAACACACCTATTCAAATATATTGAAAATTTCACCACCAAATAGTGAAAGTTTTCAGATAAAAATGCTGGTATTTTTTATATTTCTGCTCAACTCATAGATTTTGGGTACTCGTTAGAAAAGCCTCTCCGAGGCGGTTCTAACGAGTACCTCACAGTCTATGTTTTTGCGCAGAAATAAGAAAAATAATGTATACCCCTGTAAACCCAAGTTTTACTATATAAAAGTGGGGTTTAAGGGCGTCAAAAATATATAGGTATGCTTTCGTGATGTAGTTTTACTGACCCCGAGGTTATGAGACCTTTTTTATGCTCAACTCAGCTGATCATGATTTTTTTTTCTGCTGATAATTCACAGATTACTAGCAACTGCAAATTCTGTCTTGCCAAGCATAGCTGAGCATGAAAATTTCTCTGCTAATAAATATGAAAAAGCCAACTATTGTTGGCTTTTTCATATTTCTCAGCAGAGCAAATTGCATGCTCAGCTGAGTTGAACATGAAACAGTTTAGTAACGCCACTCCTCAAGCAAACCATATGTCTTTGGTATTCTCATTACGAAAACAAGCCTATTTAAATATATTGAAAATTTGACACCAAAAACTGAAAGTTTTCAGATAAAAAAAATCTGATATTTTTCATATTTTTGCTCAAAACATAGATTGTGGGTACTCGTTAGAACCGCCTCGGCGAGGCGGTTCTAACGAATACCACAATCTATGTTTTTGAGCAGAAATAAGAAAAATAATGTATACCACTGTAAACCCTAGTCTTACTATATATCATCACGAAAACATGCCTGTATAATTTAGAACCCCTTAATCCCCACTTTTATATAGCAAAACTGGGGTTTACAGGGGTATATATTATTTTTCTTATTTCTGCTCAAAGCATATATTGGCGAGGCGGTTCTAACGAGTACAAACAATCTTTGTTTTGAGCAGAAATATGAAAAATATTAGAGTTTTTATCTGAAAAGTTTCAGTTTTTGGAGGTGAAATTTTCTATATATTTGAATAGGCGTGTTTTCGTAATGAAGTGGGGTTTAAGGGGGTCAATAATATGTTTAGAGGCACCTCCGGCTAATGAGTACCCGCAATATATGTTTTTGTAGAGAAATCAGACAAATATCATCCATATTTTTATTTAGACGTATAACTTTCATCACGAAAATATACCTATATAATTTTGACCCCCTTAAACCCCACTTTTAAGTAGTAAATCTGGGGTTTACAGGGGTATATATTATTTTTCATATTTCTGCTAAAAACATAGATTGTGGGTACTCGTTAGAACCGCCTCGCCGAGGCGGTTCTAACGAGTACCCACAATCTATGTTTTGAGCTGAAATATGAAAAATATCAGAGGTTTTTATCTGAATTTTTTCGGTTTTTTGGAGGTGAAATTTTCTACATATTTGCATAGGCGTGTTTTCGTAATGTGAGTCAAGTTCTCATTTTGGACAGCACCATCGATTCTACCAATTGTCTTGTATATTATTACATTTATAAAATGCCTTTGTTTGAATGAGACCTTAGATCGTGTCTCAGTTTCGCTTTCAGTGAATCCCATAAAGTAGTCCTTAGGCATATCATTTTCTGCCAGTCCGTCTAGACAGGTAATGCTACAATTCCGGACAATTATAGGAGACGATCGCACTTCCTGCACTTTTTGCATTCGTATTGTTGTACTTATGGTGGTTTATAATTATCTTGTTCATTACAGAATTTTTACCCTTATCATGCTAAAGGAATTAAAATACTTACTCCCACTTCGAATTTTCAGCCAATCAGAATTATTTTATCAAGGTTGTTGATACAAATTCACAAACATAATGACAAACAGTGCAGATTCAGATCAGTTGGCTTCTGTAGAAGCCAACTGATCTGGGTCTCCTCTAATTGCAAAGATAGCGCATATCTGGATTCAGCAGGACCAGAGTTAACATCAAATCCCTTCCGTAAAGGGGTCTACTCTAGAAAAAAAGACTGCTTTTCAGAAGGTGTACAAAAGCAATTTTGACAGTCTTGTTTCCGTTGAAGCTGAATCCATTTCCCTTTAATTACGGGATGAATCCATTGCAACCTCGCCGATAAGACACTACCCAAGTCCGGAAAGTGATTTTTAAGCGACTTGGACAGACAATTGTAATAGTATGGGCTTGCTCACAAATGACGTTATTCATCATGATGATGATTATTCCTCATCCGTCATATTTTTTATACAAAAGAACTGGTTGTAGTGCATGCAATATGAATACACCTTACTGGACCTTTTTTTAATCAACGGTGCTCTCTCTCTCTCTCTCTCTCTCTCTCTCTCTCTCTCTCTCTCTCTCGTGTGTGTGTGTGTGTGTGTGTGTGTGTGTGTGTGTGTGTGTGTGTGTGCTTTTTGTGCACAGTCATGTGGAATTTGCAATTTTGGTGTGTTAAAGTGCATGCGTTACACATACACTATTGTCTTATAAAATGTATCTAAATCAACAACTCTCTCACACACACTCTCTGTAGCTCTGTCTCTCTGTCTATTTGTTTTTGTTTCTCTCTCTATCTCTCTCTCTCTCTCTCTCTCTCTGTTGTGTTTGATTTGTGTGCTTGTGAGCACATCGTCTTGTGGCGTTCTTTGCATTTTTTATGTTAAAGGGCGTGCAACAAGCAAACAATATCACCTTATATATATATATATATATATATATATATATATATATATATATATATATATATATATATATATATATATATGTATATATATATATATATATATATTTATATATATATATACGTGTGTGTGTGTGTGTGTGTGTGTGTGTGTGTGTGTGTGTGTGTGTGTGTGTCAAAATGAAAATTCTCTCTCTCTCTCTCTCTCTCACACACACACACACAAACACACACACACACACAAGGTGATGTGTGTTTGTGTACCCTATGTCATGTGACGTATGTTGTGTATGCATTTTTGCCTGAACCCTTTATAAATCAAATCAATGAGAGGTTGTGTAGCAGTTGGTTTGGAGAACTACGTTGCCATTTCGTTTTACAGACAGTTCAGTTTACAATAACATTTTTATGCCCCGCCACAAGAAGTGGCGCGGGTATTATGTTATAACGTCCGAAATTTCGAGTATCCGTCCGTCCGTCCGTCAGTGCCTCCATCATTCGTGTCCACTCCATAACTCTGAAACCGTCTGAGATATTTTTCACGAAACATCACACAAATGCAAAGCACTATAAGACAACGTGTACAAAACATAAACCGTAACTCCGGTTTGCTTTATAAAATGCCTTTGTTTGAATGAGACCTTATTTTGCTTACTTTTGCAGTTATTGCCCTTTGAGCTTTGAAAAAAGCCATTTCTATTATGTACTCGTGTCGGCAAGTTGAAAACAGTTCGAGATATTATTATAAAATTTCTCACACGTGTAAAACACTATAAGATAACGTGCAGAATACAAAAAAAGTAACTCTGGTTAACCTACTTTGGAGTTTTGGCCTTTGAACATAGTAGATACTGAAAATAGCCATTTCTACTATATACTCGTGTCCGTTCTGTAAGTTGAAAACCGTTCCAGATAGTTTAATGAAGCTTCACACAAATATAAAGCCTCATGAGACAATGTGCAGAATACAAGAACCGTAACTCTGGGCAATTTACTTATGGAGTTATGATCCTTTGAATTTTGAAAATAGTGATTTCTGTAATATATTTTGTCCACTCGGTAGCTTGAAAACTGTGCGATATATTTTTTTGAAACATTATGCAAATATATATCACCATGACCCAATGTGCAAAACACAAGAACCATAACTCTGAATTACCTGCTTTTGAAGTTACTACCCTTTGAAATTGTTAATAGTGATCTAAGTCATGTGCCATTTACATAACTTGAAAACGGTTTCAGAGATTTTCTTGAAGCCTTGCAAAAATGTAAAGCAACAGAAGATAACATGTAGAACACATTTTATTTTTGACAGAGCTATTGCACTTGCTTGATGTACGTGCAGTGACGGAGCATGATGCAGTGCTTGAAGCGCTTTTATTCAGGTTATTCTTATTTGATTTTCTTCCAAATCTGATATTTTGCATAGTTCAGAATAGGGCGAACGCATTGAGGCCCCCAGTTTTGATAAACAGCATTCAAACTGGTCTCAAGCGAATATTCTTTACATTTCATATGATTTGTATTTCGGTAACCTTTCAACTCTGTCATACAACACAGATGCCTACGCAAACAATGTAGATCCAGATCGATCTATTACGAAAACAAGCCTATTCAAATATACTGAAAAATTTACCACCAAAAAGAAAAATGAAAATTTTCAGATAAAAATTCTGATATTTTTCATATTTCTGCTCAAAACATAGATTGCGGGTACTCGTTAGAACCGCCTCGCCGAGGCGGTTCTAACGAGTATCCACAATCTATGTTTTTGAGTAGAAATAATACCAATAATGTATACCCCTGTAAACCCCAGTTTTACTATATAAAAGTGGGGTTAAAGGGGGTCAACTTTATATATGCATGTTTTCGTGATGTGCTCGTCACGAGCCGTCTTATAAGAATCTACACTGTTTATATACAGTTGTACTCTGCTTTATTTCTCAGTTTAGACTGAAACCCATATTTTCAGCACTGGATCTGTCTAAATTCAAAGATGGAAGAGACCACTTTAGGTACTTAGGGGTGAAAGGTTTAAACGAGCTGGTTTTATGCTCCGACATATGTAAAGTTAGGCTATCGACGGAAGTTAACTGTGTAGTCCTTCATAAATGTTCCTTTGGCATGTTCGTCTAGAAAGGAAAAACAAAACTATACAGAGTCTAAAAAAAAAGACGATTTTTTTTAAAATATTACTTCCTGTTTAAGCTATTGTTTGTATTTAAACCTTATGTGGGAGACAATTTTCATGCCTCGGAATAACCCTGCAATTAGCATGCCTTTCATCCATTCAATATGTATAAACAAAACAATTTTCACAGACTCCCGAGACGATCCTAAATTATCACAAAACCATAAACTGTCTGGCCATTGAAAATCAGAGTGGAAACTGTCCATTTCGCCATTTTAATGGCGATTAGAGTAGTAGTTGTATATGACCTTCTGCCTCGTTCGATGACCTCAGAATTGTACTTCATTATGTACAGTCAAACTTTCGAGCGTTTTTTGGACCATGAGAATTTGTTCTAAACATGGGTAGTTCGAATCCTTAAGGGTTAATCATACCGCCAGGTCAGTCTAATCTTCTATAATAATAATGGTATGCTAAATGTACACATTAAAATCACCTCTATGAGGCAAAGCTAATGAGTACACACGACATACATTTTTTTGTATGATAAAATAAGAAACTTCCCCTAAAATGTTTTTAAATATGTGCTTTCTTGAGCTAGGAAGAATGTCTTAGAGACTAAAAACTAGTTCGAGTCAGCCATGGTAATCGAGCCGTCGGTGTTCATGTCATTGAGGTTTACTGTACCTATTAATGATGCACATTTCAAACAATTAAAATTTCGTTTTCTCTGATTAGTAGGGACCTATCAATACATAGTCTTGATTTTTCTATCCGTTTCACTAGCCGTTGATTTCGTAAACATCAGCCAATAGTTGTGCTTCCTCTTCTTTAACCGCATTAAGCAGCCATAATATAGGGATCTAACATGTTTTTTCATGCATTAACATTCGCCAGGTCCGCGGTTTTCAACACCTCTCAAGGAACCTGGCGAATGTTAATGCATTGAGAAACCATGTTCGATCGCTATTATTGCATAAAAACTGAAAAGATTTGCTATATTTTGCGTTATTTCTTGCACTATTTTGTTTCGCCTTTTCACCGATGCCTCGCGAACGTGATTTCCACTGGTTATGCTCGTTCTAGGACCGGGCAGTACACATCTCGTGACGGCAGCAAATCTGTGGCCCCGGTACGATAATATTGAATGTTGCGTAGCCGTGCATTAACAGCGCGTGAATTGCCTTGTTAATACACGGCTTTTCGCCGGTAAATGCACGGTTGTTAATAACGTGCGGCACTGCTTTTTATGCAATAAATGAAAACAATAAACAGATTATATTTAATTAAATAAAATTATTAAGGGATAGACTCAACCATAATTTGACATTTTTTCTCTTTATTTTCAAAAACACCTTTTTCTAGCAGTTTAGCATGTTTGACAGATTTTCGTAATCCTCTAACTTTCTATTTTGTTTAATGTGCTTAAAATTGAAATTCCTTTTCTACTATAGCACAGTCAGTGATTACAGTTTTGCACCTCGGAGTGACTTCCAGATTGCGGCTATTGCCACAGCAGATCATTATTTAATCTTAAAAGAATTTATGAATTTGTAACCATCACGAAAACACGCCTATATAATTTTGACCCCCTTAAACCCCACTTTTATATAATAAAACTGGGGTTTACAGGTGTATACATTATCTTTCTTATTTCTGCTCAAAAACAGAGATTGTGGGTACTCGTTAGAACCGCCTCGGCGAGGCGGTTCTAACGAGTACCCTCAATCTATATTTTAAGCAGAAATATGAAAAATATGAGAATTTTTATCTGAAAATTTTCATATTTTTGGTGGTAAAATTTTCAATATATTTGAATAGGCGTGTTTTCGTGATGAATGTTTTAAGCATGCTTAACCCGTCCTATCAGTTATTGATCTACCATCATAAGTGGAATAAGTAAAAGTAAACGAACTGTACATATTTAATGAGTAAAAGATCCTCCACTGTTATACCCAAAACATGCATATTAAGAAGGTTTTAAGGAAACTGAATGGTCCTGAGAAAGGTCCTATGTTGCCTTTGCTGTTCTTGAAACGAAAGAGCTCTTCTTGGTAGTAGATAATTTTATCGTTCCTTGAAAATCAAACATTTGAATGGGCTGTGGTCTTCAAAAAAAACGTCTGTTCTTTTATATATTGCCAAGACTGCATAATTCTGGCACATGGGTTCCTTGATGTATCACCTTGATAAATACATCACAGAATTGTAAAATCTTATTCGGCGAGGCTTTAAACGAAACTTCTGTTCAGTTTGTTAAATCAATTTAGACACAGAAAATAATCGTAATAGATTTCTTTTGAAAAAGTTTTGCAAAACTCTGTGATATACGCTCGTAGTATTGTCGTGAATGCACTATAAATGCTGATCTCAGGAAAAGATCATTTTGAAATACACGATAAAAACCGAATCCATAATTTTGACAATGTCTTAAAATTTTACTTCATTTAATATTCAACAATACGTATTTGTTTTGTAAAACTTTAATTGGCGATTTACATGTATATACTTCCGTTTAATTGCTTTTACTTTGTCAAACAGTCGAACTTCTATGGCTCGAATATCTTTAGTGAAAGGAAAATTGTTCTTGACATGGATAGTTCTAGCCACTGAGGGTAATTCATAAGTGAAGAGGCAAACAGGGATAATTTAGGGATTTTTTTTCGATTTTCTGCAAAAATAATGTTATGTTGAGTGTACTCACTAGAATTGCCCTTATTAGGCGATTCTAGTGCGTACACACAACATGCATAATTAGAAAAAATTCCTACAGTATCCTTAAATAGTTGTTTCCTTGCACTTATGGAAGAATTTCCTTGGGACTCAAAAACGAGTTTGAATCAGCCAGGGTAAACAACAGATGTTCGAGTCATTGAAGATTTTCTGTATAGCATAATGGAATAGCATCTTGTAAACACAGAGTAAAGGCCATTCAACGACGATCACTGTCAAATGGTTGAGTGTATCGTCAATGTTCCAAGAATATAATCAACGTGCCGTTTCTACAGACACAAAACCTGTTGTTAGGACTCACGTCTCTTGGATGTTTAAATATCTGAATTGATCTGTGAACATCGGTTCTAGGTGATCCAGGCGTCAGATAACACGACTGCCGTCAAAAATGTATGTATCCATTACTTCAATCTACTCTTCCGAAGCTAAGTAATCTGTCGAATAGTTGTCGACAGACAAACACGTCATCTTCTACACTCCCATGTTGAGCAATGTTTACCATATATTATAATAATTTATTAACCCTTGTGATGCTGAATAAATTAAGATGCCACACCCACTTCAAATGTTCAGCCATTCAGATTACTTGATCTAGGCTGTCTTCAGAAGCCAACTGATCTGGATAAACACTGTTTGCAAAGGCAGGGTATAACCGGGTCCAGCAGGATTAGGGTTTATGTGTTGATATTCTCAATTAAATACTAGCGAGAATGCGACGTTATCCGGATTATTCACCATGTTGGGCCGAAATGACAGAAAGCATCGTACTTTGTCATGGTTTGTCTACTGTAGCTTTATGTTAAGTCATGTGTGTATGTGCTATAGTATTTTGACACTCGCTGTATGATTAATGGCTGCCCACTTTGCTTTATGCTTTTGTGTTCGTACGTCATGTTTTCTTGCCTTAAAGCTAATATTACGGTCACCTCACTTCAGTAGCTGTCAACTTTGTTTATTGCTTTGTGTTGTTTTATTTTTGGTTGTTGTTTTTTTTATACGATTTATTATTATTATTATTATTATTATTATTATTATTATTTATACCACATTTGAACCTAGGGTGAAGATATAGTAGTGCAGAAGATGTCTAGAAATAGCCACAATCACAGAACATAGCTTACCAGTGACACCAAGAGGAAGAGCAAACAAACCATGAAAGAGAGTTCATAAGCTACAAACAAACGAAAAGCAGAGCAAACAGCTCCCTCACCCCAAATAAGGAAATCACACTCAAGACAGGATCCACTAAACACAACAATAAGATAACGAACAGGACATAACCTGATAAAACCCGCACAGCGAGCAGCCACAAGGCCATACAAAAAAAATATAATACCAGACCTACCAGTTGTAAAACCACGAAAGGGTTTACATTACGTAACCACGGCTATTCAAATATATTGAAAATTTCACTCCCAAAAACTGAAAGTTTTCTGATAAAAAATCTGATATATTTCATAATTCTGCTTAAAAAATATATTGTGGTACTCGTTAGAACCGTCTCGATGAGGCGGTTCTAACGAGTACCCACAATATATTTTTTTGAGCAGAAATAAGAAATATAATGTATACCACAGTTAACCCCATTGAAGTTGGCTAGCTGTAAAAGTGCTTTAATCACCCCGGTGGTTTACTAACCGTTCTAAGGCGGTGGTCCCGGTGTTAGTCTTACTCTTTGTTGCTTTGTGTTTTATTCTATGAGGCGATTTGTTTTATGTCTTACCTTGTGTTATTTTTTTCATGTGTTTTTAGTCCTTTTAGCATTGCGACTACCTCGCTTGGGGAAGAGAGAGTGATCTTAGTGTTTTTCGTACGTTTATTCGGTTTGAGCTTGTTTGGTTTTGTCTGTGTCCTCTTCCTCTTGGTGTCTGGGAAGGGCTGCGGTTTGTGATAGTGGCACTCTCTGGGCTTTGCTCTTACATTTTTTACTATATAAAAATGGGGTTTGTGGGGGTCAAAATTATATAGGGATGTTTTCGTGATGAGCTCGAGCTTACTGGTACAAAATCTTCACTCTAGGTTCAAATGTTGCAAAATTACAAACTTCAGCTCACATATAGACTCTCTAACTCAATTAGTGGAACATCACAGAAAACAAAAACGTGTAACTCTTATTAATTACTGTAATAAAACAAAACTGAGGGTCATGGCAATCACCTCAGACACTGGCAGAGTACAAATGTGTATAATATACAAAGATTTTAACAGCAGCAGCTGCAAATTGAAGGTAACAGTTTCCTTCATAAAAATGAAACTGTAACAGACTGAGTTGATCACAGATCAGATCGGATGTTTCTTTGATTGCTACAATGAACGAATTATTAAGATACATCGCAAATTGTCATCGGATGTCTAGACCAGAATAGTGCTAGTGCGAATTTTTGGCATGTAAATAGAGTTATACTGATAGGTTAGTTGTGACGTAATTGTATTGGTTTACAATTGGATTAGCAATTTGTGAGATACATTTACAGAACAATGTCTACGCATATGTGACTATTTTGAGGGTTCTGCTATTAAATATATCTCAATAAAGAGACCTTGAACAACACCTTTAAATGAAAAATAAACTAAGGGCAGAAACAGAAATATTTCCTTAAAACTTTGCATGCTGGGTAAAAATTTCAGCCGACGCCATTTTGAAATATTTGTCTTAATTTGTTTTAGAAAATAGGATCTGACACTTCATGCAAATTGGCACCTTAGGAGACAATTTGTCAGATCATATCTTCTAGGAAAAATAAGAAAAATCGGTTTATGGTCTGCTGAATTTGCATATGGCATGGTAAGTTTTAAGAGACAATGCGTTTGTGTACGAGTATGTATGCTTATGCTGACCTAGTTGCGTTGTGTCATGTGTAAAATGTGGCCCGAAAACGCAGTCTAACTCTTATAGAATGAAATCAATAGGTGTGTGCTAGCCATTGTATTATGATATATAATACAGAGGGTCACAACGGTAACTGATACACAGTAGCCCCATTACGAAAACATGCCTATTCAAATATATAGAAGATTTCATCTCCAAAAACTCAAAAACTTTAGGATAAAAACCCCGATATTTTTCATATTTCTGCTCAAAACATAAATTGTGGGTACTCGTTAGAACCGCCTCGGCGAGGCGGTTCTAACGAGTACCCACAATCTATATTATTTAGCAAAATAAGAAAAATAATGTATACCCCTGTAAACCCCAGTTTTACTACATAAAAGTGGGGTTTAAGGGGGTCAAATTTATATAGGCATGTTTTCGTGATGCCCAAAACTAATCAAAGCAAAATAGAAAGTGTTATCTGTAGGAGTTCTGAATTTGTATGTCGGTTATTGCAACTGTGCCATTGTGTATTGTCATTATTCCTAACGGGCATTTTCATAAAAAAAAGCGCAGAAGTGTGACAATTGAGAGTGAAAATTTAACATGGGAACTGGGAAGCAATTGTTATTTGCAACTGATCTATATATGTTAACTTTTATAAAAATATATAAGTTTGGTGTCTAAATGGAATATTAATTTTTCTAACATTTTTCTTCTTCGTTATTCATAATTTTTTCTGCAGTAACAAGGTCTGATGTTCACATGATTTAAAACACCTAAACTGTGCAGGAATCTTTCATGCTGTATTTCATTTGATGTAATATATCAAAAGGCAACATCGTGCACCTGTATTTCTATTCTAGATCTATAATTCTTGAAAATTTGCAAATTGTAAACTACTTGTCTCCCCAAATTTTACAGGTATGGCTGAAAAACTTTTTTATATTTCACTACACATACCTAGTAAAATCTTTTCAAATACAATGTACCTTGTATGATAGGCATATTTTTAGCTTCTTATTCTGCGAAAGAATAAGAACGATATCGATGTTCTGGCAAAAAAAATGCCATCCTCTCAAAGCAACAAACAAAAAAGAATTAATTTGTTACATTCCTGACATTAAGGAAAATGCTTGAAAAGAACAAATATGTATTTCAATATCCTATATTCAGTATCTTACAGTATCCTGACTTAAAGTAGACATACATTTGTTAACATATTTTCATGCAACAATAGGTATTGGAGGTTTTCTAATTCTATGCATGTCAGGAGTGTAATGTTCTTAATGTAACCAGAAAATTTTAAGATTATCTGCAAATGACTTTGTTAAACATCAATCTTAAAACTTTTGTGTATCATGTAAGCAAATTGCAATGATTACTATGCTAAAAGTGGCAATTTTTTTGAAACCATAAAGCTAGACCCCATATCTACTTGCTGCTTTTGTCATTCTTTTTACAGTATTATTCTGTTTTACTGTTTTCATGTTTTTACTTTTAAAATGCTAAAAAATACTCTTTATGTCTGGAATTCTGGCAATACAGGTGTATTTTATCAATTTTTTCACTTTACCCACAATAATATCCTAGATGCTCACTAAGTTTTATAATGCTCTAAAACATATTTCTATATCATTCATTGCAGAGATGTGCATCCAGCAAACAAAACAAATATTAACTTGAGGCAAGAAGTTTTTTGTGTCGAATCAAATGCAACAGAGCTATTAAGTACTTAGAAGTGTAAATAAATGCATGCAAGAGTCTTACAGAAGGTTTAATGGGACATTTATTATGATAGGAGAGTTATGCTTTTCTGAAAAAGCTGGTGTGATAAACATATGCACCGCCATGTTCAAAATCATAATTTCAAGACTTTTATTCATAATTTCTATACAAGCAATAAGTCAAGTTTCTTTGTATACTTGGGAAAAAAGAAACGCAAGTTCAAATTTTTAAATACTGAAAGTTTGTTTGTGAATAAACTGATCTAGTTTTCTGTATTTGGTGACATTAGTGTACTTCCCCTGTGTGGATCACACAAAATCACTGAAACGTGAACACAGGCTACACAATATCGTTGTACCTGAATTTCGTTATATCCGCGTGCACGGGTAGTGTCGCGTAGTAGAGACTTTAACACATTACCAAATCGAACTTTCGTTCCATTCGTATCGGTTGCACAAAACGTTTGTTGTTTGAGTTTGTTGAGAGAAATGGTACGCTTATCGCAACTGGATAGGGGTAGAGCTATTGCTCATATTTTGCAGGGTCGGTCGCAACGTGACATCGTGCAGCAATTTGGGGTGCACGACGATATCGCGCTTAGTTCAGCATCTTTGAGCTACCGGTAGGTTAACTGACCGTCCTAGGAGCGGACGTCCGCGCGTTACGACGCAACGTCAAGATAGACGTATACGTCTTGTACACCTTCGTAACAGGTTAAGGACGGCGACAGAGACCGCAAGAGAAGTTATCGGAACACATGGCCGTCGTGTGTGTCCAAGGACAGTCAGAAATCGCTTGCGAGTGTTCGATTTACGTCCACGCCGTCCTTACGTGGGCCCAAACCTTACGCCCATGCGACGTCAACGCCGCATGCAATGGCTGCGTGCCCATGCACCAAATCGGTTTCGACTGGCTGACTGGCGGCGTGTAATGTTCAACGATGAGTCGCGATTTTCGCTTCAGCGGTCAGATAGGCGACAACGAGTGTATCGACGTCTTGGTGAGCGATATTCTGACGCTTGCGTACGAGAAGTCGACAGATTTGGGGGAGGGGGGTCCGTAATGGTTTGAGGTGGGATTTCTCATGGGGTGAAAACGCCCCTAGTGGTTATTCAGGGTAATCTTACAGCCGTACGCTATCGGGATCAGGTGCTTATGCCTCAAGTCCTCCCGCTTGTCAATGCTCATAATCTCACGTTTCAGCATGATAACGCGAGACCGCATGTTGCCAGGGTTTGTCGCGACTTCCTCAACCAGAATAATGTCCAAGTGCTCGATTGGTCCCCATACAGTCCAGATTTAAACCCAATCGAGCACCTTCGGGATGCGTTGGACAGGAGGGTCAGGAAGTGCGTCAACGTACCGAACAACGTCGCACAGCTCCAGCTAGCTCTTATTCAAGAGTGGAATAATATCCCTCAAAGGACCATTGACAACTTAGTCGGGTCTATGGTTAGAAGAGTGAGAGCCGCGACAGTAGCCCGTGGTGGACACACGCGCTATTGATACCCATTATTCAATAACGTTGGGTGTCTGTGTTTAACGCTATTTATTGCAAACGTCGTCTGCTATACGACACTAAACCAATAGCATTTAACAGAAAATGAAATAAAGAATTAAAAAATTAAAAAATTAAACAATCAAATGAAATCCACAATTTACTTTAAAAATACAACCCCAGAATTAATACTTGCGTTTCTTTTTTCCGCTAGTATATATGGAATTGTATCATCTTTAAATTGACATTTATGAAACTATGACATTGCAGATATTCAGATATTTGGGGAATATTTCTTTCGATATTTCCCTACAGGGTCTTAAAAGTCAAGGACATCCTTTTGAAATGATAAAATACTTAATTTTCTATGGTTCTGTTACAAAAAAATATCATTTTTCTAGCTCTGAGCTAAAATTATAACCTCTTTTAAGTTTTTATAGAAAACGTTACACTCCTGATATGGCTTTATTTGCAGAAAAATAAAGGTAAAAGTAGGCACAGTCAAAAAAGATTCAAATAATTTGTATGGGTCAGAAGCTTCTTGAACATAGCAAAATGAAACCAACTGAGTATCCCACCGAACATTGGGATCACGTTTTAGTTGAAGCGTTACACTCCTGGCATCAAAGATGCCTTCATATAGTTGATGCTCGAATTGTTTAGGCATCAGCAAATGACAGTTAAAATTCAAGTACAAAGAATAAAACCATTCAGTTAAACCTTTTAGTATATTTCAAAGTGTCTAATGAACTTTTCGCACCCATTTCATTTCAAAGTTATACTATTGAAGGGTTCTCAAAAAAGGTAAGAGAAAAGTCCAGGGAGTGCCACAATCACAAACCGCAGCCCTTCCCAGACCCCAAGAGGAAGAGGAAACCGACAAATTTAAACAAACACAAACCGAACAACCGTACGAAAAGCACTAAGATTAGCTCTCTCTTCCCCAAACGAGGTAATCGCAATACTAAAAGGACTGAAAAACACAAGAACAAAATGACACACAAAAAGACATACAACAAATCGCCTCGTAGAATAAACCACAAAGCATCAAAGAGTAAGACTGAGACCACCGCCTTAGAACGGTCGGTAGAGCAAACCACCGGGGGTTTAAAGCACTTTTACAGCTAGCTAACTTCACCCTGGGTCCCGATGCTACTCTTAATACTGAAATACATACAAATTCGGTTCGCATAAAGGCTCCCAACTTAGTCAATGCATCAAAGCGAAAACATAAAAATCAAATTAATCACTATAATAAACAAAGACAAGTACTCATGGCTAATTCTACTATATACCAGAGTAAATGAAAACCAATAGTTGAACCAAGGCGGGCCAGGCCAAAGACATATCGTCAAACGCCAACCCACTGGTTAAAGTTTTACGAAGAGACCGTCATTGAGTCTGAGGCCCGAACCGCCGTCGTGCAATTAAAGAGTGAAGCATAGCCATCAACAACGATTGGGTTGATAACTAGGCATGCAGTCTGCCGCATAATATCCTAGCCAATTCTTTTGTAACGGTTAATAATTTTTCTGAATTGCTCCGAAAAGTTAGATTTACCTACATTTTTTCTAAATCTGTACAATAAAATGCTCAAAGTTTAAAGGGTGTTATTAAACAGTTTAGGGCAGCATCTCTGAAACAAAAATGTTTTAACTGCTTGAAATACATTTTCTATAGAATCAAGATGACAAACAAAAACTGGAAGATTAACTTATTGCAACATGGCTGTTGACCTTATTGATCGTCTCAGGGGATGTTCACCTGTATCTGGTACCATTGTCAACAGTATCATCCAGCAGTGTCTCTAGCATTTCGTCTACCTTGGCTTTTACTGTCTTCAACTCTATAAACCTCAACCATCGCCTTTCTTTTGTACATTACAATGTCTAGAGTATAGCCTCCAAACTGGACATCCTCTATGCGGAACTAGTAGAATTTGATATCCTGGCCTTCACTGAAACCTGTCTAAGCTCCTCTGTCCTTGAATCATATAGCAAACCCGAACGCAAGGACTGTTTTTTGGCGATGCATATGGTCATGATATATGTTAAGAAATATTTACACTACAGACACAGACGCGATCTCGAACCAGGAGTGTTTATGGATTTGAATGTTTATGGATTGAAATTGCAAACAACACAAAACATGCCCTATTTGGTGTTTACTACAGAGCACCTAACCCTGACTCTACATACTATACCTCTATTGAAGATTCTTTACATCTAGCAATAGACACTGTTGTAAATGATATTATTGTAGCTGGTGACTTCAATTTTAGCTTATTAAACCAACGGACTATACGCAAAATCGATTTATTATGTAATCAATGTACGTGCTTTTAAGCTACAAACCAACCCACTCATTATACTGAGCAATCATCCATTCTACTGGATATCGTACTTTTCAGTAATAATCCAGCAAACACACAACGTCGCAACGACGTCGTTACAACGTTGCTGCAACGTCGTGACAGTGCAGCGACGTTGTAACAACGTTGTGTGTTTGCTGGGAAGGAGCATTTAATGTCTGTGATCTTTTTTAACACAAGAACTGCGATACTACTGCTCAATATATGGCATATTTAAAACCTCGACAGTTAAACTAAATTCATATACACTTCTCATTTAGTATTATGAACAAGGTAATTATGATCTGTTAAGAAGCAAAGCGGCTGTTACTGACTGGGATTCTTCGCATGACCAGGACATAGACATCTACGAATATAATGTCTCTAGCCAAAATCTGTACACCAAATAAAACCATCAGGATAAGACCATCAGACCCAACATGGCTTACCTCTTATCTCAATACATGTATACGTAAACGTAAAAGGGCATACAGTGTACAAACGAGCTAAATGGACAAACCTAGCACTACACTGGGCTAAATTTAAAAGACTAAGAAATAAGACTATATCGGTCCTTCGTAATTAAAGAAAAGACATTCTACGACAAAATTACTGATAAATTAAAATCTGAATCTCTTTGCTCCAAAGACTTGTGGTCTACATTAAAGCGATAATTAAGAATAGAGATGTTTTTTTTTTTTTTCTCTTCATCCGATTCAGTACATCTTATGGGATATAACCATATTCTGAGAAAGTTTAACTTTGACCCTTGGATAAGCAGCACCACCTCAACGCTTTACTGTGTAAAATATGTTGCTTCAATGCATGGCCTTCCTGCTCTACGGAAATAAAGAAAACGAAAGATACGTAGCTACTCAAAACACAAAATGGACCTATGAATTGAAAAAAGCTGGTCAAAAACAAATAACTTTAAATTAAACATAAAAAAAACGTCCAAATGGCGCCCACATTCCCTGGTTTTCATTTTACATGATAGTGCTTCATAGGGTGTTCTTCACATAGACTCATTTAAGTAATAATGACCACGTTCCAATAATTGTACATCAAAACATTTAATGGAAAATGTTCTATTCTTTATATAAGTAGGTTTGAACCTGTTCCTGCCACCAGGTCCCGCCCCAACAACTTCAGAACAAACGTATAGCAAACACCCGTCCTGCATTTATGTCATCTAATTTTATCTGCTACACGGATCCTCTTTAGGCTAACACAAAATAATTTTACTGCTCCCCACGACTACCTCTCTCTTTCCCCCACCCCTACCAAATATTGAATACGGCACCTCACATCCACAGACGTATCATAAGAACAATTATTTGTCGCACGTTTTAACCGTTATGGTTCAATTGGGCCGCGCCAAGCGAAACTTTGTCTTAAAGCATGCACAGATTCAGATTCATTCTACGCATGCGCAAAGTCTCATCCCGGCAT
Source organism: Anodontia alba (assembly GCA_964016985.1). NCBI lineage: Eukaryota > Metazoa > Mollusca > Bivalvia > Lucinida > Lucinidae > Anodontia > Anodontia alba. The sequence continues at coordinate 34,775,352 of OZ024829.1, forward strand.
TTGCTCTCCTTTGATACATACTATAGCGTCCAATGGTTCTGTAAGCGATATCGAAGGCCCTGATAAGACTGCGCGAATGCTGTCCGCATATGCTCAAAAACACGTTTTTGCATGGCGCGGCCCTATTTTGAACGCACTGATGCATGGACAGAAGTAATGGCACTACTTCTCAGCTTAGTTTCTGCGAGGTTATAAAACTTTTTTTTCATGCGCAATTCAGCTGAACATGAAATTTGCTCTGCTACTAAATATGAAATTAGTTGGCATTTTCATATTTATTAGCAGAGAACTTTTCATGCTCAGCTATGTTTAGCAAGAAAGAATTTGCAATTGTTAATAATTTGGGATTTATTAGCAGGACAAATTTCATGCTCAGCTGAGTTGAGCATGAAAAAAGTTTTATAACCTTGGGGCCTGATAGCTTTATTTATTTATTTATTTATTTATTTATTTATTTATTTATTTATTTTCCGATGAATTAGAATGCAATGAGCAGATAAGAGGAAATAATCTGAAACGGTTATACTGATCAAAACAAAAGATAGAAAATAGCAGACTTGGTTTGTTCATAATGGACTATGCCCCACTAGCAGCACTTTAAGTGAAACTTCAATATTTCTTGTTTGTGCGTTAATCGTTGTATATGCATATGTGGCATTTATTTAGTTGCTGTTTGTTCCTCATCTCTCCTTTTGATGCCACGGGAGGGCTGGGATTCATGATTGTGGCATTTCCTGGATATCTTTACTTGTATTTCTTCCATTTTCACACCTTGTATGAGTTCAATATTATCTAAGGACCAAGGGCGACGTTTTATGACCTCCACACAAGACTATATTTGTAATTTGCAATACATAAAAATTAAGGGGAACCCTCTTTTTTTTCCTTCCCCCAAATCCATAGACACTAACAAACAAGTGTCTTCCGGTGGTTTATTCTACTGACTGTTCTAAGGCGGTGGTCCCGGTGTTGGTCTTACTCTTTGTTGCTTTGTGGTTTATTCTACGAGGCGATTTGTTTAAAGTCTTGTCTTGTGTTATTTTGTTATGTATTTTTTTTTCAGTCCTTTTAGCATTGCGATTACCTCGCTTGGGGAAGAGAGAGCTAATCTTATTGCTTTTCGTACGTTTTTTTCGATTTGCGCATGTTTGGTCTTGTCTGTTTCCTCTTCCTCTTGGTGTCTGGGATGGGCTGCGGCTTGTGATTGTGGCACTCCCTGGACTTTTCTCTTACCTTTTTTGCTACCGGCTATTCAAAGTCGGTATTCCTTTTAAAGAGGCCTAGGTACACTTTGTAGATTTTACGCCATTTAGTATCAGGGGCAGAATTTTGTGACTATGTTTGCTTTCCTGCCCAATATGATCCTTCAGAAAAGTAATCTGCTCTAAAAGGAAAGAATTTTCTCCTTTGCCTTTAGATTACCCTTCTCTTGCTGAACACGTTATGCCCTTTCTTAGCAAACAGTGTAAATCCAGACAGAATAATATTGTAAAAAGAAGAAGCCATCTGATTCCGATCTGCACTGTTTGTCATTAAATATATGAATTTCTGTCAAAAACCCGGATCAAGTAATCTGATTGGCTGGAAATCAGAAGTGCGTGTGGCATCTTAATTTATTCAGCAGGGCAAGGGTTGACCCCTATTTAGGCGGGGGCATAAAGAACTTTGCCTATCCTGAAAATGTATCAAAATTATTATCCATTCCCAGTAAGCTAATCAGGCCTAGAGATATAAAACTTTTTTTCATGCCCAACTCAGCTGTTAATAAAGCGGAAGTTAATATCAAATTCAAAATCTTTTTCGCGAAACATAGCTGAATATGAGATTTCTCTGCTAATTATTGTTGGCATTTTCATATTATTAATAGAAAAAAATCATGCTCAGCTGAATTGAGCACGTAAACGTTTTATACCCTCGGGGCCTGTTTTTTGGTTCGGCGGTAACAGTTCCACGTATTGTGTGCGATTTGTGCGCACGTGTCTTGTATCCCTTGTTTCAGCTGTCTTGGGAGGGCTGTGTTGTCTGCCTAATTTCACTTCCACATGTTTTGCTTATCACGCTTTTGCACTATGTAGGAGTGCGTGCACAATCCTTTATTAAACAATTTTTATTCACACTTTATTTGTTAAATTTATCACGTAATAATCATCCAAAAACTACTTTTGAAATAGAACTCAGAAAATGGAGTTAGAACTTGAACAAGGTGTAAAACATGATTAGAGGATGTGGAGTAACCTAGGAATTGGAAATGACTGTTTATAGAAAATGATTAACCCTGGTCCTGCTCAACCCGGATATCATTTGCCTTTGCAAACAGTGTAGATCCAGATCAGTTGGCAGAAGCCAACTGATCTGGATCTGCATTGTTTTTGTCATTATGTGAATTTGTAGCAACAACCTGAATCAAGTAATCTGATTAATTAAATATTAGAAGTTGGTGTGGCATCTTAATTTATTCAGCATGGTTAACTTATTGAAATAAGCCACACGAAAGGGAACACTATTCATAAAAGCATACACGAACAGTTAAGGCATTTATTATCTTGCATATCGATGCAATCTTATTAGAAATCGGGCCGCACAAAGGGAAGTTTTCTAACATAGAACATATGCGAATAGTTAAGGCGCTGCTCATCTATACAATCCTCTAAGACCTTCGCTATCCGCTTATAGACTCGCTGTATACTGTATACTGTAAAAAAACTGAAAGATGTCCGATAAAAAATTCTGATAGTTTTCATATTTCTGCTCAAAACAGAGATTATGGGTACTCGTTAGCACCGCCGCGCCGAAGCGGTTCTAACGAGTACCCACAATCTATGTTTTTGAGCAAAAATAAGAAAAATAATGTATACCTCTGTAAACCACAGTTTTACAATAAATGTGGGGTTTAAGGGGGTCAAAATTATATAGGTATGTTTCGTGATGCGACGCGTTTTCGCATAAAGCGCCTCAAATGATATTAGAAGTGGCAGTAGATTTACGGGGAATAGATTTACACTTTCAGGAAAGGCAACTCTGTCACAATATTTTGTCTCACTTCTGTCACTCAAATCAGTCTTCTTTAAAAGATAAGAATTTGCCCACCCGCCCTCCACCTCCCACCCCCCCCCCCCCCCTCCACACCCCCCCACACACACGGAGCAAAGAGTCTTTTCTTCTAGAAAAGACATTCTTTGACATCACGAAAACACGCCTATTTTTACCCCATTCAACCCCACTTTTATACAGTATAACTGGGGTTTACAGGGGTATACATTTATTTTCTTATTTCTGCTCAAAAACATAGATTGTTGGTACTCGTTAGAACCGCCTCGCCAAGTCGGTTCTAACAAGTACCGACAATCTATGTTTTGAGCAGAAATATGAAAACTACCAGAATTTTTTATCTGAAAGTTTTCATTTGTTAGTGGTAGAATTTTCAATATTTTTGAAGATTCGTTCCTTTTCGAGTATACTTTCTTTCAGATGCATAAACAGGAATAATATAAATGAAGATACCTAGTGAAAATAAAAGGAAGCCACAATGGATGTCTACTTGTAAAATAATTGCGCAAAAGCTACTAAGCTAATCCAGTCCACTTAAAGTACGATTTAGTGGTATGGTGTAATCCAGCAATTGGAACTGATTGTTCATCAGAAGAGTTATTATTATTTAGAAATTCTTGGTTGGGATCAAAGTTTACGGCACTGGTCTTTTGCCCAGACGGAATAAATGCAAGAGCGACCTGTTCTTAAAAGCTAATGGACATTTACTACCATACAAATAATTTAATGCACAAACCGAGGATAAAGACTTCTTCAGAAATGTGACAATAAATAACAGACCTACTCGAGGAATAGCCAGTTACAGACTCTAGCCTTCCCCTACATCAGATTTATAGCCCGTCTTTAAAAAAAAAAAAATACATTAAAGCCGCAACGTCAATAAACGTACCTTTGGAGATGTTCCCAGTGAACATTCAGATCAAAGTGCGCATTCGCGCAGTCTGATCAGAATCTTCACTGGGCATATTTTGGGTACTCGATAATGCAAGGTTTCTTCATGCGGACAACGAAGACTCTAATCAGGCTTATTGGGTCTTTGTCGGGAACACATGTCAGACGGTCAGTTTTCGTACAGTGAGGCTCATTTATAAGTGTAAAACTTGAAGAGATCTTGAATATATTCCACATAACGCTTTTATTTTAAGACAGGTAAATGCATACTGTGATTAGGAAACGGTCGTCTTCGGCTGTAATATAAATAAATAAATAAGTAAATAAATAAAAGCGCTGTGCTACACGTGTTGTAAATGCTCCGTTGTGCACATGTGTCAAATTCCGTGAAAAAAGAAACAGAGCGAGAAAATTTACCGAATGTTTCAAAGTTCCACTAGTGCGTTGAATGGTCGTAACACGAAGAAGACAGCTCTCCTTAAAAACAAACTGATAATCGCATCAAAATGTATTAATTATTTAATACAAATCAAAATTTCAGTATTTATAATCATTTATAATTAGAAAACAAGCCTATTCAAATAGATTGAAAATTTCCCCACTAAAAAAACTGAAAGTTTTTCAGATAAAAATTCTGATATTTTTAATATTTTTGCTCAAAACATAGATTTTGGGGACTCGTTAGAACCACCTCATCGAGGCGGTTCTAACGATTACCCACAATCTATGTTTTGAGCAGAAATATAAAAAATAAAGTATACCCTGTAAACCCCAGTTGTACGATATAAAAGTGGGGTTTAAGGGGGTCAAAATTATATAGGTATGTTTTCGTGATGCTAATGAGGACTAAAAGGAATGACCGGTGAGAGTAATGAAACTCACTCACAAAACTAAAAACAGTTGAAGTGTCTAGATTTCTGGGCCAGACTAGCTAGTTTCACTTAAATTGGCCTTATCAGTCACCTTCATATAAATCATAAAAATCCCGAAATTGACTAAAGAATCACAAGGGACAAGCATTATGAAAACACGCCTATTCAAATATATTGAAAATTTGACGACCAAAAAAGGAAAATTTTCAGATAAACAATTCTGATATTTTTCATATTTGTTTTTCAAAACATAGATTGTGGGTACTCGTTAGAACCGCCTCGCCGAGGCGGTTCTAACGAATACCCACAATCTATGTTTTTGAACAGAAGAAAAATAATGTATACCCTTGTAAACCCCAGTTTTACTATATAAAAGTGGGGTTTAAGGGCTTCAAATTTATATACATGTAGGCATGATGAAATATAAATCACACTATTGTGAAGTACGGGGAGACGTTTTACGGTTGCCACATGATACTTACGCCGGCTGTAGTGAAGATAAATAGATCCTTAAGGAATAAATGCTCCTTGAGAATAATGTATACACTCACGAAACTAAAAATAGCTGAAGTGTCAGACTGGCTAATTTCGGCATATTATACCTCATCAAAGACCCTCGTATACATTTTTAAATATCCCGGAATAAGCTCGATGATTACAAAGGACCTGTGAATATAAACTACACTGACGTGACTCGAAGAATTTCATGAAACTTTGAAAACTTTGTGTGACTTTCTTTTTTTTTTTTTTTTTTTTATTTTGTAGATACATCAATCACTGAGCTTTCAGGTGTTTATATCTTATTTTTTTTTTTTATTTTGTTGACACTATGAAATCCCATGAATATAATGAGGTACAATAAACATTTTCAACAGCAACTCCAGAGACCAGATTATAAACAAACATTTAAATGTAAATAACTTTCAACTAATCGGAAGTGTCTAATGCGTTTTTCAACTCGGTTCACAGGTGAGTCAGTATTATCATTTTAAAATGTTTTATAACTACATTTATGGTACTTTATTGTTGCCTGAATTTTTGCATCATAAAATGTTGAATTGGCGAATACATGTAGGTGCTGTAGACTGGCTTCAGTCTCCGGTGACTAAATATTATTTTTCTTGTAATCTGTTTAATAATCCACTCAAATAAAACCAAAATAATATCATGACTATAAAGGCTGGTCACTAGACTAGTGATCAGCCTTTATAGTGATGATATTTTTTTTTTTTTTTTTTTTTTTAGTTTTAGTGGATTGATTATCAAACAGGATTATGAGAAAACATTTAGTCACTGGAGACTGGAGCCAGTCTAGTAGGTGCTGTTGCTGATGATGATGTTATTGTTGATGATTAGGATGATTTTCGCTTCTCTTTCTTTCAACAGAGTTTTAATATCTCAAGATCATATAAAGGTGATAATAAATGGCTGTGTGCAATAAAGCGCCGTACTTTCCTGAGTTAACCATTTTCTTGCTGAACATGCCCTGTTTTAGCAAACAGTGTAGATCCAGATCAGTTAGAAGCCAACTGATCTGAATCTGCACTGTTTGTCATTCAGTATGTGAATTTACATCAACAACCTGGATCAAGTTATCTGATTGGCTGAAAACTGGAAGTGGGTGTGGCATCCTAATTTATTCAGCATGAGAAGGGTTAAATTTCAGCGGGATTCGAAACCGGAACCTCGTGATCCGAAGTCGGTAACGTCTACCGCTAGCTCATGTGGGTGCTTTAAACATAGTTACAAATGAATTATGGTTTTTACTGCATCACACAGCTTCACCCACTCGTATCCTTGTTTTATAGTGAATCATTTTAACAAAGCATCTCACAAAATAATTGTAAAAGATCATTTGGCAAACTTGGTGTAGATGGGCGTTAATTTTGACTATTTGGTATATGCTTGTTACACCTTTAGGGTGTAGGTTGTGAGAAGGCTTAGATGCATAAATCTTTTATGAATCTATGTTATGAGTTTTGACTAACTTACAAAGGCATGGTTGATGTAACTCATTCATAAACAAAGGGCTATCATTTTAAACACATCTTATGCATGCTTGTAAATAAAGAAATATATTTCTAAGTTGTTTTATGTCCGTTTACATTAGAAAGTAATAAAGACAATGTTTTTCTTATGTCATAATGTTACAACTTAATATGCAATAAAATAAATGACGCACTTAAAGCAAGTATCTTGGCTGTAAAATAAATCAATGAGTCGCGTCATATCCAAGCATATGTGAAATGCGCATTCTTAGATCAGAATGTGCGTATGCGCATCTGAGCTGAGCATGCGCCTTTCCGGAAATAGACTTCACCTGTTTTACGAGACAAGAAACATACAATTTCTGATAACCGTTGATTGGGCATAGTTAAAACACTGGACGTTCGAACATATCGAGCGATGTGTTTGTCATGGAGCGACTTAGGTATGATTCCTGTAAAGCCTAGGGTGGGACCGTGTCCCGTATGTCATAATCATCATCAGAAGTCCAGATTAGCCTGTACATTAGATCAGAGTCTTATATGTTCGTCGATATATATTCTGCTGTATCCATTGTTTCTGTAAGCGGGCAATGAAGGCCCTGAGCTGAGTGAGAGAATTCTTATCTAGGCATTCGTCACACGCATTTGATGTACAGGTCGTTTTCTCGCATAGCGCAACATTTCTCAGGAATATCTCGTCACATTCTATGGGTTTCAAACTTACGATGTTCTCAATGGATTCACGTGTACATGATAGTTGACTGCCTGTCTACAAGAACGTAATTACAGTGATAAACATTCCAAATAAATATGATTCCGTGACAGTGAACTGAACACATTACTCTTATTTGGCGCTGCATTAGAATTAAGAGCGAAGCTTCGCGCAAGTAAAACTAGTTTAACCCTTACCCTGCTGAACCCGGATATACCCTGACTTTGCAAACAGTGTAGATCCAGATCAGTTGGCTTCTGAAGAAGCCAACTGATCTGGATCTGCACTGTTTGCCATTAAGTATATGAATTTATATTAACAATTAGGATAAAGTAATCTGATTGGCTAAAAACTAGAAGTGGGCGTGGCATCTTAATTTATTCAGCAGGACAAGGGTTAATTTACTCTTAACACTGTATTACAAATTTAGCCAAAATTTCCAATCAAAATGAAGTTGAGTTAAGGGAGGGTTCGACTGAACACCCCCCCCCCACCCCCACCACACACACACATACACACACACACACACACACACACACACACACACACAAACAAACATACACACGTACATGTACCCTCTCTGAATCCGCCCCTGTACATGATGAAATAGCTCTAGTAAAGGCGCTTTTTTAAAATCCAAAATTATTGATATTTTTCTTATATCTTCACGAAAACATATGTTGTTCGTGCTCATTAGAAGCGCTTTGCCGAGGTGCTTCTAATGAGTATCTATAATGTGTTTTCGTGGAGAAATAAGAAAAATATTGACTTGATAGCCTCTCTTATGTAGACCTATGTGATGATATACCCAGTTGGCCTCATCCACTGTTGATCAGCTAGTGCTTCTCTTTTGCTCAGTCTGCCAATGTACGTGTATACCTTTTGTTATGACCCTCGTTTTTTCTTCATTGCAGTTATTTTAATCCATTTATGCTTTGCCTCCCATAAAAGGGACATTGACAAACAGTGGAGACCTAAATCAGACGCCACAGAACGCGGCATCTGATCAAGGTCTACACAGTTTGCTATTTATACAGGAATTTCAACAAAACATGGTAATAATAACAATTAACCCGACACCCTTTCTACTGGAAATAAACCAGCCCGAAGAGTTGTGATAGAGAAGTCCATTCCGTATTAATGGGTTAGTGTCATTTATTTATTTATTTTTTTTTGTCTACAATAAGCTAATAGAATTAGGAAGTCTCTACGCGAACCGAACAATCCTCTGTATTTCGAATAATGTCGAGTATTGTAAAAATTCGTCCTAAGGGGCTGGTTTAAATCCCCAATATTTATTTATTTATTGTTGTTGTTGTTGTTTTTGTTTGTTTTTGTTTTGTTTTTTTTTTGTTTTTGTTTTCTTTTTTCTTTTTTTTTTTTTTTTTTTTTTTTTTTTTTTTTGTTTATTTTATTGTCAAAGAGCTGATCATTCTTACTGTGCTTTTAGCATCTTTCAGAAAGTCATTTTGTGCTTGGCGCTTTACACAAAAGAAGAAACTTTGTAAACTTTTGTCATGACTTGATGCAAAACCATTTGTCGTAACTCCTATGTACAAAAAAAGTTTTACTCTAGTCATTGATTTTTGAAAAATCAAATATTTTCACATTTCCAATAGTATAAATGAATGCAAATTATACAGATTGGTAGGGTAGGTAACTTTGAGGCAGATTATCAACAAGTTTCACTTGTTCAATTGTTCTGAAATTTTCACAATATTGTTGTGAAACATCAATAATTGAATATCAACAAAGTAAAGTAAAAACTATTTTCTTTGGACAAAAATTCCAAAGTATCACTTTACTATAGAAATTGCATAGATCAGACCAATTTTTGGCCGTAAATTTAATTTTAGGGTAAATATTTGAGAATAAAACACAGAAACAGAACAGACAAATGGTTTCTGATAAGAAATGGTACATCAGAACAAAATATTTGCATTTAAAATAAAACGCATAGCTAAAAACGTCTCTCCGAGTGAAGTCGAAAAGACAGTAGGTGACGGTTCATGTTTCGTTCTCTGCATTTCTTTGTGGCATTGGCTCTGGAGTTACTTTTGTTTTTGTTTTACCATTACATTTTGTTTGGTACATGTTCTCTACATGTGTACGTGCGTGCGTGCGTGTTTGTACTACATTGTATATAGCTTTTTGAAACTTCAACTTGTCAAACTTTAACTCGTTATTATTTCATCTTGTTATTCTTTTCCTTTATATGGTCTCAAAATAATCATAAGGTACATTTATGTACAGTTTTATATTCTGGGCTTCGCTGTCACTAAAGGTTCTGGTACATGTATGACTAGCTAATCTCGAACTATGGTAGAACCCACTATTTTGTTTTCACATTACGAAAACACGCCTATTCAAATATATTGAAAATTTTACAACCAAAAAGAGGAAAATTTTCAGATAAAAAATTCTGATATTTTTCATATTTCTGCTCAAAACATAGATTATGGGTACTCGTTAGAACCGCCTCGCCGAGGCGGTTCTAACGAGTACTCATAATCTATGCTTTTGAGCAGAAATAAGAAAAATAATGTATACCCCTGCAAACCCCAGTTTTACTATATAAAAGTGGGGTTCACGGGGGTCAATATTATATAGGCATGTTTTCGTGATGAAAATAAAGAAAAAGGTTTGATGCATTTGTAAATACATCTGGGCTCATATACAATTAATACTAAGTAAATAAGTGAACTCAGAAACTGCTGCTGTCATATCCACGAAACGTTTTCAACATCAAAAGGAAAGACAGGCAAATGCAATTAAACAGTTACTAAAAAGAACAGATGGCATGCAGAGTTGGCAGCCCTTTCCCCAAAAAGCGTTGCAACTCTGTTCCCCAAAACTTAACTGAATACATCTTTACCTTAAACAATTGTTAAAAGAAAGATATTTGTAAGTGAAACAATACAGAACATTTAACAAAAAGTACCACAATGAAAGCACCGCCTTGGAACAGTCAGTAATAAATTACAAGGGGCTTAAGCTAGCTTTACGGGATCCCCCCCCCCCACCCCCCCCCCCCCCCACCCCAACCCTCGCCTTCGGCTTCCCATTACGAAAACACTCCTATTCAAATATATTGAAAATTTTACGACCAAAAAAGGAAATTTTTCAGATAAAAAATTCTAATATTTTTCATATTTCTGCTCAAAACAGAGATTGTGGGTACTCGTTAGAACCGCCTCTGCGAGGCGGTTCTAACGAGTACCCACAATCTCTGTTTTGAGCAGAAATATGAAAAATAATGTATACCCCTGTAAACCCCAGTTTTACTATATAAAAGTGGGGTTTAAGGGGGTCAAAATTATATAGGCGTGTTTTCGTTATGCATATAGTGTGGTAAAAACATCTGTGTGTTCGGTACGTGTCCGACTGTACAATATTTGAAACTTTTGATTTAAACATATTTAATTTCAACGCTTTGACATAAACATATAACAAAGAACATAGTCAACAGGATACGAACGACCTACAAACTTTTTATCAATGCTGGAAAATTTATAGTGTAGAAATAAAAGTTTTTGAAGTGGCATACTTCTTGCTATCCGTAAACAAGAGTACACGCATTGTTTTGCACCACTACAAAATAGACAGAAAAGGCGGAAAAAATCACAAACATGAGATATTAAATCGATGTTATAAGCAATACTTCCATAGGAAAATAGATGTTATGTTCGTATGGGAGAATCCCGACAAGATTATCCGACTGATTTTATTATTAGGAAATTAAGATCAAATTAGCTATAGTTTCAAGGATATGTATAATCATGTGACGCCGTTTATGAAGACCTGACTGAACAGACTTTAAAAGAAATATCTTTGTTTGGGATTTACTTAATGCTAAACAGGCCAATATAATTTTTGTAATTGTGCTTAAGTTTTGAGATAATATGCAGTTTAGCAAAATGCAGGCATTGTCTTGCAAATTACTTCACATTCGGTTAACATATAATGTGTACTCTTAAAATCCCCATAACCTATAGTAGAAACAATGGTATGCAGAGGTCGGTTAACCCATTTATGCCGAGTGGACTCTGCTACCTCAACACTTGGACAGGTCCTTTTTCAATCGAAGGGGTGTCTGATTAATTATAACATTACCATGGTTTATAAAAATTTATGTTTTGATTGCGAACTGTGTAGACCTGATCAGACGGACCTTGCTTCTTATGTTATATAACAGTTGTAAAATGCCAAGCCTTAGGATTAGATGTGGGCGATAAATGAATCAAGATAAATAGTTTTGCGAATTCTGCTCAAAGATATAAGTTATGGGTCTTCTAAAAAGCGCCTCGAAGTGTTGGCTTTTCTGATTTTGGTCGATATATTCCACAGCAGACAGAAAGCGTAAAGGGAAAATCTTTTATCATCACGAAAACATGCCTATATAATTTTGACCCCTTTAAATCCCACTATAGTAAAACTGGGGTTTACAGGCGTATACATTATTTTTCATATCTCTGCTAAAAACATAGGTTGTGGATACTCGTTAGAACCGCCGCGCTGAGGCGGTTCTAACGAGTACCCACAATCTTTGTTTTGAGCGGAAATATGAAAAATATCAGAGTTTTTTTTTTTTTTTTTTTTTTTTTTTCTGAAAATTTTCTGTTTTTGGAGCTGAAATTTTCTATATATTTCAGTAGGCGTATTTTCGTAATGCCATGCAGGTTGATAGGTGTCCTTGCTGTTAAATTCTGTAGACGTCTAATCTCACTTTCAGCTAATCAATGCTCAGGTTTACAAATATGCCGTACCTAATGCCTGGAACTTATAATGCCGTTACCGATCCTCACAGTCGTATAAAATCCAAATAGTAAAAATTGCATTCTGGAATTACGGTGATACCCCTATGTAAAATGTACAATTCTTATCCACAACTTTTGATTATAAAAACCTTAAATGATTGTCTTTGGAAACGAAGAACTTACAAAAGCACGAACATCGAAGACTCGGTTTTGTGAAGTATTTTTTATATAAACTTAAAACCAAAAGTAACTTGTCACTATTTATTGATGAATAATTTTGTTTCTACTTTGGTTTGGTTACTGTAAGTAAGTTCAGTTGTTTTTCACAGCTAGTCTCAACAAAATTCAAGAGAGATCATCCCTGTAAGTGATTCCAGTCTCCAGTTACCTACCTTTTCATCAAAAAACAGTATTTTCACATTTTCTCACAAATTCAAAAGCAGAACATGATTCGCAATACAAAATCTGAAAGACCTTTGTTTGTCGATAAAATTTCACTGCAAAACAATTTTTCAGTTCTACCTGACTAATTAATGGCAATTATTTAAATTTGTTTCATGTTGAAATTACCTCCCTTGCAATAAAAACAATAGTAAACTTTCGTTGCTCGTAAAAGCAATACCTCCGATATTTTTTGAACGTTTTAAACGGTGATTTGTATAGACCTCTACAGAGAGTGTATGACCAGAAAAAAAGATGCAAAAGTTCTCATTATGTCAAATGAAAATGGATGACAGTAACCTGTAAGATTATCATTACAAACATTAAGTTTGATCAAATGGCCTTCACAATAAAAAACGACGCGTTCTGAAATTGCGCAATAGATGATGAAGATTTTTTGTTTTTGTTAATTTAAGAACAATTTTCAATACATGTCTAAGCGAATAAAGCTGGGTCTAAATTGATTACTGAAATAAACCCGTATTTAAGGTACAGTGACCTTCTAAAAGTGAATTAATATCGTAACTGTTGAATCTGACCCCTTCTGTTTTGAGAGAGCCCCTTTTGATAATCTGTTTGACAAAAAAGGGCTCAAGTACCGTATATCATGTGCACAAATGCTTGTTTTTTAACATCGTTAAAACAGTTTTTAAATTTCACTCAGCAAAAGTTAGTAAAACGTATAAATATATGCTGTAAAGTTACTTTTGGCTTTAAGTATACATTGTATATACAGCAATGCCGTTTGCGACATCACGAAAACATGCCTATATAATTTTGACCCCCTTAAACCCCACTTTTATATAGTAAAACTGGGGTTTACAGGGGTATACATTATTTTTCTTATTTCTGCTCGAAAACATAGATTGTGGGTACTCGTTAGAGCCGCCTCGTCGAGGAGGTTCTAATGAGTACTCACAATTTATGCTTTGAGCAGAAATATGAAAAATATTAGAATTTTTATCTGAAAATTTTCAGTTTTTGATGGTAAAATTTTCAGTATATTTGAATAGGCATGTTTTCGTAATAGAGGCTGCACACGCCGGCTTAAGAGGTATTCGATTTTCTAAGTTACGAGAATTGGATCAATAATCCACTAGTTTTATAACTGTATTCGTAAACGTGTTCACTAATGGATGAACAGAGAGTATGTTGTGGTCGGTATTTTAGGCCGGCTCGTTGTCGCAACCGTCATACTGTAGGCAAGAGCTCTAACGAATTGACTACGGCACCTCTCTGCAATAAATTGTGAAAAAGAATAGATTCCCTGCCCACAATGTCCTCCAGTTGTCTGTATCTACCTACTTATTTTTGTCTGGCAATCATCAACAATAAAACGCATTCATATTCCCAAAACAACGTTTTATTACATCGCAAAAATAATTTTTGACGTTAACCATTGATTGGTAGGAGTCACGCATTATTTGTACTGTAGAAAATTGGACCTGTGAGACACATTGTCTGATTCTGTTTAGCTAAATATATAAATGGATAAGTATTCTTAATATTATTATAAAGTGAGTAAAATAATGCAATAAATTTGTGTAAGTGGTTTTCCATTTTTAGCCTAACGTTTGATTAATTTAGTCTTGCTCACGTTATTATAGGAGCCGTAACGTAAAAAAAAAGAAACAAAAAAAAAACGTGACTTCTGACATGTACGCCCATTGAAGACTCAAATCAGCCTGTGCATTCGCCCAGTCTGATCAGAGTTCTCGTTGTCTACACGAACAAACTTAGCTTCCTTGGCTATCCAAAATGCGCCCAGCGAAGATTCAGATCAGACTGCACGAATGCGCAGTCTGATCTGAATCTTCGCTGTGCGCATATGTCCAATGACGTTTTCTAACGTCGCGATTCACTGATAAGAAGCACATTGACGTTACGCAGCAAAAGCTACAATGAAAAAAAATATACATACAGCCTGACCTTGACATCGTGATGTCACGGGTCTAGGTCCCTTACTACTAGACTGGTTCCTAGTGGTAAACAAAGACCTGTAAATGTTGCTCAGGTTGTATGCCTCCCCCCATCCCACCTCCCCCCCCCCCCCCCCCCCTGGTTCCGGCTCACGACGTGTGGAGACAGACTAAGCTTCTCTTGATATCTTCTTTGCTTTGCCTGAGTGTCTGATCTTTCTCACTGTCAACTAGTTTTGCCTTTCCCATTACTCTCGGAATACGGACAAGATTTTTTCGAACAACAGCGATATCTCGAAAACAAGGAAAACATGATTTCCCACTAGTGCAATCACATTGTGTTTACATTGATGTGTCGAGATACATGTAAGAGCACTACCCTTCCCACTCTACCTTTGAAGTGTCATGTTTATACTAATAAAGCTAGGGACATTGTGAAACGTGCATGTAAGGGTCTGCTTATAGAAAGATTGAGGGTTTCTAATAATATATTCCTCAATTAAGAAAACAAAAAGAGGAACTTGAATCGGACGTATTTGCGAATTGCCTAGCGACGCAAAGAAACTGTAGCCTCGCTCTTGACCAGATGCCGCGAGCTCGAAAATAAACAACCAAGTTATATTCTGTGGCTCCCGAAACTAGACAACATTTTATTTCAGAATGTCCAGTCTTTGAACGCGAAAGCAAGAGTTCTTGGACAAATTACGAAATAACCCGGTACTGAGTGGCAGAATTATAGGCTATATCACGGGTGGTAAAACTAGGAACTACCACGAAATTGTGTTAATGTAATCTCGTTCCCACGCCACATCCGGGACATAGCGGGGTAGTATCAACGTCATAAAATAGACAAACAAAGGTTGGTGTCATTTTTACTTTTATTTTATTTTACCACGACGAACGAATTATGGGGAAATCGGGCAATGTGGTTCCATGTAAATATGTCTCAGCTTCCTCTATGGATCAGAATTTTATCGGAAAAGTCATTTGTTTTCTCAAATCTTTCTACCCGCACAGAGCATCGGACCACTTTTCCCCCCGAGTATTTTGTCAGTGCGAAGAATTTAGCCTGTCTCCGTCGATTTGAGCTGACATTTGAAAGCATTCGCCAATGAAAATGATAAAAAGGCCCTTCCTAAACGTTCCTACATCGAAAATAAATCAAGTGTTAACTCATAAAAGAGTCAGGCCCCGTTTTTCAGGCGTGGTAGTTCCAAGATCACCGAGGTAGTATGGCTTCAATTTAAATATAGGACATAATTGTTATCTGATACAACACGCATTAACATAATCAATGCCAGGTAAGTTCGACAAAGTAATGTTGTACGCTGTGAATTTAGTGATCTTTAGCATTGTGGTTTTGAAACAGGCGGACAAGATTTGTCCTAAAATACCTTAAAAACTATAGCAGTAAATTCAGGGAAAAACAATCAAAGATTGCAGCCCATCAATGCCGCCAAGAGGGAAAAAAAGGACAAAACAGCCACCACAACTAATCACAAAAAAATACCAGCTCTTTCTGCTCAACAACACAAAACCACTGGGGTCATACTGTGCGAAAGATCTTCCCCTTTTGTTTGATCTTACATTGCTCTAAACAGCAGCAGGCTGCAAAGGTAAATAGAAAGCAATGTGACTAATACAAAGCACGAAAGAGTGCCAGTATGCCTGAAAAAAGTAACACCAGAGCAATTATAATATTAAATGAGTAGCCATATTTTATTTGTTTGCTGGCGTCACTTCGTGCTGTGACTTCTTTTTCTTGTGATATTATTGGCAGGGTTTGGAATCTGATTGTATCAGTTCCTGATCCTTGCTCTTTGCAATTTTTACTTTGATATTGTTCTGGCTACTCATTTAATATTATAATTGCTCTGGTGGTACTTTTTTCAGGCATACTGGCAATTAAAATTAAATTAAAAATTAAAATGCATTTTGCTCAGTAGTTTTTTATGTTTGTGGTCCTACTTCCATGAAACTTATATCACACTTGATCTCTAAGGTAATTGAGGTGTGGAGGCAAAATGGTGGCCAAGGATCCATAACTCTTGGAGTTATATCCCTTCATAAGTTTTCAAATTTTGCCGTTCTTGAAAATTTTTGTAACAGATTTCTCAGGAACTATGAAAGCTAGAGTATGAACATGGACAATGACTGGATGTATTGTGTATACCAGAATAGAGGTCAAGGGTCTATAACTCTTGGAGTTATGTTCCTTTGTAGGTTTTCAGCAACTTATATTTGTGGTCCTACTTCAGTGAAACTTATACCATACTTTGTCTCTAAGGTAAGGAAGGTGTAATGGCAGAATGGTGGCCAAGGGCCCATAACTCTTGGAGTTATGTCCCTTCATAAGTTTTTCAAATTTTGTCATTCTTGAAAATGTTTGTAACAGATTTCTAAGGAACTATGAAAGCTAGAAAGCAGAAAGCTCGTATCAGCATGGACAATGACTGGATGTACGTATCAAGTATACCAGAATAGGGGCCAAGGGGGCATAACTCTTGGAGTTATGTCCCTTTGTAGGTTTTCAGAAACTTATATTTGTGGTCCTACTTCAGTGAAACTTATACCACACTTGGTCTCTAAGGTAACGAAGGTGTAATGGCAGAATGGTGGCCAAGGGCCCAAAACTCTTGGAGTTATGTCCCTTCATATATTCATCAAATTTTGTTGTCATTCTTGAAAATTTTCCATTCATATACTGCCCGTTGATTTTTTGTACCCATTTATTGCTGGCAGTTTGACAAATAATGCAGTCAATTCATTAAATACCAAGAGAACAAGCAGCCTAAAAAATCTCTGAGTGAAAAATATGTGCATATACCGAGATGTCAGAAAAAGTGGGGCCTTTCATATACCAGTCAAGAAAAATTGGATCAGTCATATACTTTTTGTCGAAAAAGGGGGGGGGCCAATCATATACCTGGCAGCGCAGAAAAAGGGGGCCACACATCCGTACTATGCCATATACAGGAAGTTACCCCCCACCGCCCCCCCCCCCCCTCCCCCAACACACGCACATGCCCCCACATGAGGCTGCAGCTCTATTGGAGGAGAAATACATATAATGTTGAAATATTTTGAATTCATCCTTATCAGGTAACACCACTATAGGGCATGGTAACATGGCATCCTAAAACCTATCAAGGGATTTTAATCCATGAGTTATGGGCCCTTGGCCCTGATTCCTGAATACATGATACATCAACCCACTGTCCATGAATGTACCACTTTTTAAAAGCCCCTAAGTGTGGTACAAGTTCCATCGAAGTAGGTCCACAAACATAAAAGTGATTTAGCAAAATGCATTTTAATTTTTTGAAAACATACCAAGGGACATAACTCCCAAGAGTTTTGGACCCTTGGCCCCTATTCCGGTACACATGATACATACAGTCATTGTCCATGTTGATACGAGCTTTCTACTTCTAGCTTTCATAGTTCCTTAGAAATCTGTTATGAAAATTTTCAAGAATGACAAAATTTGAAAAACATTGTTTGTTTGTTTGTGTTGAGGTTTTACGGCCCAGTCAACCCAATTGGGTCATGTCGAGCGCGGTCAGTTTACTTAACCACACGTTTACTGGGCAGGCTTAGTCCTCTAAGCGGTTAACCAGTATTGTGCACATTCTTTCGCCAGAAACTGACAACTGCCCTTCTTGAATCAGCGGAAGGGAGAGAATGACCGTAGAAAATATTTCATGATCAATCTCCACGAAAGAATATGAAGGGACAAAACTCCAAGAGTTATGGGCCCTTGGCCACCATTCTGCTATTACACCTTCCTTACCTTAGAGACCAAGTGTGGTATGTTTCACTGAAGTAGGACCACAAATATAAGTTACTGAAAACCTACAAAGGGATATAAATCCAAGAGTTATGGGCCCTTGGCCCCTATTCTGGTATACATGATACATCCAGTCATTGTCCATGTTGATACGAGTTTTCTGCTTTCTAGCTTTCATAGTTCCTTAGAAATCTGGTACGAAAATTTTCAAGAACGACAAAATTTGAAATACCTACTGAGGGACATAACTCCAAGAGTTATGGACCCTTGGCCACGATTCTGCCATTACACCTTCCTTACCTTAGAGACCAAGTATGGTATAAGTTTCACTAAGTAGGACCACAAATATGTTACTGAAAACCTACAATTAATTTCGTGTAACATTGTTTCATGTATTACATTTCCGTTCAAATGCTCGGTTATATCATTACAGAAATCATTAGAAAACAAAAAACCGCTCGCAGTCCGCATCACAGCACAGCATGAATGACGTCTCTTTTATCCATTACGAAAACATGCCTATTCAAACATACTGAAAAATTTACCACCCAAAAAATGAAAATTTTCAGATAAAATTCTGATATTTTTTTCATATTTCTGCTCAAAACATAGATTGTGGGTACTCGTTAGAACCGCCTCGATGAGGCGGTTCTAACGAGTACCCACAATCTATGTTTTTAGCAGAAATAAGAAAAATAATGTACACCCCTGTAAACCCCAGCTTTAGTATATAAAAGTGGGGTTTAAGGGGGTCAAAATTACATGGTCATGTTTTCGTGATGCTCCACTGAAACCTCGAATTTTGGGCCTTGATTTTTTTTTTTTATTATTCAAGAAGAGAAAATATAGAAAACTCCGATGTAGAATAAACGAACGCAAAACATTGATTTTATTTTATTGTAAAACCACCGTTGTCAATAACGCAGAACTAGTCATCTCAGCGGTTATTGGAGTGGCGCTCCTTGTCAAACGTGAAATTCGCACGTAACGTACATGTACGCAATTTCGGAAGCCGCGTATCTTGCTGTCGTTAAAAAAAAGCGGTTTTATTGTCATTTTGGATGAATTGCCATACTTATTGCTTCTCTATGATTATTTCTTCCTTTATCTGGACGGCGTTTGTTTTATCTGATTATCCCCCTTTCAAAAAGAAGAAGAAGAAAAAAAAAAAAAAAACTTGGTAGCGCAAGCAGAATACAAGGAAGAGGCTTATCTAGATCTCTTATTATATTTTGTTTTATTTGAATATGAAGCCGCAATTTCGACACCTTGATTTTTTACCAGATATTCTTCATTCGTTTATTAAACATTGTACGAAAAAAAACATGGTGTCGAATGTGGGGCTTCATATTTGTTTAGCTGCCTTTTACACTTTGTGATTACCCCATCTTGAACTCAATCACGTGACTTAGGGAGAACTCATTTAACCAAAGGCTTTTGCGGTGAATTATGTATTTTATTAGTTCGAATCATGGATATCATTAATTCAGCCCGATTTATGGATATCACTAATCCGAATTATTGATATCCATAATTCGAATAAGCGATATCCATAAATCAGCGAAAAAATGGATATCCATAATTCGATTTACTGATATCTATAATTCGAATTAGTGATACCCATAATTCGAATTATGGATATCCATAAATCGATTTGAATTAATGATATACATAAATCTAATTATGGATATCATTAATTCGATTTATGGATATCCATAATCGAATTATGGATTACTATAAGTATGCATTAAATAGTAAAACGGCGACCCATATGGGATTGGTGGGGCGTTTTATACCCGACCGTACTCTGTGGACAAATTCAAACGGCGTTCCATTCATGAGATATATATATATTCGGCTGATTTATGAATATCACTAATTCAAATTATGGATATCCATAAAACGAATTATGGATTACTATAAGTATGCATTAAATAGTAAAACGGCGCCCCATATGGGATTGGTGGGGCGTTTTATACCCGACCGTACTCTGTGGACAAATTCAAACGGCGTATATATTTCAGAAATAAGATTTGACATTTACTGCCAATTGTCTCCACAGAATTTGACATTTCACGCGAACTGCGATTTGGCATATATATATAAATTTCAGAAATAAGATTTGACATTTACTGCCAATTGTCTCCACAGAATTTGACATTTCACGCGAACTGCGATTTGGCATGAAATATTAACTTGTTTTCAGGTTAAAATTAGAAAAAAAAATCAAAATGTCGTTTTACAAACATGTGAAGCGTTATGCACCTAGCATTGTTTTTCCCAAGAGGAGTGCAGTTATGGGGATATCCTGGGGATTAGACATCAAAATCATATCCAACCCTTTTGAATTCGACAGAAAATTTTGACACATAGGCGGGTCATTAGACATCTATAGGGGAGTTCTAGATAATAATAATAACAATAATAATAATAATAATGTCTGTATTAAAAGAAGCTATGTTCAATTTTGGATGCTTACCTAGGGGATTTTCGACACAAATTTGAATTGTCTAATTCCCCATACAGGGTAATCCCGCGCCCCACCTCTTCCCTCCAAATCTTTGCGAAAACATTGATAGGTGCATTCAAATAGGTATATCCAGAAAATGAGGCCCGGAAAAGGCACGCAAGTAACGCAATATATATTGTAGTTGAAAAGGACATGAAACAGCAGGGCAGTCATTATGGTAGTACTTAGCATGTTCTGCAAATTTTTCAGCAGACGAAATAAATATTGAAACATTTTCTTATTTTTTTTGAAAACAGAAATTGACATGGAGACAATTTTCATGAAATGTCAAGTAATAGTATAGATGTCCATGAACAGACACAAATCATTACGAAAAAATGCCTATTCAAATCATTACGAAAACATGCCTATTCAAATATATTGAAAATTTTACCACCAAAACAATGAAAATTTTCAGATAAAAATTCTGATATTTTTCATATTTCTGCTCAAAACATCGATTGTGGGTACTCGTTAGAACCGCCTCGATGAGGCGGTTCTAACGAGTACCCACAATTTATGTTTTAGAGCAGAAATAAGGAAAATAATGTATACCCCTGTAAACCCCAGTTTTACTATATAAAAGTGGGGTTTAAGGGGGTCAAAATTATATAGGTATGTTTTCGTGATGTACAGATCATAGCCTACCAATGGCACCAAAAGGAAGAGCAAACAAACAATAACAGACAGCACACAAGCCACAGACCAAAGAAAAGCAAAGCAACCAGCTCTCTCCCCAACAAGAATCACACAGACCTGTGCAAACAGTGTAGACCCAAGCCAGACGCCACAGAACGCGGCGCCTGATCAGTGTCTACACCGTTTTCCACGCATCAGTCAATATCTTAGACGCATCAGTAGTTACAGTGGTGATAACGTTTTTCTTGGCCGTTTATGCGTTTGGGGTGCGTTTGAAAACCGTGGCATAACGTTTGCGTTTCGACAACGTTTCTAGCGTTTCATATCGTTTCGGCCAATCAAATTACAGAGCAAAGCGTTTCACTCAAACGCTTAATTTGCATATGCGCACCTAAGAGATACAAACGTTTTCTCAAAACGCTTTTCACCGTTTCGGCCAATCAGCTTGCCTTATCGAAACGTTGTTTTCCGTATCGACCAATCATTTGACCGTTTCGCACCGTTTGTATGTTAGACCAATCGAATCATAAATACCTGTCGGACGGTACTAAACCATGCTTTTTTACAACTAAAGTAATATGTATCTACGTATTAAAATTGTATTTGTATTTTATTTTATTTTATTTATTTATTTATTTATTTATTTATTTATTTATTTATTTATTTATTTATATTTTCTATATAAAATATATTTTGGTATTGTCGAAAGAACATGATTAATTATTATACTTCGTGAAGCCTATTATTCTTACACTGCAATCATGACAATCAACTTCTTTTGACAATTAAATGTTTTAGCACATAGTATTCGGTATAAAATATTTAGCAGATGACATTTTGAATTTTTTTTTTTGTTTTATATATGTATTCCCTGAAACAGATTTTGGCATTTCATACAAATTGTCTGCAAATGACTTGACATTCCATGCAAATTGTCTCCACTGGAGACAATTTGCATGAAATGTCAAACCTGTTTTATGGGTAAAAATATTTAAAAAAAAAATGCCATAAATTTGTCATCTGCTGAATTACCCCAGAGAGTGGCAAAGGTTCGAATGATAGTATTAAGTTTACAAATATCGGAACTTTGTTGCACTTTCAATATCAGAATGCTTTAACCAAGAAAATATTTTTTTATTTTATTTATCTTATTTTTATATTTTATTTTATTTTATTTTATTTTATCTTTATTTATTTATTTTATTATTATTATTATTATGATGATTATTATTATTATTATTATTATTATTATTATTATTGCATAATTTTAAATGTATGTAAATGGCTACGATTTGCCATTTAAATCGGCAGGCTTTTCACACTTATTTTGTTTTCAAGGTGTGCGGTAAAAATGCCAGAGCTGAAAGTGCCATATGCAAAAATGTTAGAGGAAAAATGCAACATGTAAAAATGCCTGAGGCTACCTGGTAAAATGTCATAGTAAATAATCCCATAAGTTAAAATGCTAAAGATAAAACTTACTGTACAAGTTTAGTTCTTTATTTGTCTCTCATGTAGCACAATTTGACAGCATCATGGGAAAAGGTGAAAAGATGCAACAAGAGTACAATATATGTCCAAATAAACTCCCCCACACTCTATATTGGAAGAGTCTAATTCAATGTTAGGCATGTCAGATTACGTGATTTAGATAATCATAGCGAAAAATGACTGAACTTGGCAAACAATGGCTACACTGATCAAATGCCGCATTTTGCAGTGTCTGATCTGGATCTGCACTGTTTTCCAATAGCCTGTTTGGGGTCTCCGAATTAAAGTGAGTTAAACTCTTTTCACATCAAAAACAATATTATCTGCTTATATCTAAACAAAGCAGGTTAAAATGTTAACCTTTACCACTCTGTTTATTCAGCAGACAACAAAATGATGACATTCTTTTTCTTTTTTCCAGAAAACAGGATTTGACATTTCATGGCAGTTGTCTCTGTTCAAGACAATTTGCATGAAATGTACAGAATTTTCAGCTGATGACATGTTGAAGTATTTTTCTTATGTTATCCTGAAAACAGGTGTCGGCATTTCATACATATTATCTCCACAGGACTTCACTTTCCCTGCAATTTGTCTTCCGTGGAGATAATTTGCGTGAAATGTCAAACCTGTTTTACGGGAGAAAATAAGAAAAGAGATCATGAATTTGCCATCTGCTGAGTTAGCCCAGAGAGTGATAAAGGTTCAACTGGACGATGAATTGTTGACATAATCCATTCTGTTGGTGATATGTGTAGACCATGATCAGACTGCGCGGAAATGTCCGTTCACCTTGGTCTAAGCTGGTCTCAAATACCATAAGGTCGTTTCTTATTTCTATTCGAAGGGGCTAATATATATTCAACCAGTGCCGACCAAACCAGATCAGCTTGCGTAGCGGGATCAAGATCAAAGATTTTCTACACCAGTCTGAACTACGTCGAACCTGTGAATTGCCATTATTGTTTTGAGTAATATTTCCCCCCTCCCCCTCACGTCCCTCCCCCTCACGCCCCTCCCCCTCACGCCCACCGTTTTTTTAAAATGAAATGTACACTGTCGTTTAAATAAATGGTGCTGGAACAGATGATCTTCTTTACTGAAATTTATTGTTAGAATTATGTGTCATCAATACTAATCCTTTCATTAGATCCTTATCCAATGAAAACGTCCCTCTGAGCACAGGTGTTACTCAGATTAAAGTGAGTGGATCAGTCTAGTGCATAATGGTGTCTACTCAGTTCACTGATCAGGTCATTAGTATAAAATACTATAATACATAAATCGCTCAGTATCCAGCTAATACACAGACTGATCAGATTTGTAAAATATGAATAGGTTCATTTTTACTTGTTTGAGCCATTATTTTTCAAATACGATGCACTTTGCACATCATGGCAATTATGTGAACAGTCGGCAAATATCTTGCTGGAGGGCTTTCATGAAAGTGTATATTCTCACTATGAAAACATTTTTGGCATGTATATGCAAAGCTGTTAACCTTTAGAACGCTATATTTTAATATTAGAAGACGATGTGCTGGATAAACAGATCAAATGTATGGACGAGCAGCAATGACCCAGAGCAGAGAGCGCGGATGCACATTCTAATTATGTATTTTGCATATTGCAACCGAAACTTAAATATTAGAAGACGATGCACTGGAGAAACAGCAGATCCTTTCGAATAATAATAATAATAAAAATGTACAGACGAACTGCAACGAATCAGATCAAAATGCACGGATGAACATACTAATCAGTGTTGCATTTATAGCACATTGTAGTCTAGATACCCCTAAAACGGTAACTGGCAAACAGTGGTGGCCCAGATCAAATGCCGCAGAACGTGGCGTCTGATTAGGGTATTCACTATTTGCAAATAATTCAACCATTTGTTTCTCTACATAACATAGCCTGGCATACCTAAAATCGAAATTAGAATCTTCCAGTATATAGGGTGGGTGGGTTCATTCAATATACAATAGGTTAAATATTAAAAGATGACGTGCAAGACTAATGACAAATCGTATTGAATAAGACAATGTACAGATGAGCAGCTACGAAGCAAATCAGAGTGCGCGGATGCCCTATTTTTATCACATATTTTCATGTATTCTTTTTTTTTTTATTGGTAAAATTACTTTGTATCTACATGTATTGGATAGTTTAAAATGAAAATGACTTTATATCGAAGATGAATGGATGAAATTGAAATGTTCTTTGTTTTTTTTTTTTAATTGTTCAAAACTGACATAGCAGTTTTTTAAGTAAGTTTTCTTCGATATATATTTTTTACATTGCGTCTGGTGTTGTCTTAATTTCAAATATACTAGCAATATATCCTTTTAAGGCATTATCTGTTATGCATGATGTTTCTTTTTTCTCATCCAAACAGATTTGGAAGTGCACCTGCATATCATAAAACTTCCAATAAACAATACATGGAATGAGTATTTCCTATACCACACACAGGCTAATATTATGTAACCTTTGAAAGATCAAAAAGGAGATAGTATAAATAAAAAAAATAATTAAATAAATAAAAATTGGAAAATATCATGATATTATACACATTAATTGAACGGTACTCCACATTCATGTAGCATAGAGTATTTGAAAATACTTGATGTGTGTCTTCAGTTTTCCTCTAAAATAATTTTGTTGTGTATATTTATTAGAATCACCTCACAGAGGTAATTTTAATGAGTACCAGCCATACATTTTCTGGAGGTGAAACATAAAAATACAAGATTGATCATAATCATAAATCGATTATAAAGTTTCTCAAATGAACCCCGTTTATTTATTTATTTATTTATCTATTTATTTACTTATTTTTAAAGTAAATAAGAACACTTCACAAACTGGATCCTAATTCTACTGATGGAGAACTATATAATGAGTCTGATAGAAAATTAAAAAAAAAAAGTACAGTAATTGTATCCTAAAATGTGAATATTTATTTTCTGCATTTGCGCTAACTGAATTTTTCTGAAACACAGTTATTTCTACAAACTAGTCTGAATGTTTAATGAAGATTCAGATCAGCTTGTACGTCTGCACAGTCTGATCAGTCTTCGCCACACGCTCTATAAGTTATACTGCTGCTTCGTCCAGATAGCACTGACTGATCAGGTTGTGGGATGCGCAGACTGATCCACATATTCACTGAAAATACATTCTTTTTTGCAGGAATTAATGTGATTCTGCCAAAAACTGTTAAATTCCTTTTCCGTTGTATATTGCATTTTTAAGACACAACGTGTTTTCCAGTACTTTCAAAAATCAATAATCAATCATTCTTAACTGGAAGTTGAAAGGCATTCCTATCATTACACTTTGAACTGCTGGGTATGAAAGAAAAATAAAGATTTTATTCTTATATTTCCCATAAAATGGCATTTGACATTTCAAATCCTATTTTTCAGGAAAATAAAAACAAAATCTTGTTAATTTCTTGTCTGCTGAAACTGCCCATAGCGTGGTAAATGATAATTCTCAGACGTCTTTGCGAAAAAAAAAGTGCTCCAAAATTATGCTTTTCCTGAACAATGGATTTATTTATTATATCCTTTTTAGTGATTATCTTTTAGTTTGGCGAAACTTTGAAATTGTGCTAGTGGAAATTTATGCAGATAAGAACCATATAAAGAGGGAATTTGATGATAAACTAGCCTATTAAGACATAAGTGTTTGTATTTATCCATAAAATATGTTGTGGGTATTCATTAGAACTGCCTTTGCGAGGCGATTTTATTAAAAACAACAAGCTATATTTTAATGAATAAAAAGAAAAAAATGCATACCAACCTTTCGCCAAATTACCGACCTCATCTGTTTCTATGTCTTAATCATAAACTTTACTTTTGTCAATAATTTCCACTTATTAGGCCCCTACCTATAAGGGTGGCCAAAGCCACCAAGACTTCCTATTTTTATCTGCTTATAGTCGTTCGGGTGTTATGCAATTAATAGCTAATTGCCACCATCTAACATCCTAAATCATCGCGGAAGGAAAATACATGTATTTACTCTAGATTTTTTCCTACCGCTACTTAGCCGCAATCTTGGACAGGGAACTTCCGTATACGCTGATATAGTGAAATGTTAATCTGCAAAATCGTGACTTGAAAATATATGTTTAGTTATTATTATTATTATTATTACAAATATTACATTCATTGACGTGAGTCTAATCATTACATTCAATATAATTCATAATCGAAATATTTATGTACCCAGAGTTTGTCTCAGGTGAGAAAATAGGCTAACTCTGCAAACGCTAAAACGTTTGAAACCAGACATGGTTTCCATGACAGCGTTTTCCGAACGCTAATGTGATTGGTTAATACTTGAAACGCTTGAAACGTTTCAGAAACGATGATCTGATTGGCTAAAACTGTAAACGATCGTTTAAGCGTGGTCGAAACGCTGCGTTTCCAAACCGTTAACAAGCGTTTTGCATGCGTTTCCGTGGACATAAAAAACGCTGTCGCTACTGTAAATGGACTTGTTCAAATTTTAGAACAAGAACAGCAAGCAGTTAAGGTGTCCAAATGCTTTGGGTAAATACCGAGTCGCCTTGATTATCTGCATAAAGCGGCTGTAATCGCCGGTTTTATTTAAGAAGTAACTTTTCTCTGTTGTGAATTATCGTCGATTCTAACTATCCTTGCCTATATAGCCAATGCTTATATTCAGTGATTTATTCTGCAATAAACTGGACAGAAGCGCAGGACGCTATCTGGCGCCGTTCCGACGTCATTTTGACACTTTGCTGACGTCGGTCTTCGTTTCCACGACGTAAGACGTTTCCATGACGTAAAACGATGTAACGTCGTTTTTCTTTCGTCAACAACGTAAGAAATGCATGTAGACATCAGCGTTAGTCAAACATCACAAAAACATGCATATACAATTTGACCCCCCCCCCCACTCCCCCTTAAACCCCACTTTTATATAGTAAAACTGGGGTTTACAGAGGTATACATTATTTTTCTTAATTCTGCTCAAAAACATAGATTGTGGATATTCGTCAAGCGGTTCTAACGAGTACCCTCAATCTATGATTTTGAGCAGAAATATGAAAAATATCAAACTTTTTACAAGAAAATTTTCAGTTTTTGGAGGTAAAATTTTCTATATATTTGATTGGTGTGTTTTAGTAATGACTGTTGGCGGGATTTCGATTCGATGGCAAAAAGTTGAAAGAATCTGAAGGATATAATTACATGTGGCATTCGGGATTCAAAAGGTCTACAACCAAGTTTGTTCAAATGATGATTATAGATTGACTTTTGACCCTCCTCTGCACCCTCACCCCAATCCCCCGTCATGCCCATACATGATAAAACACAAAACAAAAACAACACTCACTTAAAAATTTTCTTCTGCAGATCCAAGAAAGCTTTGAGGCTGAATCTTGGTATATAGCATCGGGGATGCAAGATCTCACGTCTATTCAAATGATGATCCGAGAATGATCTTTGATTGTTTAGGCAATGTCAAATTTGCGTCCCTATACATTTATATGGGGAAAATGTTGAAGAATTATTTTCTAGAAAAGTATTAAGGACTAATGACTGAAACTTACAATGTTTGATTTTAAGGAATATAACTTATTGTAACGATAAAAAAATTGTCCATTGAGGATTATTTGCCTTTGTCCCTGGGTTATATACATGACAGTATAAAAATCGCGTAATCTTAAAACGAAACAGCTTGACCAGCTGAATCTTGGTACGGTATGTATAGCATTATGGATTCAAGGTCTACCAAATTCGTTCAAATAATGATCTTGGGATTACCTTTGACCTTTTTTTTTAAAGACACGGTCAAATTTGTGACCTAGTTGCTGTGGCAATACTGGTAGAATGTTGCACGGCATCTGCAATTACTGTAATAAACCCTAAGCATTGGGACATGCAGGCCTTTGCAAACATAATGTGTCATAGGATCAAAGTCTACATTGTTTGCCATATATACAGCATTGTTTTAGACACATCAAGAGGGAGCAGAATGAACGTTCAATTTTTAGGACAAGTATAGTAAGTAGATAAGGTGTCCCAATATCTGAAAGTAAATACGGTATGCAATGGCAGTTTTACTCAGGTGAGACAAGCGTGGCCCTTGGGCCTCGATCTTGTTTCATTTTTTTTTTTTTTTTTTCTGCCAGACTTGCAACTCCGGAGTTATGTTCCTTTTTCAACTCCAGCGTTGTAAGTCTTTGGGACTTAATGAAATCTTGTGAGCAAGATACCTCGAAAAATATTTGAGCTAGAGTCTTGAAATGTCATTGGGGATGATGAATAGACCGCCTAATTAACTTTTGAAGAATATAAAAATAAATGATTTTTCAGAGTTATGCCTCTTTCCAACTTTTACACTTTTTATGGACAAGCACATTGGTGGGGGCAAATTGTTTTACAGACACATTTCTAGTTAGCCTAAACACTCGGACTGATTATCTGGTGACCTCTGTGTGTGTGTGTGTGTGTGTGTGTGTGTGTGTGTGTGTGTGTGTGTGTGTGTGTGTGATATCTGCATGACACCTGAATTTATAGCAGACCTAATTTCATATAAACTAATACACATGTACATACCATACTAACCCTAAGCAAAATTGTAGTAGACAACATTTATTTATTTTATCATATTTTTCACAGAAAAATAAAACTTAGCATTTCATGTGCGTCATCTGCTATAGACAGAGGATTCATATGAAATGTCAAGCTTGTCATCTGTTATAGTTGTGATTAGCATTTTAAAGGCTAATATACTTTCATTTACGATATATTTATAGATATTTTATACTATATTAATCCAATAGAGTAGAATTTTTATCGAAAGAAACTAATTACTACTTGCATCACGAAAACATGCCTATATAATTTTGCCCCCCCCCCTCCCCCTCCCCCCCTTAAACCCCACTTTTGTATAGTAAAACTGGGGTTTACAGGGGTATACATTTTCTTATTTCTGCTCAAAAAATAGATTGTGGGTACTCGTTAGAACCGCCTCGCCGAGGCGGTTCTAACGAGTACCAACTGTCTATGTTTTGGGCAGAAACTTGAAAAATACAAAGTTTTTTTATCTGAAATTTTTCAGTTTTTGGAGGTGAAATTTTCTATATATTTTAATAGGCGTGTTTTCGTAATGTCTTTCAAAACACCAATTCAGTTAAAACAGATATGTCACCACTCTCTTATATAAATTCTATCGAGGAAAAGTCATCACATAAGATACGGATTAAAAAAAAAAAAAAAAAAAAAACCTTCACATTTTAAACATTCACTGTTGGTCAGCATAAACGTGTACTGCCATTTATTTGAAACATCAACAGGAAGATCTCTCGATGGCAAATCAGACATCTGCTGACAAAGATCTTATTATTATAAGCGATCTGTTGCTGTTGCAGATAATCCAGGGCTAATCACCTAGCAATTAATCTCAGAGTGAAGCTTACAAACTTTACCAGTCTAACTGATCAGCCAAATCAGAGAGAAGGACATTCCAAAAGATAGGATTTTTTTGTAAAATATAAATCGTTTTTATGCTGATTCATATCAGTTAGACTGGAGCCAGTCTAGGTACTAGTTAGAATCGCCTCGGCCCGACGAGGCTGTTTTAACGAGTACCCACAATCTATGTTTTCGAGCAAAATAAAGAAAAATAATGTATACCCCTGTAAACCCAAGTTTTATTATATAAAAGTGGGGTTTAAGGGGGTCAAAATTATATAGGCATGTTTTCGTGATGGCAACGAGCAGCCACAAGGCCACACAAGGAACAAGCAACACCAGAACCACCGACATAGAACGATCAGTACTCATTTAAAAAGATCCCATAGATTTTATGGTAAAACCACTGGCAACCGGCTGCCAATGCATTTACCGTTACTTTTTACGGGCACCTGTAGAACTGTATACAGGAACTATCTCTTAGAATGGGTAATAGTGGGTAGACTAGGATAAGGCCTTACTCTGCCAAACGTTACATATCTTATATATACCCTAGTATGCATTGCCTAGCGAGATGATTCCTGTAAATAATATACGAGCGCCCGTAAAAATTAACGGTAAATGCACTGGCATCATGCAGTTATTGCCATTCTACCATAAAATCTGGGCGGGATTGGAGGGGGGGGGTGGGGGAGGGGGGGCGGCTACAGTGCATTACAATGTAGTAAAAATTCTCGATTACGGTGGTTGGGGTTGTGAGTGGGAGATAAATCAATTAATTTAACTGGTACCAAATCGTTACCTTAGGTTAAAATATATCTAAATAGAACCAGGATAAGCAGGGTATACAGTCTATATTTCGCAATTTGTTTCGAAGCCTTATGCAATTTTAATTCATTACGAAACCAAGCCTATTCAAATATATAGAAAATTTCACCTCCAAAAACTGAAAAATTTCAGATAAAAAATTCTGATATTTTTCATATTTCTGTTCAAAACATAGATTGTGGGTACTCGTTAGAGGCCAGTCATCCAGCAAAAGGACACGAGAACACCGTCATCATATAAGGGAAGCTAATGCTATATTCAAAGAACTTTGGTTCTTAATTAATTACTTCCGTTGAAGCCAGTAAGCTATGGGATACGAATGTCATACATATGCGGATAGTGGAGACTCAGGGTGGGTGGGGTGGGAGATGCGAGAGTGGAGACCCAGACCAGTGACCCCATCTGGGAGTTCCAACGAGGCTGTTCACTGTTACCTACTTGTTTAACCTTCTCTGACTCTGGGCAAAGTCAGCAGACGACAACTTAGGATACATTTGCATTTTGCTTATTTTGCCTTGAAAATCTGATATATCGAATTCTGTTTTCGGAGAAAAAAGAAAATATTTTAAAATGTCGTCTGCTGAAATTTTTACCCGCACACTGAGCGTTAATTGGAGATAGTAGTCTGTTAACTCCCCTGAGTATTATTTGTAAACAACCAGGTCCAGTTATTTGGTTTCCTCTGTTTTTATCGTTAGCATCTCAATTAAGTATAGCTTCCTTTGTCTGGAGAAATCTAGTTTAATTATGGTCAGATGCCAATAAAGCTTCCAAAAAATCAGGAAGAAACATTTTTTTTTTTTTTTTTTTTTTTGTGCAATGAAATATATAATATCAATAATTTTGTGTGGATATGGAAAAAATAAAGTTAAAAATTATTTATACGAGAGTCGTGCAAAAAGTTCTGCCACTAATAGGCTTCCTATGTTTTATCCCAGGTATATTTTAAAATGCTTCACTGCACTTGAATGGTGTGTTGAACAGCTAACGATACCCGTTTATTTCGTGCAACTGACCGAGTTATTTCAAACTGAAATAGATGTAGTCATATACACTGACCAATTTACTTGTTACATTGGAACATGGACCAGAAGACTGAAATTCGTAGCTATATTAAATGCCGCATTATGCTTAACATAGATTCAAA
Organism: Anodontia alba; assembly: GCA_964016985.1. Lineage (NCBI taxonomy): Eukaryota > Metazoa > Mollusca > Bivalvia > Lucinida > Lucinidae > Anodontia > Anodontia alba. Next base: position 34,807,846 of record OZ024829.1, read on the forward strand.
GCAGATATTTAATGAGTTGTGTGGTATATATGGACCTCAGACCATTTCAATGCGCACAGTGTTTAGGTGGGTTAAAGCTTTTAAAGCACCTCATTTGCTCACTGAGGAGCAAAAGACACAACGCCTTAAATGTGCCCGGCAACTTTTGAAAACACACAAAGGCTGTAATAGTCGGGTTATTTCTAACTTGCTAACAGGTGATGAAACTTGGATATACATGTTTGAGCTACAAAGAAGGGCTGATAATAAGCAATGGAAGCGAAAAGATAAAAAATGCCCATCTACTGCCAAGAGAACCGTAATTTCGAAAAAGATGTTGTGCGCAATTTTCTTTAATTCAAATGGGCCAGTCGTTCAAGTGCCTTGTCCATCTAGTCATACAGTCACTGGTCGATTCTACAAGTTCTGTACTGAAGAAAGTTAAAGAGTTTTACAATAAGAAACGAACAAGCAAAGGGACGGTCAGGAGTCCACCTTTTACATGGCAACGCCTCCTCTCATAAGTATGAGGTTGTTAAGTCTTTTTGGGCTTCTGAAAAGGTGAAAGTTTTAAACCATCCACCTTATTCATCTGACCTGAGTGACTTCTTTTTTATTTCTAAGGCTAAAGAAAATGCTTTCTGGAAATAAGTATACGTCTAGAAGTTCTCTTGGCAGCGCTATTTATCAGTGTCTCCAACAGATGCCAAAAGATATCTGCTTTTCGTGACTGGGTAAAAAGGTTACAAAAATGTGTTTCAGTAAAGGGGGAATACTTTGAAGGTTTGTAATAAAAAATATGTTTGATAAAACGTAACACTGAAGTAATCCGAACCCAGTGACAAAACTTTTTGCAGGACCCTCGTATTCAACTGAGGACCCATGAAAAAAAATCAAAGTATTCCAATTAGAAGGACTTAGTAGTTGGCCTACCTTGCAGTTTATCGGGCAAGGGAGATAATAGGAGAACTACTGCTATCTCTCATTCTACATTTGCTGTTCTTGTTCTAAAATTTGAAGAAGTCCATTTATCTACTGATGTGTCTAAAACATTGACTGATGAGTGGAAAGTGTAGACACTGATCAGGTACCGCGTTCTGTGGCGTCTGACTTGGGTCTACACCGTTTGCACAGGTCTGTCTGACTCTCCGAAAACATAGGATAAATATGGTAATAGATCTATCTATAACCGTCTTGGACAGACGTGCTATTCGGAGCTCAGTCTACAAACTCACATGCAAACAACGAAGACCCAGACCCATCTGCAAGTTTGAATGGTTTTCATTATTGCAATATATATGTCTCGACTTTGCTTATCTCGAATAACCGCTTATCTCTAAGTGAAAATCTGGTCCCTGTTTCAACATGGGAATCCAACAACAGGTAACAAAATATTGTGGAAAAGAGGAGAAATTGGTCCAAGGAGTGTACTCATTAGAACTGCCCCAATGAGGCCATTCTAATGACTACACACAACACACATTTTCATGATAAAATAAGCAGATTTCTCTAAAATAACCCTCAACATTTGTATTCTTGAGATAACGGGATAACACTCAGTGATGAGGGTGACGCAGTATCGATAGATAGAATTTCCTAAGGACTCAAAAGCCACTGTAAACGAGCCATTATACGGAACAGCCTGCGTACAGCCCACCCCACCCCGCCCCCCAACCCCCACCCCCACCCCCCACGCACACATACACACACACACACACACAGAAACACACAAACTGCTTCACGTCCAAAAACGTCTAAAATAATTGTTTGTGTACAAAACCACTAAATAGGAGTTATCTGTATTACGACCATTCTCAAGAAAATGGAGGCGTGGGCGTTGTGTCAATGTTTTAGTCGTGTGCGTTGATATGAAAACGAAATAGATTTCGGGGCATTCTAAGTCTTGTTAGTACAAATCTAAAGCAGATCGTAATCCCAGGTGGCCAGATTGCTCTATAGGGTTGCTCTATTTTAGTAGGGTATAAATTTTACTGCCTGGGTTGTCTTATTCTGGCTCTTGTCAGGAAATTTGTGAATGATATGTTCCTCTCGAGAGGCTAATGTCAGCTGCTGAAATTATTACACTGTTTAGTAAAATAAAAAAAAAATCATCAGATGTCAGAAACTGTCTAATCCCACCCTCGGACCTAATAATACCTAATAATATATTGGGTCCAAGTCCCACCATTTT